>SSNS01000454.1:187234-335310 GCA_006937985.1 Aphyosemion australe | reverse complement strand
TTTTTTATTGGGCCTGGCATGAAATCAATTAAACCTGTCTGATAATTTTCTGGTTGATTAAGCAGCTGAGGGCATTGTTAATCACTTTCAGCTGTATTGGTGTTCATGGACTTAACGACAGGTGCACTAAAGTGGCAACAATTACAAAACCCTCAAAACAGGACTGGTTTAACATGTGGAGGTCATTTCAAGTTTCTCCCTCTTGATCTTTTTTGGCTGGTTTTCCACTCGTGCTAGTTTTGGCTTGAGTAATTATCTCTACTGGCAGCATGAGGCGATTCCTTAACCCTACAGAAGTTGCACAGGTTGTCCAACTTCTCCAGGATGGCACATCCACACGTGCTGCAGCAAGAAGGTTTAATGTGTCTCCCAGCACAATCTCCAGAACATGGAGGAGATTTCAGGAGACTGGCGGTTATTCTCGGAGAGCTGGACAGGGCCGTAGAAGGTCCACAACCCATCAGCAGGACCGATACCTGCTCCTTTGTGCAAGGCGGAACAGGCTGAGCACTGCTCGTGCCCTACAGAATGACCTCCAGAGGGCCACTGGTGTGAATGTCTCTACCCAAACAATCAGGAACAGACTTCATGAAGATGGCCTGAGGGCCCGACGTCCTGTAGTGGGCCCTGTGCTCACTGCCCAGCACCGTACAGCTATACGTTTAATTAGGGTAACAAACAAACAAACAGGATGACATAAAGGCATTGACTGCTCACAGACCGGAGTTTTTCTTTTTTTAATGATTGTAATGTGTATCCAAAAGATGAACAACAATGTATGGCTCAGTCAGTGTTTATGTCCTTAAAATCAGTTTGTCAATAAAGCTGTTCTAACTAGAGGTTCTTGTCTGGATAACTAGCAGAACCAACGTTTTGCAGTCCATCTACAATTTCTGTTTGTTTTTTACTGTATCTTTCATTGTCAGCTGGCTCAGTGTTTATGTCCGAGTTGCCGCTGTGAACTGAGTATTATATTATTAGCTCTGTGTTATCCTGTTAGCTAACAGCTACATAATATGGTATCTGAATCGCTGCCTGCTGTAAATTGTGACATTATGTTGTCAAAGAAATCAAAAAAATATTGATGTAGAGGAACTTGTTTAAGTTAAAACTATGCCACTGTTATTCGATTCAAAAATCTCCATCTCAGGATGAATTAAAAAAGTCATGCTTGTTGTTTCATAAGGTTAAATCTTATCCACCCGATTCCAGATCCGTTGCAGCACCAGTATTTGTAATTTGACAACGGCAGACAATACGCTCCAGAGTTGTTTAAAGAACCACAGCCAGTCAACAGGAGCGACCCAGAAGTTATTTCTTGTAGCCCTAAGAATCCACGGCATCCTTTTGTTTTACTCTAATATCAGGTGAAGCAGATTAGAGGTTAACATTGAGCTAACAATGCAAACGGTGAATTAGAAGCAAATAGTCAGCACTAATGGCGCTTACACACTAGCACCGGGTCGGTACGGCCGGGCCGAAACATTTGGTTTCACATCAGGGTAGCCCGAGAATTTCCAGCGCTGAACTGGACGCGCTTTCAGCCCTCTTCCCAAGGCGGTTTGACTCGTGCTAAAAGCGGTCCAACACACCCACTGCCGACTCATTGGTTGGCTCAAATTCACGCCTACCTTTAGGGGGAACCTCCGATTAGCGAATAGAATCTGCCAGCAGGGGCTGCAATGACTGTGAGGAGCGCGCGCACACACACACACACACACACACACACACACACACACACACACACACACACAGCAAAGCAGGATAAAATATCAGAGGGCAAAGAGTCTTTAAAGCACAAGGCTGCTCAGAACGCCTTTGTTTAATAAGGAAAACACCGCGGACTTCTCTGTGCTCCTTTGACCCGCCCACATGCTCTGAGATGCGCTTCTGACATCACTGATTTTTCGCGCGCATTTCTGAGACCGCCTATCACGTCCACATTCCAAAGGGTGTCCTGGACGACGTGTGTAAACAACCTGGCGGGGCCGGGGCCGGGGCCGACTGAGGCCGACCGATCGGAGCCGACCCGGTCCTAGTGTGTAAGCGCCATAAAAATATCTCAAGCTACTTTTTAAATTACCAACAACTGGATATTACAGTGAAATGTATTTATCTGCTTATTAACTTACTGAGATTGACTCGTCTTCACTCGTCATCTAGAATTTTTCTGAATAGGAAACACAATTTCCCTTTTGTGTTTTGAAAATGGGCTGCAGTAACCAAATTTTCCCACAGGATGTCATTCTCACTTTGTTCTTACATAATGAAATTTAACTCTGCGCTTTAGTTCAGCAAACTTATTGATGGAGGATTTTCAGCTTCAGCTGCGTCTTCCTGATTTTGGCAGATTCCACTCACCATGTTGAAGCGCTAACCTGTCGCTCCTCGATGACATCATCAGCAAGCGCATCCGGTTAGCCGGTAGTGTATAATTTTATATCATAGGCCAAAATCCTACTGGTTATACCGTATACCGTTTATACCGTGTATTACTATACCACGGTATATTGAGGACTTCACCGAGAATAACGTAAATGGACGATAACTACATGTATGAGCAAAAACAAAAGTTGTCCACTAGATGGGGCTGTCACGTGTGTTAGGTTGAGTCATGTTTTCATGTGACCAGGTGGAACAGCTTTTTAAAGGGACATGAACGTCGCCAACCTACACACATCTTACACATGAAATAAACATGTCTACAGCCTGGTTCAAAAAAACATTCTAGGTTTAATAGGTCTAGGTTACAGTCATGACAACTCTGAGGGGGTAAACTCTTTCGTTTCGGTGTAATTAAATGCTTTCTTTCAGATTTCTAGTTGAGAGATGATTGCAGAGTCTGAACTACTCTGGTCAATCCAATATGCACGTCTTACTAGAACGAGCCAATCAGAGCTAGACACCGACACTGAAGCCGTAAGCGCCCTCGGTCTCGCCGTTGCTCACCTGCTGGTGATGTGGTCCAGGCTGACATTTCTCTCCTCCAGCTCTCTGAATCCCGGGACTTCAACAACAAACACGTGTCCTCCTTCTGTCCCCAATAGCAGCAACTCCCCCGAGGAGTGGGCCAGCACCGCAGTCACGCTGGTCACACTTGGGGGGGCGCTGAGGAAGACAAAGACACACAGAAACTGTAACCTAATACCTGCAGTTTAAAAAAGGACCCGAGTCTGTCGTGAAAATCTGAATCTGCAGTTTACCCAGGTGGTCCAGTCAGCATGAAGCGTCCGATCTCCAGAAGCTCTGAAATTCCCTTGTGTCCTCTTAAAGTCCACATATGCAAACTGTTGTCGTCCAGCAACGTCACCAACTCAACCTGTGGAAAAGCCAAGCCAGTTAACGCTGGTCATGATGGTGGAAGGTAAAGGAGGTGTTTTCTCAAAGCTCCATGATGCAGCAGGTGGTGTGTGCTCCTACTGTACCTGATGGGGCATGAAGTGCACCTGTGTGACAGCAGCGTTCTCATCATGTAGACCCATGAACTCCACACCTGGAGCTCCATACCTGAACACCAGTTAAGGAAAATCTGCACTCCCAACAGCGGGGACAAATCAACAATATAAACAAGGAAGGATAAGAAGATCAGATGGACTTAGAGCTGCCGGACCAGTCTTATCAGAAGTGTTGGGAAGCACTGGGAGACTAATTTAATCTATTTAATTTTATAACTAGGTAAAGCAGTAGGCCCATCATGTAAATGGGTTAGGGTTAGTTCAGCCTGATCCTGTTGCGTGTCTGTTAAATGTGATGTATGTCAAGTCTGGATGGGTTGTTCTGAAACAGAAACGTCCCCCTCGTGAGATTAATTATTCTATTCTCTTATGGGATACCCACATATCTAAAAATGGTGATGGAGGTTCTAAGAAACCCAGCTGAGAAGGTAATCCCAGACATACTTAGATAATACATTTGTTTCTTCAGTGTGGCAAGAGCACAGACCGGCTCCACCACACAGTCAATGAACACAATTGTGTAAAGGTCCAACCCAGAGTCCAACAGCACTAGACTGAACTGAACAGCAGCATGGGTACATGAACACTCTAACCCTGCCCTACAGCCAGGCTCAAGCTGAAACATGACTGGAATTCCTCCGAGGTCTGAGTAAGGATACAGTTTGATGGCACCGGAGCGGGTTCCTATGGCCAGCAGATGCAGAGATGGACTGTAGCCCAGAGCACTGGGCTGGTGGGGGAATCCATGCTCCACCGTCTGCAGGAGACAGTAACCAGAAAGACAGAGGGCTATGTCAGTGTTGCTGCAGGGGCTTTTAGTTCCATGTGACCCAGGATCTTCTAACCCAGCTCTCATTTACCCAGGACCATTTGGTGAGCATACATTAGTGTAGGGCTGAAACTAATAATCGAATTATTCGATTAAATCGATTAAAAAAAATGTTCGACTTTTATTTTGAAAATCGACGCTTCGTTTACTTTCACTTCCGGGTTATACAGTCTTTTTCCCGTGTGACCTTCCAGTTGTTTAACACTACAAGCACGCTTGTTCTGCATACTGCAGCTCCAACAGATAGTTAGCAGAGCAAGCAACAGGGCGAATGCAAAAGGGATGATGACACCCAGAGAAAACCCCAAAACGTTTCCAAAGTGTGGGAATATTTCAATCTCAAGCCAGTAGAAAAGATCGCTAGCTTAGCGCTAAGCTAACGTAGCGTTAAGCTAACGTAGCACTAAGCTAACGTAGCTAAGTGGCTAAGCTAGGACCTCAAAACAAAGCCTCTAGGTGCTTTAGGAATCAGCTGCGGATCTAAGACAAGCGGTTTGTGCTTTAAAGTTTAAATGAAGATAAACTGAGTATCACCAGATATGCTAACAGACTGAGAAATATTTAGCCACCACTCCTAAAAGTCCCAAGTCAGCATGAGACTAAAATGTTTGCTTTTCAGCTTTCTTTTTGCATACATGTTTTTAATTTTCAGTAGTTATTTGTAACATTGCAGTGTTATCTTTAGTGCATAAAGGAAAAACATTTAAATGGATATTAACTGTTTTGGAGTTTAATTATATTAAAATAATCACCATTGTTAGCTGGTAAACTACATTTCTTTTCTCTATCTTTCATCAGCTTCAATTGACAGACTGGCCTGGGCAAATCCATCCTTCTCAGCTGAACATGCTACTGAGTTAAAGACAGCAAATGAAAAGGAGCTGAATAAAAATAAATGTTATAGAAATATACTGGCTGACTTGTTTTTCACAGCTAGTATTGCTCTGTTTACATGTTTTACAGTATTATCAAAGATAAGGAAATATAGTCTTATTCGATTAATCGATCGATTACTGTGGCAAATTAATCGATTACGAAAATAATCGATAGCTGCAGCCCTACATTAGTGGCTCTTCCATACTAGCATCGGCTCCCCCTAACAGTAGGCGTGAATTTGAGCCAACCAATCAGTCGGCAGTGGGTGTGTTGGACCGGTTCAGCCTGAAGCAGACCACCTTGGGAAGAGGGCTGAAAAATCAACCGTTAGGGCACGGGAAAAATCCAGGCTATGCTGCTGTGGACACTCGCTACCCTATCTAGTCAGAGCAGAGCTGGTGCTAGTGTGGAAGGCCTTTAAGTCATGAGAGCTCCCCCACTGCCCAGAAGCTTTTGATCAGTTATACCCTGCTGGGGTACATTTCTACCCTGGTCCTGGTTCCTGCAAGAACACGGGGATGGAGGAGGACATCGGAAAACCACCCTGGCTCCTGGAAAAGGTACCTGAGGAGGCCTGATATTGAAAAGACCTGAGCTCAGACTGAGCCCGAGTGGTCCACTCTGAGCTATTCGGATGGAAGTTCAGTAGGGACAGAGGGAATTTTGTGATATTTTTAAACATCGTGCTTGTGGTTCTTAACACTTCTTCAAATGAGTTCACCTGTTCTAAGGAACAGGGAGGGCTGGGTCACTAGCCTCATGAGACCCAAAAGCCTTAGCCTCGATTTAATTTCTTTTATCTGACGGCACCATCTAGTGGCTGACAAGCGCATCACACCAGACGTTTTCACTTCTGTATTTAAGGCAGAAAGGAACACGTCTCGTTCATAAACACACTGCTCTAAAACACATCGTTTTACAATTATTATGCTCATGTTATGTTGTGTTTTCATATATTTATATCTCAAAGATTTACTTGTCCATGAGAAAGGTCGCCAACTCTGCATCAACCGAGGTACGTCCTTAACGCTCGAGCATGCTCTGTGATTAACGTCCATACGTAAGCGGTATTGGTTGGTTCTGACCGGTGCTCAGTTCATATTGCATGGAGCTCTATGGGACAGGGGGAAGGCTTAGCAAAAAAAAAAAGATGTATTGTCTACATCAGGGCTAGGCAATCCTGGTCCTCGAGTGCCACCATCCAGCATGTTTTCATTGCAAACCCTCCTGATTCAGTGGTTGAATCACCTGTTCAGCAGGTCATCAAGCTCTGCAGAAGCCTGTTAATCACCTGCTGATTAAAATCAGGTGTGTTGGAACTGGGACACAGCTAAAACATGCAGGATAGTAGCAGGATTGCCTACCCCTGGTCTACATCATATCACAGCACATGATAAGACCCCACAAAATGTTCCTGGTCGGGAGGTGCTACTTGTGAAACTAGTTGGAACCTTTAGGATGGCTCATTAACTTGACATACCGCAAATCCTCTAATATTGGCCTATATTCCATTACCAGCCGGGTCTCCTATATTAGCCGGTCTCGCTGTCAGTGGGGGTAAATAAAGGTCAGTCTCTAATAGTGGCCGGGGCTACTATTAGAAACAGCGTGTGGTTTTTTTTTTTTTTTCGGAGATCGGCGGTAAAGTGAGCCCTCACTCGATTTTTTGAGGTGCATGCATACCAAGTTTTACGGTAACAGCGGACTAGTGGATCATAATCTCCGGCTGCAAGATGAGCAGAAACAGAACGGAAAATGCTAGTTTGCAGTGATCACTTCATCACAGGTAAGGGCTTACTAAAGGTTTTTATGGCGTTTTATTGAACAGTTATTTAGAAACGCAGCTACAAAAACAGCAGGTAAATAGTTTGATACTGTTTTCATGTGTCCTCACCGCAAATAGCTTTTAGAGTGCTAATGTTTTTAGCAGTTAGCTCAGTGTTGTAACGTGGCATTAATACCATAATAAAATCAAACAAATGTACCAGAAATGTGGTTTTAAAAAGGCATAAAACGTTAGTTATAAGTAGATCCTAGCACATACTCACCATTAGCATTAGCTATCATTACGAGTTATTTACGTGACTAAAATAGTACATCTCACGAGCATAAACAAGACAACGTTCATTTAAAGCTTCTCCGGATCTCTAAATTGTTAACCAACCTGAAATAAAATACACTGCTCACAATAATTAAAGGAACACTTTAAAGAAACACATTAGATACATCAGATCTCAATATGAAGTTGGATATCTATACAAATAACGACAGGGCAATGTCTTAGGAACAAAAGTATGCCAAATCTTTTAATGTAAATAAAGGTTTTCAGCCTACAGAGGGCTCAATTGTGTACACACCCTAAAATCAGAGTGAAATGAAGATGTGGCAGGCTGGTCCATTATTTCAAAAACTTGATTTCTGCAACTCAAAATGCTTTTCAGTATCTTGTGTGGCGCCCACGAGCTTGTGTGCATGCTTGACAACGTCGGGGCATGCTCCTAATGAGACAGCGGATGGTGTCTTGTGGCATTTCCTCCCAGATCTGTGTGAGGGCATCCCTGAGCTCTTGTACAGTCTGAGGAGCAACCCTGGCGCCGCCTAATGGACCGAAACATAATGTCCCACAGATGTTCTATTGGGTTTAAGTCAGGGGATCGTGAAGGCCATTCAATTGTTTCAATTCCTTCATCCTCCAGGTACTGCCTGCATACTCTTGCCACATGAGGCCGGGCATTGTCGTGCATTAGGAGAAAACCAGGACCTACTGCATCAGCGTAGGGTCTGACAAAGGGTTCAAGGATTTCATCTGGATACCTTATGGCAGTCAGAGCACCATTTCCTAGGCAGTAGAGGCCTGTACGTCCCTCCATGGATATGCCTCCCCAGACCATCACTGACCCACCACCAAACCTGTCATGTTGAACGACGTTGCAGGCAGCATAACGTTCTCCTCGTCTTCTCCAGACTCTTTCACGTCTATCACAGGTGCTCAGGGTGAACCTGCTCTCGTCTGTAAAAAGTACAGGGCGCCAGTGGCGGACTTGCCAATTCTGGTGTTCTTGAGCAAATGCCAGTCGAGCTCTACGGTGCTGGGCAGTGAGCACAGGGCCCACTACAGGACGTCGGGCCCTCAGGCCATCTTCATGAAGTCTGTTCCTGATTGTTTGGGTAGAGACATTCACACCAGTGGCCCTCTGGAGGTCATTCTGTAGGGCACGAGCAGTGCTCAGCCTGTTCCGCCTTGCACAAAGGAGCAGGCATCGGTCCTGCTGATGGGTTGTGGACCCTCCAACGGTCCTGTCCAGCTCTCCGAGAATAACCGCCAGTCTCCTGAAATCTCCTCCATGTTCTGGAGATTGTGCTGGGAGACACATTAAACCTTCTTGCTGCAGCACGTGTGGATGTGCCATCCTGGAGAAGTTGGACAACCTGTGCAACTTCTGTAGGGTTAAGGAATCGCCTCATGCTGCCAGTAGAGATAATTACTCAAGCCAAAACTAGCATGAGTGGAAAACCAGCCAAAAAAGATCAAGAGGGAGAAACTTGAAATGGCCTCCACATGTTAAACCAGTCCTGTTTTGAGGGTTTTGTAATTGTTGCCACTTTAGTGCACCTGTCGTTAAGTTCATGAACACCAATACAGCTGAAAGTGATTAACAATGCCCTCAGCTGCTTAATCAACCAGAAAATGATCAGACAGTTTTAATTGATTTCATGCCAGGCCCAATAAAAAAATGTTCCTTTAATTTTTGTGAGCAGTGTAGTTGTAGGCTTTCAGACTCATAAAAGGCTTTTGGTTTGCAGTGTAATATCAGATTTGCCACATGAGATAGTTTGTTGTGTCGATCGCTTAAGCGTTGGGCTAATCCTCCAGCGTGTATGAAAAGTCAGACTTTTAAAACTATATGAGTCATAACCTAAGGCAGTGGTAACATAAAAACAACACAATTAAACGATTTCACTTTAATTAACATTCCACCTGCTGCCGCCCGAACGCACATTGTGCTCCGCGTGAACTGGTCACCTGCCTGTGCGCAAATGTCACGTGAGGAGCGCTGAAGAGAAGCGCTGACAGAGGGATTCAGAGGTCTGTCTGGACATCCTGTCAAGTTCTGGAATTAAAAATACAAGAACTTTCTGTCTTTTATTTGAGTCTGACGCGCTCCGCTGCTGCGGTCCATCACCCGTGCTTCTGCGACTTTACCTCACTGGCGCAGCAGCGAGCGCAGCGCACTCTGCTATGTTTCACAGATATCTTTGATCTGCTTAAATCGTGAAAAATGAAGCCATGCAGCAGTTTTTCTGGAGGATTGAGAGGAGATGCAGCTAAAATACAGACAGGACAGGAAAATGGTTGCATAAAAAAATAAAACAAAGTGCTTGAAAAGGAAAATGCAGGTAGATTTATCCCACTACTCGTTTGTTACTTTATAAAGCAATAACTTATAAGCATGTAATATTTATTTATTTGATACAATTCTAGTCACCTTCAAAACTTAGTCCCACACCCAGGGCCGTTTTCTAGGCATTTTGGGGGCCAATTCAAAGTAGCCCCCCCGCCAAAAATCTATGTACCCTAGGGGGGGCTTCACCAAAAGTAATTGAGAACCACTGACCTAAGGGAAGATATCGCGTCTGTGCCAGCTCATTTAGAACACTCACTTTCATCCGTCACTAGGGGTGGGAATTGATACGTTTTTATCAATATCAATGGCATTGTCGATTCTGTCTATCAATCCAATTCCTTATCAATTCCCTTATCAATTCCCGAGTAGTTCAATAGGAGGCAGAAAATTAATCGCACAGTTTCGTGCATTATAACTGTCAGTTTATTTATGATAATCAATTGTACCTGGTGGTATCATTTGGAAAAATCATTCCAAATGTTTTATGCTCCTTGTGAAGGCAGAGTCATCTTCTTGCTGTAGTTTTTGCATGATGGGAAAAATGTCACCACAGGTCGGACTTTAGTCGCTGGACTCTGCTACTGTGGAGATGTATATATAAGGTAGGGTGACCATATTTCCATTTCCAAAAATGAGGACAGGGGATCTGTGCCTACCGATGACATCACACTATGGCAACGCCACACAAACCACGTTGGGACCCATTTTTTTCCCGGTGTTCTGTCAGAACACCTGGCTTAGAGCTAAAATTAATATCGGATTCTGCCAACAAAATGGCTCTAGAACAATTTATATGTAAACCAAGGTGTTTTTGCAAACACTATAATTAATACTCCTGGGCAGGGTTTGAATTACACAGAGGATTCTGGGGGAGCCCAGTGACGGGGGTGTGTGTGTGTGTGTGTGTGTGTGTGTGGGGGGGGGGGGGGGGGGGGGGGGGGGGGGGGGTATGTGTGCCTTGGCCCCCAAAATGCCTTGATACGGCCCTGGATGTGGGACTGGATTTTGAAGGTGATCTGAATATTACATGCTTATGAATTATTGCTTTATTGCTAAAAAGATGTAGTGGAATAAATCTACCAACATTTTCATTTTCAAGAACTTTGTTTAGTTTTCTTGTTTTTATTTGAATATTTTCCTGTCCTGTCTGTCTCTGATCTTCCTACTTCTCCTCAATCCACAAGAAAAAAAACGTTTCCTGGCTTTCTCCTGATTCACCTCGAGTTACTTTTGAACTAAACAGGTCAAATTAATCTACTGGCTGAAAAACAGTGGAGTGTGCGCTGGCGGCCACGCAGGTGAGGTGAAATCACCTGAGCACAGGTGACGCGCTCCGCAGCAGAGCGCGCCAGACGCGAATAAATGATACAATTAAAAGACCGAAGTACCAGATTATATGAATGGACATGAACGATCGCGTGTTAATTATAATTTTGGTGGCGCCACTTTGAGAACGTTACTGTGACCGTGCGCAGCTGCCCGGAGCGCTTCAACAATCAGCATTATCTGTCCTCTCCACTCAAAAAAATCCGCGGTGCGCTGAGAGTCCATATAAATAATGTAATATAGGTAGAAACAGGATCGTTTTTCGGGCTTCCCTTGAGTACGTAGGTTGACGGCTTCCAGCTCCCCCGTAATTCAAACCCGGCTCCTGCATGCTGCGCAACGTGCGTGGTGACGTCATTTGCGCCGCCTGGAATTGATAAGAGAATCGTTTGCAAAAATGGCGAACGATTCCTAGGAATTGAAACAGTGGGAACCGATTCTCAACAAGAACCGGTTTTCGATTCCCACCCCTATCCGTCACGCTGTTTTATAGTAGAGCAAAACACTTCCTGTCCACTGTTTGAGTTCAGCACGTGCGGCAGGGTCACGTGAGTGAAACCCAGCAATCATCACTTTTGATTTGCACGTGAAACTTCAGTCACCGCTCGAATAGACAAAAAATCTTGTTTTTATTCATTCTACTGGTAGTTCATTTTGCTCAAATTGAAATATAGGCCTGAACCAGGATGCGCTTGAGTAAATAAAGGCCCGGGCCTGTATTAGAGGATTTACGGTACCCAACAAACCAGGCTGTAGGACATGCTGATGATCCAGTCAGGACCAGGGTAAACAGTGGAAACACCTTTATTTACATAACTAGTACCTAATAACACCAAAGAAGTCTCTTATTCACATGTACAGCTGATAGTATGGTAGAATATCAGCAGTAACATGAGTCATACTAGCAGGTAATAACCTTTCATATCAAGAACACGGTGTTATCTGAATCAGACAGACTAACTAGCTGTTTAAACAGGTTTCATCTGATCACTGAGTACACTAATTACAAGGGCTGAAACGAATACTCGAATAATTCGATTAAATCGATTATAAAAAATGTTCGATTTATATTTTTTAAATCAACGCTTTGGTTTATTTTTTATCACTTCTGGGTTATATAATCTACTTCTGGTGTGACCTTCCAGTTCCTTGACACAGGCGCGTTAGTTCTGCAGCAACAGTTAGCAGAGCGAGCAACAGGGCCAATGCAAAGGGGATGACGATACCCAGAGAAAACGCCAGAAAGTTTCCAAAAAGTGGGAATATTTTAAACTCAAGCCGATGGACAAGACTGCTAGCTTAGCGCATTAGCGTCGCACTAAACTAGCGTCACGCTAATGTTTCACAACAGCATGACTTCTACATTGCAGAATCTCAGCACAGAGAATCCAGGCGCTTCAAGCTAGATCTAAGACAAGGTGTGTGATCTAGAGTTTAAATGAAGATAAGCTGAGTACCCTCAGCTATGCTAAATGAGAATAATTTAGCTGCTACCGCTAAAAGCCATCAAGTTTGTTTTTTCTTTTTGTTCCTCTGTGCTTTATTGCAAGTCAGCATGAGGCTAAACTGTTTTCTGGTCAACTTATTTAGGAACCCCTCGATTATTTTAATAATCAATAGCTGCAGCACTACTAATTACTCTACTCTTTACTCTCATATCCACAAACGTGATTGTGCTACTAAAGACAGGCGTTTTGCTAATTAATTTTGACTTTAGCTCTCTTCCACACAAACAGCTACTGCACATCCAGACGTAGGGAGCAACAGGAGGAAATCACATGTAGACTCGGTCTTCCTCCGTCAGTAGCTGAACATACCTTGTTAAAGTGGAAGAGCTCCTGTTTGAGGCGGTCCCTTTGGGACTCGTGGGCGTGTCTTCTGAACCTCTTCATTGCACCAGCGTGGAGCCTGCAGGCCTACCGTTACACACTGTGGGGGAAGCACAGGAGATAGCAGAAGACCTTCATTACAGGTAAAAGCCTGAAGCTTCCAGAAAAGCACAATAAGCTGCTTTGGTATGTTTACTTGGTTGTAACACTTTAGAGGAGTTACTATGTTGGGTTGCCATATCAGAACATTTTAAATTCCACGAGTGGAGGGAAGGTGGGCCAGCTGGAACAATTCCTGTAGCTGAAAGACTGTTTTCCTTTGAAGAAGCTGGAGCTGGTGATGTGAGTCAGGCTGGTGCTGCTGATAGAAAAGGGACCAATAAGGGAACCATATGTGGACTGAAGCAAATGAGCTTCAGATGAAACCTGACTCCCGGCTCGGGTCTTTGAGCCATGTGTGGACTTTTGCACAGAATTGAACAAAAGTAAGTTACTTGTTTTACTGTAAGGAAGGTGTGACGGGAAAAGCCATGTCATGTCACCAACGAAATAGTGGCTGTAGTCTGTAATGATAACCAAAGCTGGCTTCTGCAACGTCACCAGATTTATTTCCATCCAGTGTTGCATTAATGTTCCACCAAGATCTTGCATTGATGGTAGAGTCTGACCGCTGCACAAAGCCTTCTCCAGCACATCCCAAAGATTCTCAATGGGGTTCAGGTCTGGACTCTGTGGTGGCCAATCCATGTGTGGAAATGATGTCTCATGCTCCCTGAACCACTCTTTCACTATTTGAGCCTGATGAATCCTGGCATTGTCATCTTGGAATATGGCCGTGCCATCAGGGAAGATGGAATAACCTGGTCATTCAGTAGATTCAGGTAGTCAGCTGACCTCATTCTTGGAGCACATCCTGTTGCTGAACCTAGACCTGATCAAACAAGGTGTTCATGCATCACAGTCGTGCTCCCATGAAAGGAGAGTTCTACTTTGCAGGTTTTGTTCGTGCTTCTCTTTTATCTTTGTAAAATGCTCCCAAACTTTTGAGCTACGTTGCTGGCTTGCCATCATGTTTTGTATTTCTGGTGAAGCGACCGCTGACCCAGATGACCACTACTGTGCATGTGCCTTTGGCAGAAAGGAGCAGCAGGTGCTGCAGCAGGCAAGATTAAATCAAGACACACACACTCCTCTGTAATGAACAATTCTACACTAATCTGAATGAATAAAATGCTCTTTTTGAAATTACACTGACAAATAAACCTGTTTGAAGATATTTTTTGTTATTGTGTTTTCATTATATACACTACTAGTGATGTCAGTGTGTTTAAAGGGCACATGGCAAGTTAGAGACTCCCATGAACCAATGTTTAGAGAAACATAACAGGAACTCGTTCTAAATAAAAATCTACACATGCATAAATTATTTAGGCTTTTAGAGTCATTTTTGTGAGAAAAACTTACATTTTATCCAAACTTCAAATCAGGGTGACCAGATGTCCCACTCTGTGAGGGACAGTCGCGCATTTTCATCACGTTCCACACCTCCTGCTTTACTGATAGTCTCCCGTTTTGAGTTTCAACATGCATAAACTGTATGGAGAAAGCTGCCTGTTGGTGTCAATCGAACCAGGAGGCGGGACTTTAACGCAGGTCCGGAGCGTGTGGAGCGCGCACCCGAACCACCAAAGCAGAAGCGTCAGCGAGCACAGAGGACAGGTGAGCGCGGTGGAGAAAATGCTGCTAGAATAAACTCATGAGTTAAAAGTGTTGAGACTGTTAGGGTCTTTGTGTTTTTTAAGAGACATTTTTTGTGTCACGGCGTGGAGTCCGATATGAAACGGAGCTGAGAATCCGAGAGTCACAAAAAAATATTGGTCAGAAGCAGGTTTCCCAGTAATTAGACAGGTGAGCTTCTAACACACACAAGGTGCTGAAGTTGTTTTTCTCTCAGATACAAGCTAAACTCTTTTAAAGCACATTAAACAAATGCTGAGAGAATTAAATGAAGGCCTTCATTACTTTTTCTCAGAATTTGGAGGAAAAAAGTAATTTTAAGGAACTCTATTAGATCTGAATAACTTCAGATTAAAGTTAGTCATGTTTTTTTTCTCTCCTCTAAATATTTACTAAAAAAGATTTGTTGTCATTTTTGAAAAAACACCATTTTGTTTCCGAATTAAGAAGAAAAATAGCAAAAAGTATGGATATATGTTGATTTTATTGGACAATTAATTAAAAACAAATAGATCTAAATATGTTACTGGTACTTTTACGGCCATTCTGTTGTGGAAAATATTCAATGAAAACTCTAAAAAGCTGCTTAAACCTGCATTTCTTTTATTGTGTAGCCTGTCTATATTTTTAAAATGAATTGATGGGTTTAAAATCAATTTAGCTAAAGTTACTCTGAGAGGAACTGTGTACAAAAAAAAAGCTTTTGCTGTTTGCTTGTTCAAGTTGAATTCAAATATATAGTACATGACATATATGATGATAATAATAATTATAGTAATTTTATGTGTATTTAACAGTGAGAACAGACTTTTTTCTTTTTTTTTTACTTTATCTCATTGCATTCGAATTTTACGTTGTCCCACATTTGACGAGTTGGGATCTGGTCACCCTACATCCCGGGTGTGTTTGCTTTTTGCCAGTAACATGCTGTTAGTTATCTGTTGCACCACAGTTCACTGATGTCATCAAATTCCCAGCATATCTGCCAAGTCAACAGAGTTGAGAAGGGAGTCAGTGAAGAGAAAACATACCTGGGCAGGACCAAACAGAGCCCAGGAGAAGGTGGCTGAACCAGCAAGGCTTCTGCATGGCTCCAGTGTCTCAATGACATAGTTATTTCTCTGCTATGGAGCAAGAGAGCAGCCAGGAAATACCTGACATTCACAACATTTCACTTGAAGACTTATGCAATCAGTAGCTATGCAGGCAGTTGCTGCAGACAAACATTTTTATGGAAGTATTCACACTGATGTTCACAGACCTGCTCACACCTGAACCCAATCCAACATTCCTGCCATTGTGCTTTTATTTTGAAATTATATAGTGAAAATTAAACTGAGTGAGCTGAACCTTACAACGTGTGTGCACTTCTCCATACTGATGCTACAGGCAGGTGAGAATGACGGAATACGAACATATATCCAACTGGCTTCCAGCACCGACAAGCCAGTGATCAGGTGTAATCTGATTACACCTGCAGAATCAGAAGGCAGGAGGAGCAGAGAGAGAGCCGGCTGACAAACTGAACTCGTGAAGCGGAGAAACGCTGCAGAGATGCTTCCTTCTACAACAACAGGACAGAGATCTTGTCTCGTCTAGGGTGTGGCTGCCAGGATACGGTATCTCCCGCCAACTCCTTCCTGCAATCAGAACCAGGAGCAGACACAAGAGGCTCACTGACGGCAGCTCTGCAACCATTATTTTACCAACTGAGGAATAAAAGATCGACCACGTCACTAAGCATAGTTTGATGGAAAAGTGCTTCTCCTAAATCCTAAACAGAAGTCCCAGAATTCCATGGGACGGTCCCCAAGACCAGGCTAGCTCCTGTCCATTGGTTTTCTCCGGGCTCTTCATTGTTGCTGTGGAACAGCAGCATCTGTACTCATTTTATATTGTTTAAAGTTAAAAACAATTGTCCTGCTATGCCTAGTCAGTTATGTGTTGAGATAAAATTGGATAATTGAGTTTAAGCAGGCTATTAGTGAAAATGGATGGAGTTTAGAGGACTGAGATCCCTGCTGAATGCAGGAACAATATGCTGTTTTAATAGTTCATCTGTTATCTTATCCAATCAGGGAATTCCTGTGTCCCATAGAGGGCCGCTAAAGCACACTCAACAGCTTCTTCCCCTGCCCAGTAATGTGTGACACTCAGTGGGAACATAAACAGGAGCGCAGCTGACTGCTAATGGTGTTCAACAGTCTGGAGATGTGGACGTTTTATCTAAGGTCTTCTGGAAATAGAATAGAATGAAAATATCCTTTATCGTCCCACAGTGGGGAAAGTGCTGAGTGAAATATAAATGGCCTGTATTTGTATAGCGCCTTCTTAGGGTTCTAAAACCCCCCAAGGCGCTTCACAACACAATCAGTCATCCACCCATTCACACGATGGTGGGGATGAGCTACATCGTAGCTACAGCTGCACTGGGGCGTGCTGACGGAGGCGAGGCTGCCGAACACTGGCGCCACCAATAAAACAACACGACATAATAGGGCTGGGCAATAAATCGAAAATTTATCGTTGTCGAAATGTCTGACTTTTATCGATATCGTTTTTCCCATGTCAACAAATGTAAACATCAGCACTAAGTTGAGATCAGCAGGCAGCACTGACCACCCTGCCTCCACATTCACAGAACAGCACGTTCATAAACATCTAAAGTTTAGATTGTTTAGGTCCCCCTACTGCTTCTCCTTCCCAGCAAACATTCCGACGTTTGATGAACGTTGAAACGTCAGTCCGAGGCATCCCATCATGGTTGAAAAATAGTTCCAAAATGAAAGTTGAACTGACGCCTTTTCTGGCCGTGAATCGGCCGTCTATCGGCGCGTCTCATTTGGACGTTTAATGACAGTCAGTGGACATCTACACTGTAAAATAAAATGTCGTTTTTACATTTAATAACAATAATAATAATTATATATAATCTTGTTTTACCGACTGATGTCTGAGATGGACATTTTGTGTTTTGTCATCTTGGTATGAGGTAGGCAGCAGCGAGGGTCTTACTTGAGAAATCACACTGGATGTTGGTGTTCGCTCCAGCCTGGATTTGAACCCGGGTCCCTTGCGTGTAAGTCGGGTGACTGACTAGTTGAGCTATCCATTTGACATTTGAACACCGATGGATGTCCATTTACAACTGATTCACAACATGCTATATGTTGAACTACAGGAACTTATTGTCAAAATAACAATTATACATGTAACCCCAGATAACTGTAGACATGTACAAAATTATCTGAATGGATTTTAAGAAAATGTTTTCCCAGCAAACTGGTCTGACGGCAACGTCGTGTCCACGGCCAAAAATGGTCGCGGTAGGACGTTGCTGTCGGCCCAGTGTTTGCTGGGTTAGAACCCCTGTCCAAGAAGGTGATAGGATTATTTTATATAGCGCGTGAAGATGAAGATCACAACATGCTTCACAAGAACAATAAAAAAAAAAAAAAGATAAAAAAGGTCATAAGAAAAATGGGAGAAAAAATTTAAAAAGATTAAAAAATGAGAATATGCAAAAATAAATCACAGCATCCCAAAAGATAGAGGATTTACAGAAACAGCAGCATGAAGAGAAGCTAGTGAGGACAGACACTCTGAACCACCAAGACAAGCGCGCCCCCTCTCCAAAGACTTTTTCAGTATTTATCCACTTCCTTCAGTTTCTATGCTGATGACGACAGCCAGCTCTGCCAAAACCACCGCTGCATGTCCACCCTCTTCCCTGTTTAGAAGACATCAAGAACCGGTTTGACCAGAATTCCTTCAACCTCAACAGCAGTAAAACAGCTTCACGTTTCTCATACCAACAAGTCCTATCTGCGTTAAAGCCATACTATGCAACTTTTTAGTATTTTTAAATCATTTTCTTGAGCCAGTATGTGCTAAAATGACCCTTCACAGCAGGGGTCTCCAACCTTTAGGAGATACACCATGAAAGTCCAGAAGAGCTACTGCCATACGATTTATTCCATGTGTCAGTATACTTAATATGTTAACATGCATGTATTCACTAGTTGATTTCTCTATTTCAATGCATCAATATTGTAAAAAAAATTAAAAGTAAAATGGTGACATTCCTGTTTTAAACTCAAGCTAAACATATTTAGTTTTTAACTAATCAGATTCTTTCAGATAATGAAACACAAATCTACTTTGTGTGAATGAGTTGACATTAGTTTAGAATGGATCAGTAACAGAACTTAACTTGTTCCTCTTCAGTCCCTGACCCTGTGTCCTGCCTGGAGCCTAAGCAGCAGGTATTATTAGAGTTCAGCTGTTTAGTCAGAAATGAACAAATACTTCCTAAAACTATAAAAAGACTATAGAATTAATACAAACCCTTTCAAGTAATCATGTTGTGTTATAAATATTTTTCCAAACAATGCAACACAAAAATTCTCCTAAAATGAATTAACTAATGCATGTTAACATAGATTTAACCCTCTGTTTTTGCAGCTGCAAATATCTCTTTATAGGGTAAAAAAAGTACAGGGATGATGGAGATTAAAATAGTTGTATTATAGTTCCTTCAACTTGGTATGATGGAGACAAACGTCTCTTGTGTGACCAGAGGGACACAACAAGCTCCAGAGAACGTTCTCAGGCTGGACAGGAAGGTCTGAGACTGTTGCAAAGCTCTGGATGAAGTCCCAATGATCTACCTGCTCACCTCACATGGACTTCTAGCCAGAGGGGCTGCAGGTTCCTGACCAGAGATCTAGCTTCGTCCCAGCATCTGTTCCTCACCGGGTCTCAACATGAGACCCAACAGGAGAAACGTTTTTTGTTTTGTTAAGGTGCTTTTGTCTGGAGACTAACTTTCAATGAACAAACATCTGAGAGTGTGAAGAATAAATAGAGGTCAAGCAGTCACACACACACACACAAACATACACACACGGTTGTCACTCACACAACCTGAACAAAAAGAAAACAGTCCACAATATTTTGAATACTTTTACGATTATGGAGAAACTTTGTGTGCACATATTTGGACCAGTTTAACATGATGAAGCACTGATCAGCTGTACAGATCAGTCCCAAACATTTTCAAGAGATAATGTTGTGTTAAATCAGAGATAAAGGCAAAATAAAAAATAAATAAGAGTGGAAAAAAACAACAACAATCACACTTTAGGAGCGGATTGTCAAAAAACTAAAGGAGCACGACTTCGATCACAATAAAAAGCAAGTTATGTCCAAGATACACAGAAGTCCGTGACAGCACAGAGACATGCCGCCATCACGTAATCATTTATAAAAAGGGCACGATTGCGCCACATTACCACCACGGCCTGAGCTCTTATAAACGATCAAACGCTCCCTGATGCCGCATCGGCGTGGCGGCAAATTAGCAGCATTGTTTTATAAAAGAGGCTATTCTGTCACAGTAATCCATCTGTGTAGTAATGCCTGTGCCAGTATTAGGTTTTAACCCTTTAAACTGTTTAAAGGGACTATGTGGAAGTTTAACAGCTAATACAAGTATAGAAATGCTAAATTTCTTCCTCATACATTCTCCTGCAATGCCCTGGTCCTGTAGAATGAGCCCTGGCATTTTCACTGTGATTGCCTCTGTAGGCCTGTAAACTCACAGAAAAGATTGTGCTCGGGTCGAGCAAGAGGGCTTCCCCGGTGTCCTCCAGAGGCAGCGTAATGCGTGATGATGTCATGCGCGCTCACGTGCCCGCAGAGTTTGTTTGCTAGCTGTAGCTTAGCGGTAGAGCGAGAGGTGGTTTTGGTAGCTGATTCAGCCAAGAATTCAAAACATCATAAAAGTGGGAAGAGTAAAAACTGTGATTACAAAATAACACGAAATCAGCCGTTGCAGATTCCCGTCGGTCACGGGTGTTTTAGCACCAATAATGTGACACAGCTGCTTTTCCACCATAATAATTATTTATTGGGTAGAATAATTAGTGGATGAGGAACACGCGTGGATGACCTTCGGTGTTGCGGTTCCCTCTTTCTACCACTAGATGCTTATTTTTTCTTATATTTAGGAACATTTTACAAAATGAGTACAAAATGATGAATACCACACAGTGAGTACATTAGTTCATACGCACAGATCTGTGCATAAGTACGGTTGATAAGTGAGGTTCCAGGAGTGTAATCCTCCGAGTATAGCATGCAAATACATCATGAATTTATGGACGAAAATTAGTTACTGGTAATATTGTTATGATAGGATATGAACCACCTCTAAATAGAATTTAAATTATTTTACATTAATTATAAATATATAACAAATAAAAACTGCCTGTGGGACATTTGCAACATATCTAACTCTTAACTGAGATAGACAGACAGATAAATATTAGAAGTTTAGGATTTTTTTTAGGACTCTGAAATCTTTTATCCTATTTTCTGTGAAGGGGTATGCTTATAAATTGATGTATTTTACTGGTAAATAACTTCCAAAACGTCTCAATTGTCAAAATGGTAAAATCGTGCTATAATTGTGATCTTGCAAAAAATAAAATCGTGATACGATTATTTTCCCCATATTGACCCTAATTCAAACTACTTAGAATGTTGTGTTTTCATCACATTTACCTTGTATTTTATTTAAAATATCTTCAGCTTTATTCATTTGAGAGTTTTTGTGTTGCGTTGTTTGGAAAAAGAATCATAACACAATTATTTGAATTTGTGATCTAGAATGCAGCAATCTAAGACTGATCTTTGAGCCTCTATAAAGCAGATAAAATTTTGTTGGAGCTTAAAATGTCCCAGCAGGCCTGAGAAATGGCCAACTAAAACATGCATAATAAGGCTCATTAGAAATGACCTGTTTTCCCCACCCACTCCACCTCTGTGTGTGCGTGCGCGTTGGGGGGTTTGAAGAGAGACAAGTGAAAGCAGAAACTAAACTACACTCAGGGTTTCTCAGTAAGTCTGCACTCAAGCCTTTTATAACATTGATTAATGGATCTTTTAACAAAAAGGCTTTGAAAACATTTACTATTTGCACTACATTTAAGTTACTTGAATTTATTTAATATTTTTGCACCCTGGTACATGTTCCGTGTTCAATTTTGTATACATTTTGTGATTTTGTAACTGTTCAATAAAGTTCTGAAGAGAATAAAAAAAGTCCCTACTCAAGCGATGAGTCAAGAATGAGTGTGTGGCAAAGACAGGCTGCTTGTGTAAGGGATGTAGATGAACAAGGAAGAAAAATACTATCTGGCATTTATCTAGATTTTACCCGGTACCTGAGCGTGTGGGGGGGGGGGGGGGGGGGGGGGGGGGGGGGGTGCTTGGCTATTCCAGAGCAGGGGTTGGAGTGTGTGGGCAATTAGAAATTTTATTCAAATTGGCTGAGCCGCTCAACGATTGTTTTTACAAGAGGCGATTTGTTTATTTAACTTTAGCAATGGCTGTATTTCTGAGGTGAATTTAGCTAAATGATAATGCTCCTCAAAGAAAATTTACAAACACTTGAATTTCATGATCAAGATTAACTTTTGGTAAATTACTGGTTTACCAAATAGTCTGTTTCAGAGCTGTGTTTTTTCTTCAGCAAGTCTTAAGCTGAGCGACGTCTCTTCTTTTTAAGTCAAATGTCGATCCAATAAAACTATCAACTAGTTGCTGTCTCTGCTGGACTGACCATCGATCATAAACAGACATTAGAGACTTTTTTTCATATTTATTTATTTAAAAATTACATATTGTTCTGACTGACCCATAAAACCAGCGCCCCGATTAACATTGGGCTGGGTCAATCACACATTGTTCCTGCTTGCGTTTGGTGAAAAAAAAAAGTCTGCCGCAGTGCAACAGTTTGTTTTTGAACCTCTGGTTCATTCATATGGAAACACACACAGGGCTGTAGCTCATTATCTCCTTCACTGACACGGAGCTGGTCCAATCATAGCCTGAGACACCTGTTCCCTTTCAAAGGGACCCTTTGGCTGTACCGGTGTGGAGCTAGCTAATGTTTTGAATCATAGATATGAATAAGTAGACGCCCCATTGGGCACTGGAGAGCATAACAGTGTCGCCGCCATATTGGATGGGTCTCTTCACTCTCCAAAGTCAATGCAGAGTGAGCAACTATGTCTGTTTTTGTGCCGCCTACGGTTGCAACAACCAGCGTACTATTGAAAACAGATCACGTGGGATTACTATTGACTATTGTAGCCTACCTGATGGGATTTTATATTTTAATTTATTTTATGTTGTTTAATTATATTTATATTTTAATTATCATGCCATACCATGTGTCTGATTTTGTGAAAAAGCTTGATAAAGTGTGTATTTTAGCTGGGTAAGCACCTTCCTCAGTAGAGTGGAATGCACTGGGGGTGAATGGAGACCCAATTAAGATGGTGGCCAACCACTACGGCAGCTCCAATAGGCAGCGCCAGTCCACGGGGCACCTACGTTTATATGTCTGTATTTTCTATCTGATCTGGTGTGTAGAGCTAGCTTAGCTGTTAGCTTAGCTAACGCGATCTAATCAGATCTTCAGAGATTGAGAGAAAAAGCAAAGGAGGAGCGGAGAAACTACGAGAAATAGCTAAATAAACTTTCTCTTCAAGCCAACGTCGTTAAATGCTCCAGAAATAACAAAGTGGGTGAGAAGTGCAGAGAGGAGTAGGTTTTTCAATGTAACATCTGTTAGATGTTAAAGTCCAGGGTCTTCACCATAGACGTAAAAAATATTTTAAAAACGTTTTAACACGCTTCTGATTTTTAAAGCTTAATAACGTAATTAGTAGATTTTATTTAGACATCCACTCCCCTTGATTTAAATCAGTTTAAGCACAGTTTAAAAAATAAACTGAGTTTAAATAAACTGAGATTAACTTTAAGTGGTGCAACGCAGCTCCACTCAACTTTAAACCTGGTTTAAGTCATTTTTAACAGTTTTACTAAGCTCTGATTAGTGCTAATCTTAGTTTAAATTAAACCTTGTTGGTGCAATCCACCCTCAATGTGATTGGCTGTTCATTCATCTGCTCGTTATACCAAAGCTTCCATCATTTGTTATTTCTAAATATGTGTTGCTATTGTTCTGTCACCCAGAGTCAATAAAACTGTGTAGGGTGAGAAATCTATCCATTAAATAGTTTGTAACAAACACATCTCGACTAACTGATAAAACTTCATCTGCTAGTTAATCGATCAGTCACATGGACAGAGTGTGCTGCTATAAGAGCAGAGAAGAGCTACTACGAGAGGTCCAAACAGGAAGTGCAAGTTCATGTTAAGTGTTTGTTTTTGTAAGGAGCATCAATGTTGAATGAAAAAACATAGCTGGACGCCACACCATAGCGCCTGGGGGAGTCCCACCCACGGAATGAAGAGCAGGCCGGCTGGCTGGAAAATGACAGCGTTAACATCGTTGAGCGTTTTTAACCTAAACTAAGAAATCTTGAGGCCAAACCCATGACATGTCCCTGTTTCATGTAGACTGCTTCCAACCTTTAACTGATTTATAACTATTTTACTATATTTTGTGTTGTTTAGATGTGCACTTTAACTGTGTAACGTTTTCTCTGTCATTGCTGCTGCCCATCTTGACCAGGTCTCCCTTGAAAAAGAGGTTTTTAATCTCAGTGGGACTTTCTTTGTTCCCGGTTAAATAAATGAAAATACAGATATGTTTAAGTGTTTTGCCCTTGTTCTGCCATCTTGCCTTGCGCTGCCTTACAACTCAAAACAGATTTAACCTTCACATGTGCACATCTTCAATAAGAGAGGAACATGGAAATCACTTAGATCATTGATTTTTCTAGTCTGTGACGGTGTTTTTGTGATGAAGCTGGGGTAAAAATAACTATTTCATTATTTGGCTAGCCTTGATTATTCTCCACCCTAACCCAAAGCTCACCTGTTGAGATAAGCTTCATGTAACCACTGATACGTTAGAGTGGCACAACATCATATCCCAGAGTAAACTTGGATGGTGACCATCAGTACGGGCTGACGCGGTTCTAGCTCCACACCTGCCTTAGGATGAAATTGTCACAGTTCAGAGGAGAGACAAAATGTGAGTTCATCTCAACCAACTTCATTTTTACAATATGGAGAAGAAATGTGAGCAGTGCAGGCCCGAGGTGGTTCATCCTACATCACTGCTTTCGTCAAATCATGAGGACCGTTTCCTCTTCACACCTGCCTGATGATTCACCTGTTTTTATTTTGTCTTTCACAGGTTAGAAAGGTGCCCCCTTATTATCATTATTCTGACTCCTGTTTTTGTTCATCGGTGCAGGTGTGAAGCAGGTGAGGACTCTTTATTTAGCCTCCATAACAGTTTCAGGTGGAACCACAACAAAGGCTTTTGTTGGGCTGGGCAGGTGGAACTGGAACTCGTCCTACAGCTGGATCCAGCTCAGGTGGAAAAGTGCAACCCAGGGAGAGACGAGACAAAAAACACACACACACACACACACACACACACACACACACACACACACACACACACACACACACACACACACACACTTTTGAGGATTCTTCCTGGTTTACACCCTCTTCCCAAACAGCCACCCCAGCTTGAAACCAGACCGTTGACTCATACCTGCTGGAGGGGAGGGGAGTGGGGGACACACCTTACAGGAGTCAGACGTTTCCGTAATGACGCAACCCTAGCTGGAGCTGCTGTCCACCTGGGCTACAGGTGCTGCGGTGGTCAGTATGACGTTAGCCAGCTCAGCTCAGGTAGGTCAGGTACGAGGCTGACTTTAACACAGACAGGAGACTAGATCTCACACCCAGGTCTCCGTTTCAAATCTGCCCGATCCAGCATCGAGAGACTCGTGAGGTAAACGACGGTGAGAGCCGAGAGAGGGAACCAACTAAAGAAGACAACCCAGAGCTGATAAATGATGCCTCGGCCAGGCTTACACCTGGATACGTAAACAACTCCAACAGAGAACAGGTGGCGAGTGAAAACCCGCTTCCCTAATGACCCACAAGCAAACACCTGTGGTCACCTGGTCGGTGAAACGTGCTGGCCTCCTCCCAGTAACCTTACCCAACCCACCTGGTTCACAACGGCGGGTCAAGCCGCGAGACAAGAGTCCAGCCCCGGCAGGCACCCAGGCTGTCCCGTCGGCTCGGAGCTCTCTGTCCTCTGATAAAGTTAAGAGGACAAGTGTCCGGTCGTCCCAGGATCCGAGCGACGGTCCCCGGGCCTGGAACCCTGCGCTACTTTAGTAGTTTGAGCCTAAATCTGTAGCGCTGAGGCTCGGTTGCTGTTTCCGGCTCAGCTAAACTTCACTAGCTCCGCCCTCACGGTGCGTTCATGGAACCTCGGAAGGACAGCTTCTGCTCAGCTAAACTTCACTAGCTCCGCCCTCACGGTGCGTTCACGGAATCTCGGAAGGAGAACGAATCATTAGGAATGAATCGTTACTTACTCAGTACAGAACTATTAACTACCATTTTTTATTATCCAGTCTTGAAAAAAAAGTGATTACTTAAAAATAAAATACAAAAATTAATCAACCACTTTTTTAACATGGTTATCTAATGTCCAAAATCTCAGGATAGAGAACTGCAAAAGTTTTTATTGTAGAAACTGTACTCTCTCTCTCTCTCTCTCTCTCTCTCTCTCTCTCTCTCTCTCTCTCTCTCTCTCTCTCTCTCTCTCTCTCTCTCTCTCTCTCTCTCTCTCTCTCTCTCTCTCGCTCTCTCTCTTTCTCTCTCTCACACACACACACACTCGTCTAACCATCTAAGTGAGGACTATCCATTGACTTCCATTCCTTTTTGTTCATTTTTGTGACTGTATTATGCCTAACCCATACCCTAACCATAACCACAACCCTAACCATAACCATAACCAATGCTGATCTTTTCCTAACCCTAACCCTAGCCTTAACTAAAACTTAATCACACCATACCTCTAAAACTAACGAGTAGAGCTCTGTAAGATTAAAGTTAAAGTCCTAAGTCATCATCACACACTGGTGAAATTACATTTCCGCATTTGACCCATCCCATGGCGGGGAGCGGTGAGCTGCAGCTGTGGCCGTGCTCGGGGACTATTTGGTGGTTTAACCCCCCAATCCAGCCCCTTAGTGCTGAGTGTCAAGTGAGGAGGCATTGGGTCCCATTTTTTCAAGGTCTTTGGTATGACCCGACTGGGAATCAAACCCTGATCTCCCAGTCCCGGGGCGAAAGTGAGGACGGGGCAAATGTCCTCACTTTACAGGTGAAAAGCTCGTTATGGTCCTCACTTTGATGTATAGACGAGTACACACACACACACACACACACACACACACACACACAGACACACACACAACCACACAAAACACTAAATCTAGTTTTATTTCCATTTGTTAAAAATGTTGCACTGTTTGCGTATGTCATGAAGCATACAGCCAACAGGACCATTTCTGTGGGTTTTTGCCAGCCTGAGTCCATTGTTTTGTGGCAAGATGTTTAGGAGGATTTAGGGCCAGTGGTGGGAGAGCGGTGCAGGTGGCGGTAATGCTCCTCATGTTGTTTCCAGGCTGCCATAAAAACCCTAATAGAAGAAGGAGAATTTGAATGAGTTAGTGACTCATATATACATTCTTTGGTTAGTGATGGGATTTATGGCTCTTTGAAGGGAGCAGTTCATTAGCCGGTCGTTTACCTCAAAGAGCCGTTCTAAAGAGCCAGTCCTTCGAACGAAGCGGAGCTGTGTCAGTATGATTTTAACTATGTTTATATAACAAATTGAGACTATTTTAACCTTTTAACATGAATGCACTAACAAATTGTGCTAAAATCATGTTTTTTTTAACAATAATGTATTGTCTTTTAGAAACAAGACAAACAACAACAGTCCAACTCAGCCAAGTCCAATACAAAAACAAAATCCAATACAAAAATCAGGTACATGAGTTACAGATGTACACCCCCCTCTGAAAAAAAAAAGGGGGGGGGCATTACTTATATTTAAAAACAAAATGTGATCCCCCTTATTTCATAACTCAGCAAGTTGGCGAGGCAGGTGATCAAGTAAAGGCTGCCATATCCCGTAGAAGATATTACAGTTACCCTTTATGATAGCACTGAGGCGCTCCAGCGGGAATACCTTGAATGTCTCCCTGTACCACTGTTTAACAGAAGGGGGTTGTCCTCGAATCCACTGAAACAAAATACATCGCCTTGCTAAGTGTAAGAGTTTACCTAGTAAAGTCATTTGTCTGGAAGACAAAGAAAGTCACTCTACCGACAGACCGAGCACAAACAGAACAGGGTCCAGTGGGATTGTCTTATGAAAGATTGAACGAAGTTCTGTAGCAATGTTTTTCCAAAATCTAACAATTAAAGGACATTGCCAAATGCAGTGATAGTAAGTACCTACATCCTTATTGCATTTCACACAAAGAGGAGTAAATGTGGGTAAATTTTATTTAAAAACTCTGGAGTGTACTATAATCTATTTAAAATTCGGTATTGGCTTTCCCAAAGTCTGTTACAAGTAAACATTTTCTTAGCAGACCTAAAAGCTTTTGACCATATCTGCACTAAGCTCAACTTCCAGGTCTGTTTCTTCATTAATGTTTTAAAAAGTTCTTCCAGGTATACCTTAAAACATCAATGAAATATTATTTTAGCACAGTGTGTTAGTCTGGTTGGTTGTTTTGTTGCACACTGAATCAAGGGAGATGTGCAGCTGCAAAGATTGCTATTGTGCACAAGGGAGGGTAACACTTTACAATAATGGTCCCAAATATGGCTTTCCTACTGAGTAATTACTGATAAATTAATAATTACATAATGATTTCCTACGCTCTTCTGTTCTTTAGATAACTACCCATTAGTCCCTGAATAGGAAGCATCTTCTCCTTCCTCCTCCTTGCTAAACTGTCTACATGATACAAAAACATGGTTCTCTCACAACCTCCTCCAACTCAATGGAAATAAAACAGAATTCCTCCTCATCAGTTCAAAATCCACAATCTGTAAATCCTCCAAATTTTCTCTTTCAGTTGATAACTGCACTGTTCTCTCAGGTTAAGTTTGGGTGTCATTCTGGAAAGCTACTTCTCTTTCTCCGCTCATATAAATAGCATCGGCCTACTTTCATGTACGTAATATTAATCGTCTCCGTCCCTCCCTCACCAACACTGTGATTCTAGTTAATGCTCTGGTCACTTCCCGCCTCGACTACTGTAACGCACTACTATACGGCTTGCCACAAAAACTGCTCCACAGATTACAGTTGGTACAGATCTCAGCAGCCCGTATCATCTCTAGAACACTGTCTTCACACCATATCACATTGGTTCTCCAGCAGCTGCATTGGCTTCCAATCCACTTTCGTATTGAGTTTAAAATTCTTTTGTTAACATTCAAAGCCCTCAATAACCTGCCCTCCCATATTTAACTCATCTCCTCCACGTTTACACACCGTCTCGTACTCTTCGTTCCTCTTCAGACAGCCTCCTCATCATTCCTCACACCCGTCTGTCCACCATGGGATTCAGGTCATTCGGGTCATCTGCACCGCGGCTCTGGAATAAACTCCCACTGGTACGGTGTACATTTTAGGACATCATCAGGTCTCAGGTGTCAGATGTCAGGTCTCAGGTATCAGGTGTCAGGTGTCAGGTGTCAGGTATCAGGTCTCAGGTGTCAGGTATCAGGTCTTATGTCTCAGGTGTCAGGTATCAGGTCTTATGTCTCAGGTGTCAGGTATCAGGTATCAGGTCTCATGTCTCAGGTGTCAGGTCTCAGGTGTCAGGTATCAGGTCTTATGTCTCAGGTGTCAGGTGTCAGGTTTCAGGTATCAGGTCTCATGTCTCAGGTGTCAGGTATCAGGTCTCAGGTGTCAGGTATCAGGTCTTATGTCTCAGGTGTCAGGTATCAGGTCTTTTGTCTCAGGTGTCAG
Source organism: Aphyosemion australe (assembly GCA_006937985.1). Lineage (NCBI taxonomy): Eukaryota > Metazoa > Chordata > Actinopteri > Cyprinodontiformes > Nothobranchiidae > Aphyosemion > Aphyosemion australe. Next base: position 305,989 of record SSNS01000454.1, on the reverse strand, counting down.
GTATCAGGTATCAGGTCTCATGTCTCAGGTGTCAGGTATCAGGTGTCAGGCATCATGTGTCAGACTTCAGACCATGGTAAAAAAAAGCCTCAGGTTTCAGGAAAAACAGTTTCAGGAAAAATGTTTTTTGTTACCATTTTCAAGATCTTTTTTTAGCTCCTCGTCAGCTTGTCCATTCCCTGTAACACAAACACGATGATTACATGACTGTTTAAATGAAGCATCTCCAGCCCCACTGATGCTAGCTAGAATGAATTAGCCAAAAGAAAAAGTGCCACCCTGATTCGCCTGATTATAGAAACTTCGCTTGTCTTTTATGATTTATGGTAATGTAATTTTCAAAACCCTAACATTCATTGTAGCAAATGCACCGTGAAAAGGCAGAATGATTTAAACTTACCGTCGTGCAATTATAATGGTGCGTTCGATTTACCTCGGAAGTCGGAACTAGGAATGACGTCACACCCGAGCTAACAGCGTTCTGGTTTCCATAGTCGGAGAAGTTGGAATTCCAATTATTCAGTTTAACTTTTTTATTTTTATTTTATTTTATTTTTTACTTTTTTATCAGGTCAAATAGGTAAAAAACAAACACGAATGATGGACTGTTGGTGCGTTCGATTTGTCTGTTTATTTTACAAGACACACATATAAGAGTGTGTTTGAAATAAAAGTTACATGTAGCGCTTGCATCTCTAATTTGAACAAACTAAAAGTTTTGTTTATTAGTCGTATGTGTTCGTTGAGAGCTACCTAAACAGCAGTTTTCGAGGGCGCTGCCATCTTGGATTTCAAGGTCGGAGTTCTGAAAAACGTCCGTGTTTCCAACTGGGAGTTCCAACTTTGCGGGGCGTTTTATTTGATATTTCCTACTCGGAAGTCGGGATTTCCGAGTTCCGAGGACAAATCGAACGCACCATAAGTCCAATCTGCTGTTGTTGCACGTTAATGACATCACACCAAGCCCACCGCGATGTGACAATGGCGCCCTCTGTTGAATTCTCCTAGTTGAGTCATTTCTATGAGAGAGTGTTGTTTCTGACTGTTTTTTTTCCTGAAGCCTTTTGGTTTGACAACATTTTTCCTGAAACTGTTTTTCCTGAAACCTGAGGCTTTTTTTACCATGGTCTGAAGTCTGACACCTGATACCTGACACGTGAGACCTGATACCTGAGACCTGATACCTGACACCTAAGACCTGATACCTGACACCTGAGACCTGACACCTGATACCTGACACCTGAGACCTGACACCTGATACCTGACACCTGATACCTGGCACCTGATACCTGACACCTGGCACCTGACACCTGATACCTGACACCTGAGACCTGATACCTGACACCTCACACGTGAGACCTGATACTTGACACCTGAGACCTGACACCTGAGGCCGGATACCTGACACCTGAGATCTGACACCTGAGACCTGACACCTGAGACCTGATACCTGACACCTGAGACCTTAGACCTGACACCTGAGGATGTTTCCTGAAGCTGTTTTTCCTGAAACCTGTGGCTTTTTTTCCCAAGGTCTGAAGTCTGACACCTGAGACCTGAGGATGTCCTAAAATGTACACCGTACACTGGGTATTCGTACGGCTTCATCAGTCCAAACATTCAAATCACTTCTTAAAACTCACTTATTCAGTCGTGCATCCTTTTATTTATTTATTTTTTATTGTGTTGTCTTATCTGCCCTTATCTTTTAAACTGCTCTTAATTTGTTTTTATGCATTGTTCTGTTGTTGATCTTAATTGTTCTTATTTCTAATTGATTTGTTTATATTGATTTTAAACGTTGGTACTTGTGTTCATGTTTTATGTTCAGCGACCTTGAGAGTCTTGAAAGGCGCTTATAAATAAAATGTATTATTATTATTATTATTATTATGTTGTGGGGCTGTGTTGGTTGACGCGGCTCTGCAATATCGCGTGGACATCGGGGGCAGTTCCACTGGACTGGCAGACCGGGGTGGTGGTCCCCCTATTTAAAAAGGGGGACCGCAGGGTGTGTTCCAACTACAGGGGGATCACACTCCTGAGCCTCCCTGGTAAGGTCTATTCAGGGGTTCTGGAGAGGAGGGTCCGTCGGATAGTCGAACCTCAGATACAGGAGGAGCAATGCGGTTTTCGTCCTGGCCGTGGAACACTGGACCAGCTCTATACCCTTGAGGGAGTCCTGGAGGGTGCGTGGGAGTTCGCCCAACCAATCTACATGTGTTTTGTGGATTTGGAGAAGGCGTTTGACCGCGTCCCTCGGGGGGGCCCTGTGGGGGGTACTCTGGGAGTATGGGGTACCAGGCCCCTTGATACGGGCTGTTAGGTCCCTGTACGACCAGTGTCAGAGCTTGGTCCGCATTGCCGGCAGTAAGTCGGGCTCGTTTCCGGTGAGAGTTGGACTCCGCCAAGGCTGCCCTTTGTCACCGATTCTGTTCATAACTTTTATGGACAGGATTTCTAGGTGCAGCCAAGGTGGTGAGGGGATCCGTTTTGGTGGCCTATAAGGATCAGGTCTCTGCTTTTTGCAGATGATGTGGTCCTGTTGGCTTCATCAGAACGTGATCTCCGGCTTTCGCTGGAGCAGTTCGCAGCCGGGTGTGAAGCAGCTGGGATGAGAATCAGCTCCTCTAAATCCGAGACCATGGTCTTGAGTCGGAAAAGGGTAGAATGCCTTCTCCAGGTCAGGGACGAGGTCCTGCCCCAAGTGGAGGAGTTTAAGTATCTCGGGGTCTTGTTCACGAGTGAGGGAAGGGTGGAGCGTGAGATCGATAGGCGGATTGGTGCTGCGTCTGCAGTGATGCGGGCGTTGTACCGGTCTGTCGTGGTGAAGAGAGAGCTGAGCCGAAAGGCGAAGCTCTCAATTTACCGGTCGATCTACGTTCCTACCCTCACCTATGGTCACGAGCTTTGGGTAGTGACCGAAAGAACGAGATCGCGGATACAAGCGGCCGAAATGAGTTTTCTTCGCAGGGTGGCTGGACTCTCCCTTAGAGATAGGGTGAGAAGCTCGGTCATCCGGGAGGGGCTCGGAGTAGACCCGCTGCTCCTCCACATCGAGAGGAGCCAGTTGAGGTGGCTCGGGCATCTGATTAGGATGCCTCCTGGACGCCTCCCTGGTGAGGTTTTCCGGGCACGTCCAACCGGGAGGAGACCCAAAGGAAGACCCAGGACACGCTGGAGAGATTATGTCTCTCGGCTGGCCTGGGAACGCCTTGGGATTCCCCCGGAGGAGCTGGCCCAAGTGGCTGGGGAGAGGGAGGTCTGGGCTTCCCTCCTTATGCTGCTGCCCCCGCGACCCGACTCCGGATAAGCGGCAGAAAATGGATGGATGAATGGATTATTATTATTAGGACTGGTGGGTGTTTTTACCAGTAAGTACTGGTTAAATAATAGTCTGAAGCTTAGGTAATCATTAAACAGAATGTGAATCGCTGCGTCGCGCAGATCCAGTAGACTGTGCCCTGATCAATCAGACGTGGACTTATGTTTTACCAGAATCCAAAAATGGGAGATGGGTATCGTTACTTCGACGCTCAGTTTGTGAGTGGCAACAGGAAATGACACATTTATTGTTCTTACGTGTATGATTATTTCAATAATCAGAGGACGAGTCCTTTAGTTTCATCATGTCTGTGTCAACTCCATTCATATACAGTTCAGTGCTCGATAAACCACGTTTTCAACGAGTAGACGGATGTGCTCGTTTCCAGAAAACTCATGAAAACAATGTCAGCTCTGATTGCTGCTCATAAATTCATGTCAGCACGAGACCTGCAGGTGAACTCCAGCAGTGAAATATTAAAATCAAATTTGGTCATGTAGCCCGTTTTTTCATTTTGTGATTTTGATCAAACTTAAATTGAAAATAAGAAAAACAAGAGCTTTTTGTAATTAAGTCAAAAACAAGAGTCACGTTACACAGATTTTTGTAGGTTTGTGTCGATGCATGAAGGCGTAGTGACTGTAAGGGTTTAACATGAATTTAACATAGTTTCCTCATTTGCTTTTCAGCTTGTTAACATATTCAGGAAAAGAGAAGAGGTAAGTTGTTTAATATGGGGGGGGGGGGGGGGGGAGTGCCCTATGTTTGTCTTCATTTATTATCATTTATCATGCAACGAGTTTAAAGCTGAGGTGATTTTTGTAAAACCTACTATTGCTACCAGTTACCCACAGAATGAAACCCGCTCCAGTCAAATGATGATGATGTGGAATCACATACTACTGTAGATGTGGAATGTGAAGGCCATAAAACTGCATTTGAGGAAATAATTGGTTCTCTCTTGTTGAAGTTGGAAAGCATTTATAATGTTTGTCACCGGTAAACGTTTAGATGACCTGGTGCAGCAACTCTAGGTTGTTTGCACGTTATCATCTCACTAAATAATTACACGTAATCTCCTTTAACTAAAGCTCTTGGTCCTGAAGGTCCTTTTGATTCTAAATATAAGAGGAGGAAATACTTTACAGAAAACTTCTATTTGATTGAGCCAGTTGAATTTTTCTTGGATCCATTGAACAGTTGTTTTTTTATATGTGCCCATCCTACAGTGCTTAAAGCAACTGTTAAACAAAGAAGACATTGTGAGTAAGACACTGACAGGCCATTCAGGAAATACAGCACAGTTTTCATCCTCTCCAGTTGGCAGATATTTGAGTTCTACAATAATGGGGATCTAAGATTTTCACTTTTACTTTATGTGGATGATGTTGAAATATGACTTCCACTTGGACCCTCGCACAATAAACATAAAGTTACTGCTGAGTACTGGGTACTTGCATGCCATCAGAATTAAGATCTCAATTAACATCAATTATTTTGGCTCTTCTTTGCAAAGCAAATGATGTTGGATAGGAACTGTCCTGGAGCCTCTCCTAAAAGACCTCAGTACATTGGAGGAAGAGGGCATTTTCCCTGCCATAGGCAAACATATCAGAGGTTCAGTCTTTTGTGTTTCAGATAATCTTGGTGCTCGTTCTTTGAGTGGCCTGGTAGAAGGTTTTACTGGACGTTACACATGTAGCAAAAAGAGGTGCATTCTGGGTCTTTTCCACCAAGAACAAAGGAGAATTAAACTTTACATGTTCAGTCTGTACAGGAAACCCAGATCTGTTTTATTGTTAACGTCATGTCCTGTCCATGTCCTCCCAGTCCCTTCCAGACCTCATCTCCCTAGTCTCCGGCCCCCTCAGACTCAGCTTCATCACTCCATTTCCAGTCCTGCCATTTCCATTCCCCAGCCCGTTAGCGTTTCATTTCTCTTTCGTTTCCCCTCCTCATGTTGTGTATTTACGTTAAGCCATGGTGTTGTCAGGTCCTGGTTTTTTAGTCTCATTTTGTGTCTGACCTTTGACCCCTGCCCTGTGTTTCTCTTAGCTGTTTTTTCCCACAGTCCAGCCCCGTGTTTTACTTTAGTCCCCCGTCTTCCTTATTTAGCTTTTCCCTGTTTAGTTGATTCTTTCAGCATTTAGTTCTAGGGTCTATCTGTTCAGTTTTAGTCCTCTTGTGTCTTTGTATTGCCTCCCATCCCTCAGCTTAACCAGTCTCACATGTAGGCCATTCTCATCAGTAATCAGTGCACCTGCTCCCTTTGTCTCCTTTCACCTCCTCAGTCTGTTTAAACCCAGCTCAGTTCTCCACTCATGGTCAGTTCCTTGTGTGGGTCTGCTCCTTGTGGTTTTTGCTCCCAGCTTAAATATGCATTTTTACTTTTTTAAAGCCTTACCTGCATTTTGGGTCCTGCTACAAGTCCACCACTTCATGACAGTCATTGTGTAAAAAAGGTTTGTCCATTAACTGAAAAATTGAAGCATTTCCATTTTATACCAGGGTACCCACCAGATGTGCTCCACAAGCTCGACTTAGAAGGAAGACCTTTAGTGGAGTTGGCACGATGTTTTAAAGTGTTGGTAAGAAAACAGTATTTCACAACTAAAGGAGTTGAAGAGTTTCCATATAACTGGACAGATCAAACTGACTGCCCTCAACCCATCCCACTAAATCTTTCTTCTCAAAGATCCAATGGTGGAAACGCTCATGGGAATTGTTCATTACTGGGCTTACCATTTATAACTGGTACACAGGTACCATCCTGTGACACCCCCCCCCCCCATGGCACATCCTAATGCCATTAAACTGAGCTAGTGGTGTCTCCTGTTCATACTGAACACAGCATCGATTACCTCGACACGCTGATATCTCAACATCAAGTATTTCCTGACTTTAGTTAACACCTAAGGAACATTGTCCAGAACTGATTAAATGCTTTGGACCGCTGGTTTGTGTCTGGACTATGTGTTTTAAGGCAAAGAATAATTTTTTGTTCTTCGACATACTGTTTCAGAAACATTCCACTCTCTCTCGCCTCAAAGCACCAAATGATGATGGCATATCATTATCATGCTGATACTCTGCTAAATTTGTATTATATGTGAGTAAAGTAACTAGTTTTCCACTGGCTTTGCTGAATCAGGAAATACAAGAATAAACATATATCCAACACACCCACAGTGGAGCTGACAAGTTCATCTATCATCTCATGGAACCAGACATGTAGTTGGGATGATTTTGCCTAATGGGTCTACTGGTGGTCTTCCAGATTTTGTCGTGATTTCAGAGACGGTGATTGTCTGCTGCAGATAAAGCAGCATAGTGATGCATATGCCCTGGCAGCACACACATGGTCAGTTTAGAAAGGCACATTATTGTCCAGCATCAGCTAAACATACTAAGTGTACAGCACTGAGCTCAGATTAGAAGCTGTGGTTTGTTTTCATGCAGATGGACCTTGTTGTTTAGAAGATGATTCTAGTGAGAAGCTCACATTATCCTCAGGATCACCGAACTCACTGGAGCAACTACACCAGACAGTGAAGGACACTTTCCAGATTCACGAGGAAGTCATACTTCATTACTCTAACGAAGACTTTGGGGATTTCTTCATAATTCATTCTACCAGTGATGTGAAGCATAAGGGATCAACAAACGTGGTCATTATTCCTTCCATAGTGTTATCATTAACCTCAGAGACTGATAATGTGACAGATGCTGCTGGAAATGTGAGTGACGCCCCAAGAGAAGTTCCCTTCACAATCATCTCTGCTGCAGATTCCCAGTCTTACGGTACCGTATCATCACACAACACCATATGGGGTCCAGAAAGGGAATTGTGGCCAAAAGACACTGAAATTCCACTTTTTTCTGTTGCAACAGTGACCGTGCTGTTGAATGCAAACGAACAGGGTCAGGTCTGAAATAACGGAAATCCTGGCGGATTACACGTACAGTTCCACTCCGTATCCCACAGGCCTTCAGATTGGACAGGTGGTAGAAGTCTTGGTTAGAAAACACCCATGTCTACCTGGGAGTCGCGATGGATGGACTTGATGGATGTACAGCTTAAAATCCAAAATGGGGAAAACGGGGCCAAGCTAAGACATCTTGGATTTCCTGAAGTCGTGCAATTTCCTCAGCAATGCCCTGGTGAGAGGAAACCAGCCCAAAATGTAAAAATCAGCAGGGGACGTGAAGTGTCTTCCACACTATCCTTCAAGGGGAAACGTTGAAAGAGCAACAGCGGCTCAACGTTCTGTCTGAATTAGAGAAGTGAGGTATTTCAGGTGTTTAGATGCTCTCGCATGACTTGTCACCAGTCTTTCATAACTGAATCTTCTCTAGTCTTGCATTCAACACAAGGTCACTTACCTTCTGAAGCCATTATTTTTATTCCAACAGTGTTTATAGATCTTCTTTTAATAGTCATTAGTACTTTACCAGGGCGAACTCTGACCCCTTTACTCCAAGAGAACCAAAATGGCGCCGGTGTGCTTGGCGTGCCGTTTTGGGCTAGAGATGTTTTTTGTTTTATTGTTTTTATCCGTTTTTATTCTTGATGCAAACTCTCTGCTGATATATGAGCGTCAACAGCTCCTGGATCTCAAGATTTCTGCCGGAGACTCAATGGGATTTTATAGAGATGGACAGAAGGCTTTGCCCCCATTTCTGGCTTCAGTTCCGCCGTACCTGTGCCATGTTCCAGCGCCGCCGCCCTGGAGGAGGCAACGCCGTAGGGGGAAGAGAGGAGGAAGGCTGGCGAAAATGAAGCTTTTCCCGGTTCGGGTGAATGGCGCGTTTTTGCTCCCTGGTTTCTTGACGGCTGACAAATCCCCCTGACACCTGGCTGGTTGTGGACTCGGATTGCTTGGATCGGGCCCGGCTGTGTGGTGCTTATTCGTTGCGTCATCGGCAACACGGAGTTAATTTCAACAATCTGCGGTACTTTCGCAAAGCTTTGAGGACATCCAACAACTTGGGGAAGCCGGCTGTTAAGTTTGGATTGGTCAATGCGAGGTCTCTGTCAAACAAGACTGTTATTATCAAGGACTTCTTCACATCTAATAGTCTGGATCTTCTCTGTGTCACGGAGGTTTGGACAACGCCAGAAAGTGAGTCGAGCACCTTTTCTGAATTGTTGCCTCCTAAGTGCTGCTACTTTCATTCTTCACGTGTCTCGGGACGTGGAGGGGGAACTGCTACAGTGTAAGCGTTTTCGCCTACCTCGAAGTTTTTCCAGTTTTGAATGTCATCTCTTTGAACTTGGTAAGCATGATCCTGTATGTGTATGGTAATTTATCGTCCCCCGCGATACAACAAAGACTTTCTAACTGAGTTTGCTGGAGTTTTAGCAGAAGTGTTGCCTGCTTATGATAAGCTGCTCATATTAGGAGATTTTAACATTCACATGTGTTGTCCTGATAGACCCATGGTGAATGAATTTTTGAGAATTGTGGACTCTTGTAATTTGGTGCAGCATGTTCTTGAACCGACTCAGGAGCATCTGGTCTGTCTGTTTCTGACCTTGAGATTTGTGAAGCTGTTTTCTCAGATCATAAGCCTGTACTTTTTAGAGTAGTCTTCTCTGAGAATGATTTGAAATCATGTGCTCCTCCTCGGCAGGTTAGGATTGTTAACCCCTCAACTGCCCCCCGTTTTTGTGATGCATTTGATGTGATTTCTGATAACCTTGAATCTTTTTCTGACGATGTAAATGAACTTAGCTCACAGTTCCATGATTGCTGCAGCACCATTATGGATTCAGTGGCCCCGTTGCAGCTCAGGTAGCCCAGGGCTAAACTTGAGCCGTGGATGAATGAGTCCACGCGCAATGCAAGAAGACAATGCTCAGGGTCTTAAATTATATTTTTTTAGCTACAGACTCTGGAGATTTTATGGTTCTGGTGCTGTTGGACTTGTCTGCTGCCTTTGACACCGTGGACCACAGTCTCCTGATTTCTAGGCTGCAACATTTTGTTGGGGTTCGAGGAGTTGTCTTGGACTGGTTTGTGTCCTACTTGGCTGAGAGGTCATTTAGTGTATCTCTAGGGGGCTTTACGTCATCTCATTCCCCTGTCATCTCATTCCCCTCTCTTATGCGGGGTTCCTCAAGGATCGGTGCTTGGCCCTCTGTTATCCTCCCTTTATTTGCTGCCTCTGGGTTCTATTTTTAGGAAACATGGATGTTCTTTTCACTTGTATGCAGACGACACCCAAGTTTACATTCCCATTAAACGTGGCCTGCCTAATTCATTAGATCCTCTCCTAAACTGCCTCGATGAGGTTAAATCTTGGATGTCGGCTAATATTTTACACTTCAATAATGATAAGACTGAGGTCATGCTTTTTAGTCCCAGTGTGTCCAGTGCACGTTGTTCAGCTGACCTTGGTCGATTGACCCCATTTCTGAAACCTGTAGTGACCAATCTGGGAGTTCTGCTTGACAGTGACCTAGTTCTGGACAAGCAAATTAGTGCTGTAACAAAGGCTAGTTTTTATCACTTAAGGAGGATTGCCAAGGTTAAGCATGTGCTCTCCAAGCATGATTTTGAGACAGTGATCCACGCGTTTATTACTTCACGCCTTGACTATTGTAACTCACTGTACCTTGGTCTCCCTCAGTCTCACCTCTTCCGTCTTCAAATGGTGCAAATTGCAGCAGCACGCCTATCGACGGGTTCGAGAAAAAGGGATCACATCACCCCAATTTTGGCTTCCCTGCACTGGCTGCCTGTTGATTTTAGGGTTCAGTTTAAGGTGCTTTTATTGGCTTTTAAGGCTCTCCATGGTCTTGCCCCACATAAGCGGCGGCTCAGGGGTGACAGAGCTTTCTCCGTAGCAGCCCCAAGGTTGTGGAATACACTGCCAATTCAGATTAGGATGGCTCCCTCATTCTCTGCTTTTAAATCGCTATTAAAGACTCATCTGTTCTCAGTCGCTTTTAATTCATTTTGAGAGTGCATCTGTTTTAAATTGCTTTTAATTCAGTTTAAATTACTTGTTTTTATTTTATGTTTTTATTTCTTTTATTATGAGTCTTTTATCATAACTTATTTTCAGCATTTTAGCAAATTGCTGTTGTTTTTACTGTTTTTATTTTGGTTTGTTAAGCACTTTGGTCAGCTTTCATGCTGTTCTAAAGCGCTTTATCAATAAAGTTGATTTGACTTGACTTGACTTTATATCCAACCTGCCCTTTCCACATTCCTTCCTCTGTTAGGCTTCCCAACATATTCACTTCTCCTTCATTCCTTTTTCCATTGGTTCAGTGCTGGGTATATTCTGAGTGGAGTTTAAAGTAGATGAAATGGCAAATATAAGGTCATGGTTGCAGTGGTCACAGAAAATGATGGCTGACTTCATAGAAATGGCACTGTTTTACTGATTTGCCCATTTAGTGTTTTGCCAAATCTGTTATAATAGTTAAAGCTCTAAAATGCACTGAGAGGGACTGTTGTATGCTGTTGGTTGTTACAATGCTCTTACTATATTCAACAGAGTGGGACTTCTGCAGTGAAAACTAGAGAAGACGATGTCTCATTGACCACCTGGTGAAGACGTGGGTGAGTGTGAAGTGAACAGTGTTCATTCTTCTCACAAGTGTGTAAATCTGAATGTGTTTCCCATTATTGAAAGTCAGCTAAAGTAACTACGTGTGTGTGTGTGTGTGTGTGTGTGTGTCAGTACTCTTGTGGTTGGTTTATTCATTCTCTTTTGCTGACATGCTACCTGCAATAATTATGCTTCTTTTACTGTGTCTATGTCGTCTCCCCAGCTTGTGTTCATGTTAATTGGTCCCACCTGCACTCATTCCCCTAATCACCTATGTTCCCTGATCCTCATGTATCGTCATGCCCTGTCATTCCTGTGTTTTTTTGTCAGGTCATTGCTTATGTTTCAGTCAGTCCTGTGTCAGTGTGTTAAGTTCTTCACTAAAGCCTTCAAAACCTCTTCACCTGCCTGCTCCAGTGTCTCACCTGCGTTTGGATCTCATCTCAGCCTTCAGCCATGACAGAGTTTTGACGATTCGACCAACCGAGCCATTAATGTGGAAGAGGAGCTGGCAGCAGATGTGTTGGCTGTTTGCCTTGTGCTTGGTGGAAATGGACACACCAGGACTGTGGGAATCGTCATTGAGGGCTCCATCGTACTCAACAACCTTGGGGATATGAGCAGAACCTGCTGCTACCTACTTGGGCTAATTCATGCATTGGACCTAAAATACCCCAAATCTCTGAGAAACATTTTTGAAGTGTTTCAAAAGCTGCATGCTGAAGTGGATCCTGGAAAGCTGTCAACAAAGGTGCAAAGACCAGAAAACTGTATGACACAGGCCCAATTTCAATACTCGCACTGCGCCCTACACCCTTCTGTGAAGTGCGCTTAGAGGAAGTGCGCAGTAAGGCTTCGAGTGCGTAGTACACAAGTGTGCAAATAATTGCCGAATTGGGACAGTGAGCATTACGTCATCGACCATGCTGGTTGCTGTTTGTGCTTTTTAAAAAATCTTTATTAACAGCTTTCAGACACACAAACAAACAGTTATTTGATTAAATTTAAATTAATTGCTGTCCACATTTATATCTTAGTCTAAAACATTCAGAGCATGAATAAACATCATTAATCATTTTGAAATTAACTTCTTTCACTTGAAACTACATGTTTTCAGAAAAGGCACTTGACCCATTGCTCCACCTTCTTAAAACTCCCACGCAGCAATGGATTGTGGGTAATACCCTTGATGAGCACAGATGACACTCACACCTAATTAGTGCTGGGCTAAAGCTGCATGTTCCCCCAGTGTAGTGAGGATCTTTTGGACAGAAGCATGGACAGTCTTAGGGTTGTGATTGTGAAGTCTGATGTTGTTCTCACTGTTTGGCATTGATATGGATATTTTTGTAGATTCCTGTGACCTATGAGGGCTTCATCTTTGGAGTTATCGTTTCAAACAGCACTCACACACAGTGACTTAAATGCTTTGATCTTTAAGGAGAATGTTTGATATTTTCTCTCCCTGTGAAGATTTATTAATACAGTAGGGTGTATTTTCTAATAGGAAACCAAAAATGCAAGACAGGTGTTTTTTCCTCTTACACTTAGATTATGCTGTTCCATAAGTCACATTTTCTTTGGTGTGAAGCATTAATATTAGGGATGGGATGCGATTAAAAAATTAATGTAATTAATTAGAGGCTTTGTAATTAATTAATCTTGATTAATCGCATTTTAATCATTCAAGAAAATTTGCCCGGAACGTAATTTTTTAAATTAAAAAATAATGAGACAGAATCAAACAATAGTCATTAAAATTATTGTAATTTCTAATCTTTTAATGTCTAAAAAAAAACACTTTTAAATTGTATTTCAATTCAAAACACGAGAAAAATATATATGTATATCACTGGCAAAAATAGGACAGACCTAAAAGTACAATACTATTTTAGGTACATTTTGATCATGGTATTGTTTTTAAAATAATAATAATAATAATAATAATAATAATAATAATAATAATAATGGAATGTGTGTGCAATTTGATTTGATTTAGCATCAGAGACAGAAATGAAGGCAAAAACACAGGGATTTCTGATCACTCATTTGATTATAATTTTAGTTGTGTTTGGAGCACATAAAAAGGTTTACATGGTCTTGTAGCCAAGGTTCTGAGCTTTCTTTAGAGTTGCAGCTTGACTACATTTATTAATATTTAGGGCATGTATTTTGCTGCTAAACGTCAACATCCCCCAATTGGGGGACCCTCTGGCTTTTAGTTAAGAGGCACTGCATCCTGGTTCTAAAGACAGAGATAGTTGGCTATCTGAATGAATACTGAAATGTTTGCTTAAACTTAACATGAGACCAAACTGAAGAAATCACACAAAACACAGAAAATAACCACTGCCGGGGAGACAACAGGACAGAGCTCCTTCCTGTCCTGCTGCTTCCAGAATCTGAGGAGTGACTGAGCTTTAAACAGTGGCAGGGCTGATTTTCATCTGGGGCAGCTAACACACTCAAAGTGGAGGCAATTAGTGGGAGTGGAGCCAGATGCTGCAGGTGCTCTCCTCTCACACTCGCAGGAAGGGAGAAAACCAAAGGAGAACGTTAAAACACAAAACAGCCAGGGGCTGTAACACCTCTCCCGGATGACCGAGTTTCTCACCCTATCTCTAAGGGAGAGCCCAGCCACCCTGCAGAGAAAACTAATTTCGGCCGCTTGTATCCGTGATCTCATTCTTTCGGTCACTACCCAAAGCTCGTGACCATAGGTGAGGGTAGGAACGTAGATCAACCGGTAAATTGAGAGCTTCGCCTTTTGGCTCAGCTCTCTCTTCACCACGACAGACCGGTACAACGCCCACATCACTGCAGACGCAGCACCAATCCGCCTATCGATCTCACGCTCCACCCTTCCCTCACTCGTGAACAAGACCCCGAGATACTTAAACTCTTCCACTTGGGGCAGGACCTCGTCCCTGACCTGGGGAAGGCATTCTACCCTTTTCCGACTCAAGACCATGGTCTCTGATTTAGAGGAGCTGATTCTCATCCCAGCTGCTTCACACCCGGCTGTGAACTACTCCAGAGAAAGCTGGAGATTGCGGAGTGATGAAGCCAATAGGACGACATCCAGGACCCCCCAAGGGTATAGAGCTGGTCCAGTGTTCCACGGCCAGGACCAAAACCACATTGCTCCTCCTGGATTCGAGGTCCAACTATGGACCCTCCTCTTCAGAACCCCTGAATAGACCTTACCAGAGAGGCTCAGGAGTGTGATCCCCCTGTAGTTGGAACACACCCTGCGGTCCCCCTTTTTAAATAGGGGGACCACCACCCTGGTCTGCCAGTCCAGCGGAACTGCCCCCAATGTCCACCCGATATTGCAGAGCCGCGTCAACCAACACAGCCCCACCACATCCAAAGCCTTAAGGAAATGCAGGCAGATCTCATCCACCCCGGAGCCTTTCCACTGAGGAGTTTTGGGACCACCTCAGTGACCTCTGCTCCAGAGATTGGTGAGCCTAACCCAAAGTTCCCAGACTCTGCTTCCTCACTGAAAGACGTGCTGGTGGGATTGAGGAGGTCTTTGAAGGACTCTTTCTTCAGCTTGACAACATCCCTAACTGCCACCAGTGGTTTCGGGAATGCCACTACGACAGGCACCGACCACCCTGCGGCCACAACTACGGTCATCCGCCTCGACAATGGAGTCACGGAACATGGCCGAATCAGACTCCCCCCGACTCCCCCTCTCTGACTACCAGACGTTCCCAGCAGACCCTCACAACACGTTTTGGTCTGCCAGGTCTAACCAGCATCCTCCCCCACCATCGAAGTCAACTCACCACCAGGTAGTGGTCAGTTGACAGCTCTCTTCACCTGAGTGTCCAAGACATGCGGCCGCAGATCAGATAAAACGACAACAAAATCGATCATCGACCTGCAGCCCAAGGTATCCTGGTGCCAAGATCACATATGGACACCTTTATGCCTGAACATGGTGTTCGTTATAGACAATCCATGACGAGTACAGAAGTCCAATAACAAAACACCACTCGGATTGAGATCAGGAGGGCAGAGAGAGGCTACCCTCTCATTTGCCGGGGTAAACCCCAACGTACTGGCACAATGGAAATCGAGCACTTTCCATACCTTGAAAACATGTTATTGAAATTCAAGTATTTTCAAGGATTTCAAGCACTCGTATGAACCCTGACACACACACGCACGCACTGGCACGGCCCCATAAAGCTCCTGTAAGCTGCCACTCTCCTCTCCAGCACTGGTCCAGCTTCCATTTCAGCACCACGGAGAGAGGCACGCTGCTACGCAGGACCAGCTGCAAAGAATTTGTAAGGCTGAGCTTTTCAGTCATTCAGCGGTGCAGCTTCAGCTGTTGTCTTCTTGTCTGTGGTGTGTTTCTTCTTAGAAGAACTTAACTAAGGAATTTATAGTTGTGACACTGCTGAGTTTAATGTTGTCCTTAAAACCATTTTATAGAGTTTTGTGGTGCAGTTTCCTGGGTTTGTTCTTTTTAGTGTTTGACCCAGTTTTCCACCAGTGTGTGAGTAGCTTTTCATTTCTGGCTTTCGTGATTGTTTTAGTTACCATAAAACTTTCCTGCTTTAGAGAAAGAAGAGTGCCTTTAGTTCAGAGCCTTCCTGTTTTGCGTTAAGTACTTGCCGCTGTGGGTTTATCCAGCCTTTTTTGTTTAGTTAATTTAGTAAGTTGGTTTTATCCCAGTGGGTTAAGTTTCAGTTACTGACTCTGGAATTCAGGAGACTTGTTTTGTTAGTTATCTTGCAGTGGGTCTTCTTCATAATAAACCTTTTTAACCCTCCCGCTGTCCTATTGGGTGACCCCACCAGGAAAGGTGACGTTTGAGCAGGGTGTGATTGTTTATCCCTTGGGGTCCATGTGGCAGAGGTGAGGTGGTGCTCAGTCCTCACCTCTGCCACGTGGACCCCAAGAGATAAACAATCACACCCTGCTCAAACGTCACCTTTCCTGGTGGGGTCACCCAATAGGACAGCGGGAGGGTTAAAAGACCTCAGTTCATTCCTGTTCTTTTTGTTTCCTGTGTTACTCCCTCCTAGACAGAAGGGGGCATAACACGCACACACACACACACACACACACACACACACACACACCTTCTATGTGTGAGCTGAGACAAAAAGCCCTTTAAACCTCACAAATGACCATTGACCCAAAGTAACCCAGAAACATTTTTAATGACAGGTAAAGTTGGAAGCAGACTCTGAGACCTCAGAAGCCCTCTCTGCTCTCCTCCTGCTCTCAGAGCTTCACGAGTCGAAGGGAGTTGCACTTTAGTATTTGTGTGGGATCAGGAGTGACCAGATCAACCTTGAATCCTTCAGCCAGCGACACCTTCAACAATTCCTCCACAAACACCTGCATGTCTGTGATTTCACAGACCTGCATGATGTCATCTGAGAGTGTAGCTTCAGGGTTAGCGACCGTTAGCCCCCGGTAGCACTGCTTGTCATACTGGTCCTGGGGCAGTTCGTCAGGCTTTGGCACCCACTCTAGTTTCAGCTGGTTCTGCCTTTGGGTGGTGGGACGGGGGCTGGAGGAACCCTGGGATGTCCTATAGGAAAAGCGCTCACAGAGCAGGGTTAGGAAGGCCCTCCAGGTACAGAACAGGTCTACTGAGAAGGCTTGAACTGAGCATGTGCGGAGCTCATAGTTTTCTGGACCATGGCGCAAGTTAAAGTGAAGAATGCGGACCTAGAAGGAGAGGGAAGAATGTGCTGACTAGAACTGGTTCTGCTGTGTTTTCAGAAAACAAACAGGTGCACGTTTCCTGTGTCTACCTGAAACATCAAGCCTGAAGGTTTGTGGAAACACAGGTGCCTTCACATTTTCATCCGATAACAGAAACAATGCTCAACGTACTCTCATGCATGTATCCAACCATAAACAGAGCTCTTCTTTGTCCCAGAAGCAGGACCAGATAGACCCGTTAGGGCACTGCCGAGCCTAAGAAACCATACCTCTACCCTCTACTGCCATCTGATGTTTACACTGACCTGTCAGAGCCAACCAGAATCACTAAGGCTGGATTGCTCCAAAAAGGTTTAACTTTAAACTCAGATTAAATCATGGTTTAAGTTTAAATGATGTTGCACCAAACTTTAAACCTAGATTAAAATGAAACCTCTCTTTTAAGATCAGTTTAATTTTTACACTAAACCAAGCTTAAATGTAAGCCTGCTGCAACACAACTTTAAACCCCAGGAGAGTGATCTCATTTCTTTCAGTCCGGTCGATCCATTAAAACTATCAGCCAGTTGCTGCCGCTGCTGGACTGGCCAGTGGTCCTACCACCAGGCATGTGCCTCGTGGGCTGACGTGCCTTTTTAGCCAACAATACTGACACTTTTTTTCTTTAGAATGTAAAACAGGCAGACTCTGTTACTGTGTTTAAATCTCGCCTGAAGATTCACCTTTTTTCTCTGGCTTTTGATTGAAGCGGTTGGTTTTATTGTGACTTGTCTGAGACTGTTGCCACTGTATTATTTTAGTCATTCTATTTTATACTTTTTATTCTATTTTATTTTTTTTTAATCTTTTTTACTTTTTATTGTACAGCACTTTGGTACAGTTTTCTGTTTTTTATTAGTGCTTTATAAGTAAATTGGATTGGATAGAATAGAATAGACTTTATTGATCCCACAGTGGGGAAATTCACATGTCACAGCAGCACCATCACTCAAAGGGTAATTAGAAGAAAGATAAAAACAAGGATACATGTATATACACGTGGGCAGTAATCTAGTATTGTAATCTTAGATCACTAAAAAACCACAAATAAAAGATGAAAACAAACTTGGTACCAACACTATAGTAGACATACATTTACATGTCTTCTAAAGCCAAAAGTACCCGACAGGAAGTCGATGCCTTGGCCGAGTCTGTGATGGAGAAGCAGCGGGCCTACTTGGAGCCACGCCTAGCGCAGATTCAAGAGATGGGGAAAGATAACGACTAGAAACTGAGCGCTATCCAGGCAGAACTTGCAACACTGACGACGGGTCTCGGTGTTATTAAATCCGACGTTACTGCTCTGAAAGCCGCTGTTGGTATTAACACCAGTACGCTGGATGGCCATAGCCAAGCTTTGCGTGCTATGGAACGTAACCTAGCCGACATGGAGGATAGGAACAGAAGATGCAACATCTGCGTAACGGGCCTAGATGAAGGGCTTGAGGGCTCCAACGCCATTCAGTTCCTTGCACGCTCGCTGCCCCAATGGTTTCCTAGCCTTGGAGACCTTCAGATTGAGATTATGAGAGCACACCAGATCTACAATGACAACCCCCGTGACCGAAGTGTAAGCCGGACTTTGATCTTCAATGTTCTCTGTTACCCAACCCGCCAGGCCATTCTACGTGCAGCTAGGAAGAACCCTCTCTCCATTGATGGTCGAAGGATTCGTTTCTCCCGGACTATAGCAGTTTCACGGTAAACCGTCGCCGATCCTTCTACAAGGTTATAGATGCTGCTCGAGCCAAAGGTATGGACTTTTTTCTACTTTATCCTGCCACTCTGAAAATTAAAGATGGCACTCAATACAAGGCCTTCAACTCCCCCGAAGAGGCAGACGTTTTCCTGGAGTCTGTGACGGCCCTGCGCTCGGAGGCCACTCTGTAGCTGATTCCTGGTTCTGATTCTGGACTTGTTCTGTAGAATTATGCACCCAGACATGTTATACACCAAATAGATTGGCTTGGTCTCAGGAAACCAGTCATCCACCATCCCTGGTCTTTGATTGGCTGAGAGAGTTTTGAAACTTCAAAGTTCAATTTCTGCTCTTTCTAATAGTTTATTTTTTATCTCATTCTGCTGACTTTGACAATGGAACTCATTTTCAACTTCACTTCTAATGCATGTTCATCAGTTTCAGCTGCTAAATTCACAGTTCAGCTAATTGTGAAAATTTAACTATTAAGCTTAGTTTTAGCTTCAATTTGTCACGGTCTGGGGTGTTCATCTGCTCTAAATCTCTGGTTTGAGTCTCATTCCTGCAGGTGGGCGTTTCCTGGAGAGCGGCACCAGCTGTTGCTGTTCTGCAGCAATCACCGGCTGGGGATATAAGGAGCAGTGGGACGCCAACACTTTGTCGGATGATTAACTCCCGTTGGGTATTCGTCTACGACCTTTTCTCGAGCTAATTTAGAAGATTGCAAGCAGCATTTTTTGTGTACTTTTTGAGACTCCTACTAATCAACCCTTGTGCCCTTCTCCAGACCACTACAGCCCTCATCCACCACAAACAGAACTTCTCGGATCTCAACCACTTCAGCGTCCCGCTGTGCCCTCCAGCCGCTCCGCTCTCCACCGCTCACCTTGCGTCTCCAGCTAGCCTTCTGGATATTTGGATCCCTCTTGAGCAACATCCTCTCCAGTACCACCTCATCTGGTACACCCCCGACCGGACCCCACTCCCTCCTCAGAACTCCCTACTCCCTCACCAGCAAGTAAGACAGTTCTCAGTTGTTGTTTTCCTCCTCTGGATCCCGGCTCACCATCTTGTGTTTCCTCATTAGATCCGGACCCGTACCCTTCCGTTCCTCGGCTTCACGAGTACTCCAGCCAACTTAATAAAGATTATTTTCTTACCTTAATCTTGTCCCGGTTCTGATTCTACATGTCCTGGGTTAAACACGTAAACCAGACCATGACACAATTCAGCAGTTTCAGCTATCATATTCAGCAATCAAGCATTCAAACGCATTTCTGCAAGAAATGCAATTCATCTAGTTACACCTGTCCGTCATTATCAGTCTGCATCACACCTGTTGCTTTTCTCCACTCACCACCTCAGTGTATTTAAACCCAGTCATGTCCACAGCTCCTGGTCAGTTCCTTGTGTTTGCTGCCTGCCTCCCTGCGTTTGCACCTGATGTTTGTTGTTCCTGCTCCAGACCACTGCTTTAAATAAAAACATTTTGAATTTTTTTGAACATCTTGGCTGGCTACTGGATTTTACCTGCATTTTGGGTCCTACAACAACCTCCACCACATGACAGAAGCACCACTGAGATCCCTCTTACCAACAAGGATGATGAACTTGACAGTGAACAGGGAATCAAGCTTAAATTGACGTGAACATATATATATATATATATATATATATATATACACTGCTCACAAAAATTAAAGGAACACTTTAAAGAAACACATTAGATACATCAGATCTCAATATGAAGTTGGATATCTATACAAATAACGACAGGGCAATGTCTTAGGAACAAAAGGATGCCAAGTCTTTTAATGGAAATAAAAGTGTTCAGCCTACAGAGGGCTCAATTGTGTAGACACCCTAAAATCAGAATGAAATGAAGATGTGGCAGGCTAGTCCATTATTTCAAAAACTTAATTTCTGCAACTCAAAATGCTTTTCAGTATCTTGTGTGGCCCCCACGAGCTTGTGTGCATGCTTGACAACGTCGGGGCATGCTCCTAATGAGACAACGGATGGTGTCTTGTGGCATTTCCTCCCAGATCTGTGTGAGGGCATCCCTGAGCTCTTGTACAGTCTGAGGAGCAACCTGGCGCCGCCTAATGGACCCAAACATAATTTCCCACAGATGTTCTATTGGGTTTAAGTCAGGGGATCGTGAAGGCCATTCAATTGTTTCAATTCCTTCATCCTCCAGGTACTGCCTGCATACTCTTGCCACATGAGGCCGGGCATTGTCGTGCATTAGGAGAAAACCAGGACCTACTGCATCAGCGTAGGGTCGGACAAAGGGTTCAAGGATTTCATCTGGATACCTTATGGCAGTCAGAGCACCATTTCCTAGGCAGTAGAGGTCTGTGCCTCCCTCCATGGATATGCCTCCTCAGACCATCACTGACCCACCACCAAACCTGTCATGTTGAACCACGTTGCAGGCAGCATAACGTTCTCCTGGTCTTCTCCAGACTCTTTCACGTCTATCACAGGTGCTCAGGGTGAACCTGCTCTCGTCTGTAAAAAGTACTGGGCGCCAGTGGCGGACTTGCCAGTTCTGGTGTTCTTGAGCAAATGCCAGTCGAGCTCTACGGTGCTGGGCAGTGAGCACAGGGCCTACTACAGGACGTCGGGCCCTCAGGCCATCTTCATGAAGTCTGTTCCTGATTGTTTGGGTAGAGACATTCACACCAGTGGCCCTCTGGAGGTCATTCTGTAGGGCACGAGCAGTGCTCAGCCTGTTCCGCCTTGCACAAAGGAGCAGGTATCGGTCCTGCTGATGGGTTGTGGACCTTCTACGGCCCTGTCCAGCTCTCCGAGAATAACCGCCAGTCTCCTGAAATCTCCTCCATGTTCTGGAGATTGTGCTGGGAGACACATTAAACCTTCTTGCTGCAGCACATGTGGATGTGCCATCCTGGAGAAGTTGGACAACCTGTGCAACTTCTGTAGGGTTAAGGAATCGCCTCATGCTGCCAGTAGAGATAATTACTCAAGCCAAAACTAGCACGAGTGGAAAACCAGCCAAAAAAGATCAAGAGGGAGAAACTTGAAATGACCTCCACATGTTAAACCAGTCCTGCTTTGAGGGTTTTGTAATTGTTGCCACTTTAGTGCACCTGTCGTTAAGTCCATGAACACCAATACAGCTGAAAGTGATTAACAATGCCCTCAGCTGCTTAATCAACCAGAAAATTATTAGACAGGTTTAATTGATTTCATGCCAGGCCCAATAAAAAAAGTGTTCCTTTAATTTTTGTGAGCAGTGTATATCAGGGTTGTCATAACTATTTAAATTCCCTTCACATTTCAAATTTAATGGCTATAATTTAGGATTACCTGGATTTCTTTTTCAAACTACATGGATTCAGCCATTTGTAAAAAGCTGCAGGTTAATAGTCTGGTTAAAAATAACAACTTTGAATCAGAGTTATGGACCAAAGTTTGAAAAACTGAAACGTTACTAGGTTTCTTCAGATGTAGTGACTAATAGTATGTAAATGTTTGTTTTTTACCCATGCAGCTCTGCACTGATTTTTATGGAATCACAAATCAAAACCTGCAAAAGTCCTTCTGTTCTCCTGGACCCGTCTTCACCTCAACAGCTGATTCTGTACAAAAAGAACAGGACTGGAACTTCAGACACGGTGGTGAAAAAACTCACGAATACTTGAAGAACGGGTAAATAAAAGCTTCAAATATCCTTAACTGAGGCTGATTGTGAAAAATACTAAATAATCACAGCTTATATTGATCAACCAGGACAAGAATGACATCACCGCAGCCCTGCTGACCTGCTGCTGCACCTGAAGCAGGATTTGGACATCTGTAACACTTAGAAGGTCATTTGTAATTTGTGTATCTTTTTCTTTTATTTGTTACAAGGTCGAATATATTTATAAATCACACTTACTGTTGCTCCCACAACCCAAAGTGCTGTACATACACACCCATGATGAACGTGCCAACAAAGTTACTTTTACTTTGAAATGACAAATTTAATGAAAAAATCTTGTGCTTTCCTTTTTGCCCTAAAGAGGCTTACTTACATGCAAAGTTGTGATGGTTGTTTGACCTTTTTGAGTTTTAGGTATGGTTTTACTGAACATGTGTTCCATTTTCAGGAGGCAGCTGGAGGAGCCGTGGCTCAGCTGTAAATGAAGAGGCGGCTGCCATGTGTCCTTTATCCTTGAGCAGCAGGTGGTGGTGGTCCTGGACAGATTCACTGGTGACTTTGTTTGGACTGATGCACGATCTTCATATGAGCCACCCTGAAAAGCTCATTTTATCCACGTCATTTTAAACCTGGAAGAAAACATCTTCAACCTAAGAACTAAAATATTTTCCTACTGACATTCATGTTCTCAGTTGTTTTACTTGCATGCACAAACAACGGCAATTTAGCTGGAAAACAGCCTTTTTCTTTTGTATGTATGTAGTTAATTATATGTTTAAAGCTCACCTGCCTAGTAACATGAAGCTATGCACTCTCTGGTCCTTACCTCATGTGACTGACATTAATATTGTCTGTTGACAAGCAACACGTTTAATTAATTTATCAGTTTGTGTGAGGAGGTTTTACATTTATGGAGACGTTTTTGTTGAGGTCTGGTAATAAACTACGTTGTCTATGATGGATGGATGGGTGGATTCTTTAATGACCACACAGCCAAGCTGGTAGAGGTTTTACAATGTGGCGAAGTAAACTCTCACCAGAAATGAGCTCAACTTACTGCCGGCGATGCAGACCAAGCTCTGACACTGGTCATACAGGAACCGAACAGCCCGTATCAAAGGGCCTGGTACCCCATACTCTCAGAGTGGACCCCACAGGGCCCCCGAGGGACGCGGTCGGACGCCTTGTTCAAGCCAAACCAACTTTATTTATAAAGCACTTTAAAAACAGGCAACACTGACCAAAGTGCTGAACATAAAAGTAAAAAACAGAATAAAAGGTAAAACCAGTATCATGACAACACTCATACTGGGTCAAAGGCCAAGCTAAAGAGATGGGTCTTTAAAAGTGATTTAAACATTTCCAGTGTTCAAATCCACAAAACACATGTAGATTGGTTGGGCAAACTCCCACGCACCCTCCAGGACCCCCCCAAGGGTATAGAGCTGGTCCAGTGTTCCACGGCCAGGACCAAAACCACATTGCTCCTCCTGGATCTGAGGTTCAACTATCTGACGGACCCTCCTCTCCAGAACCCCTGAATAGACCTTACCAAGGAGGCTCAGGAGTGTGATCCCCCTGTAGTTGGAACACACCCTGCGGTCCCCTAATCTCTGATTAGTGCTCATCTTTAATCAAACCTTGTTGGTGCAATCCAGCCCTAGAGTTATTTTATCTCCCAGGTGTGAGATTGAAGCTGAAACAATGCTTCCACATTAAAGTAAAAAGGATTCAAACGTTAAAGTCCCCGCGGGGATCGGTGAGCTGCAGCTGATTCAGCTGTTTAAACTCACCCAGAGCCAGGTACAACAGTAGTGTCAGGTTCTGCAGGAAAACGAGTTCTTCTCCTCAGTGTTGTTGAAGTCAGCTATTTAGACGTTCAGTTTTGTTCTAGAAATAATTTACTCTTTCCTCAATATTTCTACTTTATTTTGGAAATATTATACCAACTTGATCTCAAAATTGGGAAATGAAATAAATAATATGTTGTTGCAGTCCTGGTTTTCTCAGCAGTTATTACCTTCTTCTCCTAGCCTCACCTCTAACCAGAGCCCTGAAGTGCTGACCTGGTCCATCAGAAATCCTCTCACACCTACCGTAGAATCAAAGCTGACAGTGACCATGGCTCCTAGCGGCCCTCCTCTGAGGCTCAGGGGCACGGACGCCTCGCGGCGGTGAATCTCCTCCAGCAGGGGGCGTATCTGGAAGAAATCAGCCTCTCTCCGCAGCAACGGAAGTTCTGAAAAGTCATGCGGCAGATCCAATGAGCCGGACCGTAGAAAATTCAGGATGTACCTGAAAACCCTCCCATCTCTGTCTATGAAGACATTCCCCCTGCTGTCCCTGAGCACCGGGATCTCTCCGGTGAACATGGCGCCCAGCATGGAGTCTCGGCAACGGCTCAGAGTGTCTAGAGTTGTCGTGTAAACCTCTCCACCGACGTTCAGTGACACCGGGTCCCGGACAGAGTTCCTGTTGTTATTGGCCGAGTTGAGATTCAGCATTTTGTGGCTGAAGCTGTGCCTCGTGGGACCCTGAGCTGATCCTGAAGCTTGGATCAGGAGTGTTGAAAACTTTAATTTGTACAGTTTTCCAGAGCCTCTCTTATTTCAGAGGCAGAGTTTGTCTTTGGACCAGGAGAAATTCACAGCAGCTGCTAAGATACAGCCAGGTCCAGAGAGATGTGCCAAGTCTGAGTCCAAAGCTGAAGATTTATAGAGCTACTGTGAAGCTGAAAACGGCTCTTCTTCTTCTTCTTCTTCTTCTTTGCTGCTGCCTCCTCAAAGAAACTCTGGCATTCTTACAAATGACCGTAACTCATTTATGGGGCCAGATTTTCCGACTCTGCAGGTGAACCTCCTGTAGGAGCTGAGGTGAGGCCGCTCTCAGTGCTCCAATGACTCGTCGGAGTTGAAGCTAAAGGCAGCAGGGCTGAAGCGAGCGGACCGGCATGCTAATGACAGGACAGTGCTGCCTCTGTTACGGCCAAGCTGGCTTTTATTTGAGGCTCAAACAAACTGATCTCTCACTTTCACACACTGGAGCTGTCTGGGCCGGACACAGAGACCCCCCTTAAAGTGACAGCCAGAACACCCAAAGCTGCTTTCATCCGCCGTGAACAAATGTCCTCAGACACTCTTTCCTTCCAATTCCCTCTGGAATGCAGATCCAGCAGACGTTAGCGATGGGAAACACGCTGTTCTGTCTCAAACAGCATAATCCAAAGGAAAGGTGGAGCATGAACAAGCGGAGCAATCATGATGGAACAAAAGGGGGACAGACTGATGTGTGGACAACACGTGTATATGTCCTCATCGTTGTTAGGCCTCTTGTTTTTGCTCTGTTTATTGTTTTTCTTCCCTTACACAAAAGTCCATTTTGGAGGCCTGAACATATTAAAAAACTCACCAAATTTTGCACACGAGTCAGAAATAACAATAAGTCAGGGAGCAGGAATCCAGAAAAATCACAATAGAAATAGCCAAACAGCGCCCCCTAGTGAAGGTAACCCTTATGTCTAAATCTAAACGTATGCATTATTATTATTAACATTTACTTTATAGTACAGTTATGACATTTGCTATGCATGTAGAACGTACCAAGCCACACAAATAAAGTCTATGGAACCTCTGTCTTAAAACAAACAGGAAGTCTGCCATTTTTGATTGACGTTGCAATGTTTTGCTATTTTGGTCGTTTGTACGGTCCGCATTTGATCCAACTCCTTGAAATTTTGATTTACTTGATTTAAATTTTTTATCGACTTGAAATTTGGTGGGATTGCTCATAAGGCATGGCCGATCAAACTGAATTAAAAAACCTGAGTATATGCTGAAGAGGCGGGGCCAGGCCTCAAACTTTGACTACTCACCAAAAAAATATAAATTGCCATAATGTCATCACCAAAAGTCATGGAGTCACACAGCGTTCTGTGGTTGTTACCCATTTGCCCCTGAAAAACAATCAATCGTCAATAAATACATCATACAGGCTCCGCCCCTTCACAACAGAAAAAGTCATGTTTAACTCTAAAAGGTCCCAATTCCACCCATTTCACCTAATCAACACAAATCTCTACCAGGTAACAGAAGACAAGTTGGGGCTGCTTGGCGTCCATTACTGGGAGGTTTCGTAAGAGGACGAGGCTGTGGCGGTGCGGCGAAGTCACGTGTAACATCGTGGACATACGTTTGCCTCTCACTTCCTGAGTTCTCATCTGATCTGCATGAAATTTAATGTGAGTGATACTAATCCAACCCAAAGAGAGATTTATATGAATATCTGGTGGGTGTGGCCTATTTTTTGCAAATGAGCACCTCCTAGGACCAAAAAACAGTCAGCCCCAAACCATGTTTTGACTGAGTATAATGAAATTTGGTACACTTATGTAGGGGTCCCAGGACCTAAAAAAAGTCTGTTAAAGCCATGCTCCAAACCCCACAGGAAGTCGGCCATTTTTCACATGTATGTGAGCTAACTTGTCCTAGGGATTTTGACCTATAGACTTCAAAATGATACATATACTCTTTAAACCATTGGGGATTAAAATTGACCCCAAAAAATTTCAAAAGTCTAACGGTGTTGTGGGCGTGGCTAAGCCTCAAATATTGACCTGTCGCCAAGCCATGCGTTACTGTCAAAGCTAACAACATGACTCCTTTTACCTAATCAACACCGATCTCTGCCATAAAACAGTAGACATGTTGTGGTCACTTGGTGTCCAGTACTGGCAGGTTTCAAAAGAGGGCAGAGCTTTGGGGGCAATGGCGAATTTAGACACCACGCCATGGCATTAGGTTTGCCTCTCATTTCCTCAATTCCCATCTCATCTGCACAAATTTAATATGTGTCAATAATCTGTCAAAATATATAGCCCATATTAAAACAAACATTTCAAAGAGTGTTGTCATGAATGAAGTAGAATATTTTTTGGATTGCAATGCGTTATACATGTTATATTGTTCTTTGATTTTGCCATATTGAAGTTATTGTGCGGAGGCGTGGGGTAACACACACGTGACAAATATAAAGCCTTTGTTTATTTTACAGAAAAGAGCAGTAAGAATTATACACAAAGCAAATCCAAGAGATCACACTAATTTATTGTTTATTAAATCCTGAATTGTGAAGCTTAAAGATTGAATTGAATTAAGTTCATTATTAATTTTGTTCAAGGCAAAAAGTCAAGCCTTACCAATGAGCTGGCAGAAGTTTGTTTTTAGCTCTGAGGATCGGGGGACTAGAAGGAAATTCAATTTAAAACATCAGACTACCAGAGCTGTGTTTCAGTATGTGGTGGTAAATTGTGGAATTCATTACAGAATGAGTTAAAGATGTGTGGAAATATTCTTCAGTTTAAGAGGTTTTACAAAAATAGAAGATTTAAAATGTATGGACTTGCTGAATAATGGACATTATGGAGATTATAAACAGGTGAAATATATAATTTTTGTTTGATATTGATTGTTCTTGTAGACTAATGGACTGACAGACCATCGATGTGTATCTGTTTTTTATATATATGTTTAAGAATGGAGCAGGTGTTATAAGATTTTCTTCTTTTCATCCACTTCTGTCAGGACAGCATCATCCCATCACGGACCAGGGTGAGTTACAACAACGACAAAGCCTGGTTTACCCCCAAACTCAAACAGCTGTGGTTAGAGAAGAGAGAAGCATCACAAAAGCCTTCAGAACAAGAACAGGCTGCAGCACACTGCATCAGTGTGCTCTAAAATCACTGGCCTGCCTGTCAGAACTCTTGCACAGGTTTTTAGCCAACAGGCCATGAGACAGGCAGCCAAAATCATCAGTGACCCCTCTCACATCCTTCACCCCGAATTTCAATGGCTCCCCTCTGGGCGGCGCCTCCACTGCATCTCCTGCAGGACTGAGAGGAGGAGAGCCACCTTTGTCACCAAAGCCACTCTGCTTTTTAACTCCAACCGATGAGACCATTTCCCACACCTCAAACTCAAACTACTCTACATTCTTTCTTATACTGCTGACACTTCATACACTCTAATCACTTTATCCACTTTATTCAATCACAGTGACTTATTCACTTATCAGTGCATTTTAAAACTGTACATATGTTGTATATTGTGTTTATTATTATTATTATTATTATTATTATTACCTAATTTTATTGCCTGTTTTATTATTTGTTTATGCCCTGTTTTTATCTTCAACGTTTTTTTTTTAATTGCCCCTAGGGGATAAATAAAGTCTTTCTGATTCTGATTCTGAAACTACAAACCCAGAAGCCCCGCCTCCACTGATAATCTGCTCTTGGCAAACAACCTAAACAATTTCTATTCTCGATTTGATGAGCCATCAGGCAGGTCTCACACCTCATCTACCCCCCCACTCCAGAGCCATCACCATCACTGTGGAATTTACCCTCAGCACCCTCCGCCTCAACCCCCACTCAGGAGGTCTTCACCTCACACACCTCCACCACAACCCTACACATCCGTGAGGCAGATGTAAAGAGGCAATTCAAGACTCTAAATGCTGGAAAAGCCCTGGTGGACTCATGTAGCTTCCTGGGCACCACCATCACCCAAGACCTCAAGTGGGAGCCCACCATCACATCCATCATAAAAAAGGCCCAGCAGAGGATGAACTTCCTGAGGCAGCTGAAGAAATTCAACCTGCCAGCACAGTCGATGAGGCCGTTCTACACCACAGTCATCGAGTCCATCCTCACCTCCTCAATCACCGTGTGGTACGCTGGAGCCACCACCAGGGACAAGAAGAGGCTGCAGCGTGTTGTACGCTCTGCTGAGAAGGTCGTTGGCTGCAAACTCCCCTCCATACAGGACCTGTACACCTCCAGGACATTGAGGAGTGCAGGTTGGCTCACAGCTGACCCATTTCATCCTTGACACTGTCTCTTTGACCCGCTCCCATCTGGCAGGAGGTTCAGATCCATTCGGACCAGAACCTCTCGCCACAAGAACAGTTTCTTCCCCTCTGCTGTTGGACTCATGAATGTCAATCCTAGGGCTGCCCACTCCAGTCGCTTGGTCCCAGTCACATGACCCGGTGTTGTGTTTGTACCTGAAGCTGATCCACTCTGATTAGTACCTGCACTGTGTATATAGTAGCTGCTTCTTTAATTATTGCCACTTTTATATTAATTACATCATTATTATTTATAGTGTTGGGTCACTGATCTGCCTAAAGAACCTAGATTTTAATCATCAATCAAATATTAAATTATCAACAATAATGATAATTAATATTTAAAAGTAACTACTCAAAATAACGTCACACTTTCAACCACAATTCAAAAGCAATGTTTTATTTCAAAGTTCAAGAACAGTGGCTTCCGCCAGGTCAGGGCCAGGGGTAGGGAACCCTGGTCCTGGAGAGCTGCTATCCAGCATGTTTTAGAGGTTTCCCTGCTTCACCTGTTCAGCAGCTCATCAGGCTCTGCAGAAGCCTGTTCATCACCTGCTGATTAAAATCAGGTTTGTCTTTTCTTTAATGGAGGGATGAATAAATGTGGGGGTTACTGTATAAACACGGTTCAAATGTCCCAGAGAGGATTTGTTTTCACAGCAATGAATAGAAGCTAACAATATATTTATCACTTCATACGTGTAACCTAGTGCTTTTTGTCTGCTTTAAGGTGGTTAAAATGTGAAAGTTCAAATGTATCATTACAAAAAACAATTATCACGTATCTGGGCTAAGCCCCGGGTCTTTTTCAATCCTAAAATGGCCTGTATTTGTACAGCGCCTTCTTAGGGTTCTACAACCCCCCAAGGTGCTTCACAACACAATCAGTCATCCACCCATTCACACGCTGGTGGGGATGAGCTACATCATAGCTACAGCTGCCCTGGGGTGCACTGACGGAGGCGAGGCTCCCGTACACTGGCGCCACTGGTCCCTCCGACCACCACCAGCAGGCAAGGAGAGTTAAGTGTCTTGCCCAAGGACACAATGACAGCGAAAGACTGAGCGGGTTGCGAACCTGTAACTTTCTGATTGCAAGGTGGCCACTTAACCCCTTTGCCACCTTCTCCCATATCCATTGCCATCCTAAATCCGGCCCTGCTGAAGAACACAGGAACATCAGCAGAATTTACTTTATTTTATTTTCTACATGCAACAAACTTCCTCAGGAAACATAAATGAAGTTGATGTGGCCAAAAAAAAAAAATACATAAAACAAGATGAGAAGCAGCTCCTGACACAGATAAACGACAGATGTTTGTCTGATCCCAGGATCATGCACTACATGTAAACATCCTCGTTAGAGACAAAAAACATGATTTTACATATTTATATATATACTGCTGCTGATCCTCCTGCTGCACATGAACCTGCTGCTGATCCTCCTGCTGCTCCTGAACCTGCTGCTGATCCTCCTGCTGCTGCTCCTGAACCTGCTGCTGATCCTCCTGCTGCTCCTGAACCTGCTGCTGATCCTCCTGCTGCTCCTGAACCTGCTGCTGGTTCTCCTGCTGCTCCTGAACCTGCTGCTGGTTCTCCTGCAGATTAATTGGCATTGTTGGTAGACTGGCCAGAAAGAACGTCGTTGCCTGACCCCCAGCCTAACCTGGGCAGCGACCTAAGGCAGCAAGTAGAGGATCAGTTTGAGTCTCTAAGCGGTCCCAGTGGAGACAGGGATATCCATTCTTCATGACCTTCTATCTTCTTTGGAGGCTGCAGCACACGACTGATGTTGACTGGATGTGCTTAAGGGAGGTACACGTTAAATAAAAGTGTCTGAAAAATTAAAGTCTTGGTTGATTTTGTTGGATTTTGGTATTATTCCTCATTTATAGGTTAAATGAGGAAACGTTTTAAGTGTGTGGGTGCTCTAATGATCATCATCTATTTTATAGCATTTACACAAAAATATTCAGTTTTCAATTCAATTAAGTTTATTTCCATAGAACCAAATCACAACAAGAGTCGTCTCAAGGCTCTTCACAAAGTAAACATCCCAGTATAGTTCAGTTCATTAAGCCAATCAGTAAAAAGTTTCCTATATAAGGAACCCAGCAGGTTGCATCGAGTCTGAATACTGACATTTGTTTTAAAGCTTTGAGTCTGTAAATAGAAACAAAGGCTATGTAACACAGCAGATGATTGTGACCATGTCTGAA
This sequence comes from Aphyosemion australe, assembly GCA_006937985.1. Classification (NCBI taxonomy): domain Eukaryota; kingdom Metazoa; phylum Chordata; class Actinopteri; order Cyprinodontiformes; family Nothobranchiidae; genus Aphyosemion; species Aphyosemion australe. The sequence continues at coordinate 274,862 of SSNS01000454.1, read as the reverse complement.
CAGGTGACTTTAACAGGAGTGTGAATCTCATCACAGGATCACATAAAATGACCACCAAGAGCACCTGTCCACAGCTAGCTCCTCTGTTAGATCAGATCACCACCATTCCTAACAAATAAACAGCAGGTTGCCAAAACCCACTTTGACCCTCCCCCCCCCCCCCTGTTGCTTTTAGTTTACATGTGGGTGGGTGCCCCCTAGTGGGGAATACATGCTACTGATACAAGTCTGAATCCAGTGGTAGGTTACATTTCTTTAGTGAAGACAGATCGATTCAGTCTCTACATTTTATTATATTAGTGCTAGTAGCAGTAGTAAAATTATGTCTAACATGAGCCAATGCAACAATCAGTACTATAGATCAGGCAACGTTGGTGAGTTGAAGCAGAAAAGCAGGAAACAGCATCTAGGATGAACTAGTGTCTGTAATTTCTCTTCATTGATTGGGTGATCAAAGTTTAAAATAAGTGGCAGAGAAAACCTTTGGGAGTGGCCTGCATGATCAAAAATAAAAGTGTGGTCTTTTACATGTGGAGAGAGTGCCTAATATGGCAAGCCAAAGGGAACAAAAAAAGCACATGTTCTAAACACGCGCTATGTCTGCCAAAACGCAAGTCTTGAACGCGCTTTTTCCGCCAAAGGGTATAGGGGACAAAAAAATGCGTGTAATGGCCGCCTAAACCTGTATGGAAAGCCAATGGTGCAACAATACGTGGCAGAAAATAATTAATAAAACAGAAAGTCATAAAAACAAAAAGCTGCTTCAGCTGGGTTGATAAACAAAGAAAGTTAAAAAAGATTAGTCCTGATACTTTAAACAGTTTAAAGGGTTCAAACGTAATACTGACAAGAAGAGTAGCTAAAGATAGATTTTTTATATTATATTTTAAATATAATTTCCACATTCATTAAATATCAAGTTTTACTGAATGAATGTCATGTTTACTCACATCTACACAGTACCAATGTAATAGTCCAGTAGGACAGTGGGTAGTATTTAGCCACGTCCTGATCCTCATGTTTTCACCCCATTAAAGGAGTCTTCACCTGAAATTTTCACTTTTCCACTTGAAAAAATGTCTATAAGGACTTTCTTTGTTTATCAACCCAGCTGAAGCAGCTTTAAGTTTTTATGACTTTCTGTTTTATTCATTATTTTCTGCCATGTATTTGTTTCACCATTGGCTTTCCATACAGGTATGGGTGGCCATTACGTGCATTCAGAACGCACATTTTTCTGTCCCCTTTCACGTCAAAATGCGCGTTCAAGACGTGCGTTTTGGTGGACATAACGCTTGTTTAGAACACGCGATTTTTTGGCCCCTTTGGCTTGCCATACCAAGGGGGCGTTCTAAATTGTCTTCATAACCTGTATAGAAAGCCAATGATGAAACAAAACTTAGCAGAAAATAATGAATAAAACAGAAAGATAAAAACAAAAAGCTGCTTCAGCTGGGTAGATAAAGAAAGTAAACAAAAAAGATTAGTCCTGATTTCAACAGTTTCAAGGGTTAAAATGTAATGTAGCTAAAAAAAGATTATATATCCCGGACGAGCCCCTACTCTTTTACGTCCTCAGCTCATTTAGGAGAGTGAGTGAGGGGAGAGAAGCTTTGAGACTTGGTCCTTGGAGGTGGAACCTCTCGCTTTTCTCCCCATTCGGTGTCTCCAATCCTTTGGTACTGTGGTACCTGGTTATTAGACTTAGTGTTTGGTCTGTGAAGATGGAGATTAAAATTGTTGTATTATAGTTCCTTCAACTTGGTATGATGGAGACAAACGTCTCTTGTGTGACCAGAGGGACACAACAAGCTCCAGAGAACGTTCTCAGGCTGGACAGGAAAGTCTGAGACTGCTGCCAAGCTCTGGATGGGACACTGAAGTCCCAATGATCTACCTGCTCACCTCACATGGACTTCTAGCCAGAGGGGCTGCAGGTTCCTGACCAGAGATCTAGCTTCGTCCCAGCATCTGTTCCTCACCAGGTCTCAGCCTGAGACCCAACAGGAGAAACGTTTTTGTTAAGGTGCTTTTGTCTGGAGACTTAATTTCAATGAACACACACACACCCACACACACACACACACGCACTCACACACACACACACACACTCACACACACACACTCACACACACACACAAACACCACACACACACACCACACCACACATCACACACACACACACACACANCTGGTGCGAAACAGCAGCACAACCCTTGACCCACCACCACCACCACCACCACAGCGTCCTCATCAGAAGAATCCTCAGGTAACTGCTTAAGGTATGTTGCCCTTTTCTGACACCTTGTTTTTGATTATTTCAGGGACTGGCCTGTGGGATTTGCTGGATAGCCAGGTCTCTGAGAAGAGGAAGGTGACAAGTGCCACAGCAAATGCCACAGTGGAAGTTCAGAGATATCTTGTGGAGCCAAACATTCCTAGAGTGGAGGACCCACTTAAATATTGGGCAACACATAAACATGTGTACCCTAATTTATATGTACTTGCCAGGGCGGTTTTGTGCATCCCAGCATCCTCTGTTCCCTGTGAGAGGGTTTTTTCCAAAGCTGGCGAGGTTGTCAGCAAAAAAACAAACAGGCTCAGCCCTGGAACTGTTGAACAAATTCTGTTTCTGAATAAAAATGACATTTGAGCCCCATATTGTCACCAAGCACAACCACCTGTTCATAACCCCCCCTATCACCAAAATCACCCTCACCAACTCCAAATGACCCGCAATAACATTGGTCGGATTCATGTCAGCTGGGCACCATGTTAGTGAGCTATATTAGTGAGGACACAATGTTGCTCAACTATACATTGTGATTATTGAAATATAAGATATTTGTGACACACTCCTTTATTGATATACCTCCATGTATAATGAACTCAAATATTCACACCAAGAACAGTGATTTTATTATATTTAATATGTTAAAATGCAAAATACTTTTATTATATGAACCTGGGGAGGCTTTATTTGGCCATAAAGTTAAATCCTCCATTCATTTTCAACAGAGTGGGATTGGCTGGAAAGAATACAATGCAATACAAACATTGACCAGCAGATGTCCTCGCAGAGTTCTGAAGCATCGAGCCTTGAACCTTTTTTTCAATACAATTGGATTGAAAAGCTTTATTGGTTCAAAAGGCTTCATATCACCATCACTAGTTCCTGGTGAGGTACTGACTACAGTCACTGCTGTCAGAGCTAGCGCGAGATCAAGAATCTGTATGTTTGGGTCTTTTGTTTGTTAGTACAGGTGATAGTGTGTTTACCTGAGCCGTACTTGACATCGTGAGAATGCAGGCGGACGTTGTGTCTGGTGTTGAGCAGCTTGACCAGAGAGCCGCAGGTCACATAGTTGAGCTCCGACTCTCTCCCCTCGCAGCTGAGCCGCAGCAGCAGCAGCAGCGGGATCAGCGGCCGTAGCGAGCGGACAAAGCCGCAGACGCAGGAAATGCTCTCCATCTTCAGCAGCTCCTTCTGATAGCAGGTACACGCGCAGGGAGGCTCATCACGCGGGCACGTCACAGCAGTGCGCCTCTGCACCAATCAGCGCGTGACAAATCCCAGAAAACGAAAATGACCGTCCGAATGTGATTGGTCAGTGTACCTCTGCGTCATCACGCTGCAGCGACACGTTTACGGGTCCGCCATATTGGAAGGGGAGACGTGTAAAAACCTCTTTTCTACAGTCTTTGGTAAAAACAGGTCTCGCAGCATCTCATAATTACATCCAAACCTCGCGATAATTACAATGCAACAAAAATATTTCTTGTGCCAAAATAAACTAATCTTATGCACAAAATAAAACATAGCTTTGCAACATACAACTAATGATTTCCTAGCAAAACACACTTTTTAACTGTTGGAACCAAATTGAAATTATACACAAGCTCTATGACACAGAGAGAAAAGTAACTAAATATAAGTCCTATAACTTCATGACCCACGTTTTATCTTAAGTCTCAGATCATTCATTCATTCTTTTGTCAGAAGTCTGACCAGAGGTGTCGGTAACTGAAAAGTCCGATGTAAAGGGAGGCCGTGAATGCCTCATTCGGCTGGTCAGACAGGACCGGTGAGTTTGAACGCAGCTTTTACCTGGCCAGGTGAGTTTCGGGTGTATTCCTCCTACAGCAGCTCAAATCGATGCTGTAAGGCTGGTGTGAGGGTACAACAGATGAGACACCTGCTCCGGTCAGGAAAAGCAGACGGGAACTCATCAGCTGGTAAGTTTACGTTCTGATATCATTCAACAGAGAGAGAGTTATCAGGTGCAGCCTGAATATTCTGCTACACCTGTCAGCCGTGTGAACTATAACCAAGCTCTTGTAGTTTTACACTGATTCTATTGTTTTAATCATTCAGGAACATTTAGAGAAACTTGGTGGACATTTGCGTGAGCTCTACGTTGTCTCAGACTTAAGGGACAAGTTTAGTCACTGACATCCGGTCTCACCTAGTTTCCTTGTGCGCGCATACAGGTGATATTAGTAACTTAAGTTGTCTATGGAAATAATAACGTTATTAACATCAGACAGCACACAGGCCCTGTGGGCATTTTCTGTGACTTTTATTGTAAAGTTCAGACATTGTGAGACATGCATCTGTCTGAAGTCATAGTTGTCAGAAGTAACGGAGCACTAAACATCCGTCCATCCATTTTCTATACTCGCTTATCCACGCAGGGTCACGTGCCTATCTCCAGCAGCCTTCGGGCAAACAGGCGGGGTCCACCCTGGACAAGTTGCCAGTCCATCGCAGGGCAACACAGGACAAACAACCATGCACACAATCAATCAATCAAAATTTTATTTATAAAGCGCCTTCCACTCCCATCACGGGAGGCCAAGGCGCTGAAGAACATAAAAACATGATAAAAATTAAAACAGTGTTGGCACATGTCTCCTCAGAAGTGCGGACAAATAAGAAGGGAGACCTCCCTGAAAGAAGCGGAAAACAAACACCAAGAGTTTAAAACGTGCCCGATAAAAGACCGGAAGCCAATGTAGGGAGGCCAGAACTGGACTGATATGGTCCCATTTCCTGGCCCCGGTCAGAAACCTGGCGGCGCTGTTCTGTACAATCTGGAGCCGACGAAGCGATGACTGACTGAGCCCAGCATAAAGGGAGTTACAATAATCCAGCCTAGAGGTTACAAAAGCATGGAGTACCTGCTCCAGGTGGACTCTCGACAGCATAGGTTTAATTTTAGAAAGGCGTCGCAGATTAAAAAAACATGATCGAATCTCAGAGTTGATGTAAGCGTCAAACTTAAGGCCAGAGTCAATTCTCACCCCCAAACTAGTGACCACTTGCTTCAAAAAGGGGGAGAGAGGGCCCAGATCAACTTTGGAACTCATAGCCTGCCTGCTGTTTGGGCCGAAAATAATCAGCTCTGTTTTACCCTCATTAAAATGTAGGAAATTTGCCGCTAGCCAAGACTTAACCTCGTTGAGACAGGAGTCAAGGGACATGATGTCTAGACCATCCCCCTGCCGAAACGAGGTATAAATCTGGCAGTCATCTGCATATAAGTGAAATTGAATGCCATGTTTACGGAGGATTGGGCCAAGGGGCAGCAAATAAATAGAAAAAAGAAGAGGGCCAAGAATCGAGCCCTGTGGGACCCCCCAGCGAAGGTCCTCCCAGGAGGAAAATGCGTCCCCCGATTTNCATAGACATTGATAGACCCCTCGCGACCGCTATTGCCTATGGGCGCTGACGAGCGGTGGCGCCGCCATCTTGGATCGGTCGCGCCCCCCCTCCCTTTGCAGAGACATTGAAGTGTCAGCATGTTAAATCAACCATAACTCCTTGAATACTGACCCGATTTTGATGCGGTTTGTTTCTCTGTAAACTTCACACATGTAGCTCTGATACAGGACACATGTTTGAGCATTTTTAATACATAATGGGTTTGCTGTGGGTACATATGGGATTCTTATCCACTGCCTAGTGACAAAACCTATAGAAAAAATGGATCAAACACATAAAAATCACAGTCAAACAATGAGAATCAAAATAATTCAAAAAGGACTATATATCAGGTGTGAGATCTATGGTAGATATTTATAAAAACACATTTAATATATGAAAGAGAAGCAGAAAGTACTACTCAGCCATTTTAATAAACAATTAATATATACAATATAATTCTTATAGATAATTTAAATAAATGAGTGTTTCATATACATATAGTACCAATATAACTCAAAGAGAGGGTGAGAGAGACAACAACTAAAACAAAGTCTGAATGACAAGAAATCGACAAACCATCTGTCAGAACTGACTGCATAGTGATATTCTGGTTCTGTTGTATTTTTGTGTGTAGCTGAATCTATAACGCTCCACCTGTGAGAATAAAACTGTAAGGCTTGTTTTCAATACTCAGACATAAATTCTGATTACTTTACAGCCGACCACACGGGGAGAAAGAGAGAGAAAAAAAGAACTAACTGTTTAAAGGAGTTAGTTTTATTTGTTTTGTCTTAATTTATCTCTTACTTATGTTGAGAATTTTTTAAAATAGTAATTGAAAGCTGTTATCTGGAGCTCCCCTTCTGCAGTTCCAGAGAGGTGAGTTTGACCACGTGGTGCTGCCTTCTCTTCAGAACCACAGACTTAACCAATGAGATCAAGTCTGACAGCCGTGGCATCCAGCATGACAGCTACACATCTGTGTTTAGTTTGGTTTTTCTGGCCCAGCCCAGCCTCATCATCCACCAATCACAGCCTCCTGTAAAGGAATAGAAACATATTTAATATATTTGCATCAGNACACACACACACACACACAAATGATTGTCTCTCATGTGCGTCCAAATTTTCTTCATAATTTTTTTTTTCTCAAAGTATTCAAAATACCATGGACTGTTTTCTTTTTGTGCATGCTGTGTGAGTGACAACTGTGTGTGTGTGTGTCTCTTAACCTCTTCATCCAGGTAAAGGGACGTTTATTACAGTTTTTCTCGATTGCTATGACACATTTCTTGAAAGCTGCTCTCCCTTTCTCTAACTTGTGAACACAAAACCCAATTTTCAAGCTACATCCCCAAAACCTCAGACTCTTCTTGCAAAACCAAACTTTCACCTCAAAACAGTTCAATCTGTGCTCAAAACTGAACTATCTTGTCAAATTGTGCCCCGAGTCAATCAAAATGACAGTGACTACTGAACAGTCACTAAACACTACGTAGAAAAATAGAAAACACAATGCTCAGGACATGATGATGGAGACATAAATGTTTATGTTCACTGTAGGTGACATGCATGTTGCAAAATAAAAATAACTGCATTTAGCACTTGTAGAAAAAGACAAAACAGAAATCTTGTGCGTTTGACACTTGTGTACAGTAAGCCCATATACTAAAAATAAAGTACAAAAATATACAAATACTACTGTAAGTGCAAAGAGCAAAGATTCCAGTACGTACAGGTTGGCATATTATCCAGACACATTCAATGTTGATAACATAGTGATATACTGTAGTGGCCTAAATCACTTTTTCTGTATCACTTACAAAACTAGATCTGTTTCTACAGAGGGGTTTTCAACTGGATGCAGTGGAAAGACCCCATGAATACATCTATAAGGATGAAGCACTGTGTATGTTCCCTCACATCATTAGCCACAAGTGTGATCCATTTTTAGTTGTTGTGTTCAAGTGGTGATACCTGTGCTTTACTTGTGATTGACGTTTGTCACCTGTGCTCACCATTATGCAGCACAGGTGCATCACAATGAAAATGTGTTGGCAAGTGGTGTCTAAACAGGTGAAAAGTGCTTATGGTTTTGCCAAAAGAGTGATTGATTCAATCAGTGGGTTCAAGCAACTGAGCATTTGGTTCAGACAACAGGGTTTAGTGTTTTAGCAACTGAGAAAAACTGTAATACATTAAGTAAGTCAGGGGAAGAAAAAAACACAATAAAAATGTTTTATTCAAGGCTGTCTCAGGGCCCCTCCCTGCAGTGGGCCCTAGGTAAACGGTACCCTTTACCCCCCCAGTCCGACGCCCCTGTCTGGCCGGGTTGGAGTGGGGGCTGGATAGGACCATGTTGCTGTTGGTTAATGAGGGCGTGATCCGGTCTTGGATTATGGGTGTTTCTTGTATGGTTCAGCTGCACCTACGACCCTGAAGCAGCTGGATGTGTTGCAGGCGTCGGCTTTGAGGGTGTTCACTGGGGCGTTTCGGTTGACCCCAGTAGCGGCTCTCCTTGTTGAGGTGGGCGACGTGCCTTTGGAGTATCGATGGGTCAAGCTGGGGCTCTATTACCTGCTGCAGATCAAGGGCTTGAGGGAGTCTGCCCCCGCAAAGGCTCTGTTTGACCAGCATTGGGAGTTTGAGGGGTTGAGCCGGGGGGGTGGGGGTTCCCTACTTGGCTGAGGGGCCAGGCAGAGGAGTTGGGCGTAACTCTGGTTCGTCTTGAGCTACAGGTCTAAAATTTGGACCTGAGAGACTACTAGTCATTATGAGTTTAGAACAGGTTGAATGGTGTCGATAGCTTGCACAGTTTTCAAACGGCACCCTGTAGAATGTTGGACTTCAGATCAAAACAATCAGCAGGTCCAAAAATTTTACTTGGCTTAACTCGGCCTATGATTACACTAGGGGTCTCAAATTTGAGGTGAAAGTAGGTCCCTATGAGGGTTCTATGTGTGCCAGGTTTTGGTTAAGTGGTCAAACCTGCCTAATATGTGTTCCATTACATCCTCTAACTTTGTCATATTTTCGGTAATCAACACAAAAACAAGACAATAGAGATCCTTGAGTGGCTTGTGTGCTCCCACTAGGTATGGACTGAGGTTCCGCTTTGGCTTTTGCATGAGCCTGAGGTGGATTTGTCTTTCTTGGGTCAGGGTCAAGGCGCTAGGAGGGCTGAGGATTTTATAGTTTTTTGGGGACAGTTCTTATTTGCAGCTGTTTACGAATAGCTCAAAGGACCTACATATATATATATATATATATATATATATATATATATATATATATATATATATATATATATATATATATATATGTGTGTGTGTGTGTGTGTAAATATATATATATATATATGTGTGTGTATATATATATATACACTGCTCACAAAAATTAAAGGAACACTTTTTTTATTGGGCCTGGCATGAAATCAATTAAACCTGTCAGATAATTTTCTGATTGATTAAGCAGCTGAGGGCATTGTTAATCACTTTCAGCTGTATTGGTGTTCATGGACTTAACGACAGGTGCACTAAAGTGGCAACAATTACAAAACCCTCAAAACAGGACTGGTTTAACATGTGGAGGTCATTTCAAGTTTCTCCCTCTTGATCTTTTTTGGCTGGTTTTCCACTCGTGCTAGTTTTGGCTTGAGTAATTATCTCTACTGGCAGCATGAGGCGATTCCTTAACCCTACAGAAGTTGCACAGGTTGTCCAACTTCTCCAGGATGGCACATCCACACGTGCTGCAGCAAGAAGGTTTAATGTGTCTCCCAGCACAATCTCCAGAACATGGAGGAGATTTCAGGAGACTGGCGGTTATTCTCGGAGAGCTGGACAGGGCCGTAGAAGGTCCACAACCCATCAGCAGGACCGATACCTGCTCCTTTGTGCAAGGCGGAACAGGCTGAGCACTGCTCGTGCCCTACAGAATGACCTCCAGAGGGCCACTGGTGTGAATGTCTCTACCCAAACAATCAGGAACAGACTTCATGAAGATGGCCTGAGGGCCCGACGTCCTGTAGTGGGCCCTGTGCTCACTGCCCAGCACCGTAGAGCTCCACTGGCATTTGCTCAAGAACACCAGAATTGGCAAGTCCGCCACTGGCGCCCTGTACTTTTTACAGACGAGAGCAGGTTCACCCTGAGCACCTGTGATAGACGTGAAAGAGTCTGGAGAAGACAAGGAGAACGTTATGCTGCCTGCAACGTCGTTCAACATGACAGGTTTGGTGGTGGGTCAGTGATGGTCTGGGGAGGCATATCCATGGAGGGACGCACAGACCTCTACTGCCTAGGAAATGGTGCTCTGACTGCCATAAGGTATCCAGATGAAATCCTTGAACCCTTTGTCAGACCCTACGCTGATGCAGTAGGTCCTGGTTTTCTCCTAATGCACGACAATGCCCGGCCTCATGTGGCAAGAGTATGCAGGCAGTACCTGGAGGATGAAGGAATTGAAACAATTGAATGGCCTTCACGATCCCCTGACTTAAACCCAATAGAACATCTGTGGGACATTATGTTTCGGTCCATTAGGCGGCGCCAGGTTGCTCCTCAGACTGTACAAGAGCTCAGGGATGTCCTCACACAGATCTGGGAGGAAATGCCACAAGACACCATCCGTTGTCTCATTAGGAGCATGCCCCGACGTTGTCAAGCATGCACACAAGCTCGTGGGGGCCACACAAGATACTGAAAAGCATTTTGAGTTGCAGAAATTAAGTTTTTGAAATAATGGACTAGCCTGCCACATCTTCATTTCACTCTGATTTTAGGGTGTGTACACAATTGAGCCCTCTGTAGGCTGAAAACTTTTATTTCCATTAAAAGACTTGGCATCCTTTTGTTCCTAAGACATTGCCCTGTCGTTATTTGTATAGATATCCAACTTCATATTGAGATCTGATGTATCTAATGTGTTTCTTTAAAGTGTTCCTTTCATTTTTGTGAGCAGTGTATGTTGACTGCATTGTTCATGATAAATAAGTACACTGAACAAAATTTTAAACGCAACACTTTTGTTTTTGCTCCCATGTTTTATGAGATCAGCTCAAACATCTAACACATTTTCTACATNATATACACACACATATATATGTGTATATAGTATATACATATATATACACACACGTAAATATACTGTATATATATATATACGTATATATATATATATATATATATATATATATATATATATATATATATATATATATATATATATATATATATACGTATATATATATAAACGTATATGTATATAAGGTCAAGGTCAAGGTCAGGTTTATTTCTATAGCACATTTACAGTCACGCAGGCAACCCCAAAGTGCTTAACAAGAGTAAAATAATAAATAGATTAAAAAATAAACACAATCAAGAACAAATTGCAGTAAAATCAAGGTTAAAATGTATAAAACAAATGCATTAAATGGTAAAAAGTAAAGATAAAACGCAAATAAATTAAAACAGAAGTTGCCTACTCAAGTCAACCTGCATTAAAAGCCAGCTCAAACAAGTAAGTTTTAAATAGTGCTTTGAAGTGCTCTATGTTTTGTGTGGTTCTTAGATCCACAGGAAGGCTGTTCCACAGCCTAGGACTAGCCACAGAGAAAGCCCTGTCTCCCTGAGTTTTCAAACGTGTTTTTGGAACAGTTAAAAAAGACTGCGAGCTAGATCTCATGTTTCTGACGGGAGTGTAGATGGACAATAACTCACTGATGTATAGTGGAGCCAAGCCATGAAGAGATTTAAAGACAAAGTGGAGGACTTTGAAATGAATCCTGTAGTACACAGGGATCCAATGAAGAGATGCCAATACTGGGGTTATATGGTCACGCTTTTTGGTGCCAGTCAGTAAGCGTGCCGCTGCATTTTGGACCAGCTGGAGTCTATTTAAAGATGACTGATCCAGGCCCAAGTAAAGTGAGTTGCAGTAGTCCAAACGACAGGAAACAAACAGATGAATGACATGCTCAAAAACGTCAGCAGGAAGATATTGTTTAACCTTTGCTAACAGTCTTAGATGATAGAAACCTGATTGGACTACTGAACTCACCTGTCTCTTCAGCCCGAAAGAACCATCAAGAAAGACTCCAAGATTTTCCACACAGGACTTTACCAAGGATGAGCAAGGACCGAGAGGACTGACCACATCATCCAGAAGATTCTGATCACCACAGAGTAAAATCTCCATCTTTGAGTCATTTAGCTTCAAGAAGTTGATGGACATCCATTGCTTAACCTCGCTCAGTCAAATAAAGAAGCAATTTTTTCTGGTTTAAGAGGGAAGTAAATTTTTGAAGGTCATCAGCAAAACAGTGGAATGTAATATTGTATTTTTCAAAAATAGAACCTAGTGGCAACAAGTAAAGTGAAAAGAGTGTGGGTCCCAAAATGGAGCCTTGTGGAACTCCACTGGTCAGGGGTGCTGAAACAGAGGTGAAGGGCCCAAATTTACTGAAAAAGACCTGTCCTGTAGGTAAGAACGAAACCACTGAAGGACAGTACCTTTGAGACCAACACACAACTCGAGACGAGACAGCAAAATGCTGTGGTCAATGGTGTCAAAGGCAGCTGACAAATCTAACAATAATAAAGCGGCTGAATTTCCAGAATCACTAATTAAAAGCAGATCGTTAAAAACATGTAGAAGAGCTCTCAGTGCTATGGCGTGTTTTAAAACCAGATTGAAATTTCTCTGAAATGTCATTTAAAGCCAAATAATCCTGCAGCTGAGAATGAACTACTTTCTCAAGGATTTTAGAAAGAAAACTGAGTTTAGAAATTGGCCTAAAATTTGAAAGGCAGGTGGGATCTAGATTATGTTTATTTATGAGTGGATGGACAACAGCCTGTTTTAAACACTGTGGAACATAGCCGGAAGAAAGTGAACAGTTGATTAGCTTTTGGATGACGGAAGCAACACTATTGAAGGCCTGTTTAAGGAAAAGAGGCGGAAGACAATCCAGGGGACAGTTAGAAGGTCTTACAGTTTTTTTCGATTGCTAAAACACATTTGTCGAAACTGTACGTTTCTTTCAAAACTGCACACACAAAATCCCAAACATCACACACAAATTGCTAAACCCTGACATCCCTTTGAAAAACAACTCTGCCATCAAATCTCGTAACATGTTAACAAAATGGAACACGTGTTTTCATTTGGTAAACACAACCATATTTTCACATGACACACATACCATTCATTGAATAAACACAAGTAGCATTTGGCAGAACACTACCAAGCATGGAAAGAACACTGAAGAGCAAAACTGAAAACACAATTAGAGAAATGGAACACACTGAATCTATTACAATGCCCACTTCTCTCATAGACAAACATTAGACACACACAAATTTAGAGACAAAACAATTTATTTTTAAACCCCCCCCCCCCTCCCATTCAAGTATATTCATGGGGCATCATGCCGCCGGTCTCTGTATGGCCAGAGGACCTCGTCAACATCACAGGCCATGTCCTCCTGGTCCAAACAGCGCTGGAAGTACCGCATCGAGTGCCTCATGAAGCCCTGACAGGCCTCAAAGGCCACATCTCCACAAGCCTCCTCCATGGCTTGAAGCAGTAGGACCTGGCTCTGTGGATTCCTTTCGTACACCTTCCACCTCCAGGCTGAGAAAAACTCCTCAGTGGGATTGAGGAAGGGAGAATAAGTTGGAAGGTATAAAACGGAAAACCGTGGGTGGTCCTGAAACCACTCATGCACCTGGGCAGCCTTGTGGAAACTTACTGTTAGGATTATTTTAGAATTATTAGTTGTTCTCATTTGTGTGCAGAGCTAAACCTTTTATGAACCTTTTAAAACTCTTGTGTTCTCTGTGTTATCTCAAAGCCCTGAGCGGGACTGCCCCGCCTCCTGTGTATCTTGAGCTGAAATAAAACTTTGCTGCAAGCAGGAAACAGAGAGAGAGAGTGAAGCTGCACATTGGCTCACTGTTTCTCCCGCTGCAGCGTGACACATAACTTCCAGACTCTTGTCTTTGTTCGTCCAAACATTTTTGATCCATGGGGTTGAAGGGACAGTCAGAAAATCCCTAACACTTACATTGTCCCAAATGATTATATAGTTGACCCTCTGTGGGTTATCTATGTCATCAGGTTGAACAAGCACATCATACAGGCCATGTAGGAATTCCAGTAGCAGGGCTGTGTTGTATGCCTCTAGGTGGGCACGTCAGTGTAGGAGGCCATGGTGGTGCATGGCCGCACACATAGTGACGTTGCCACCACGCAGGCCTGGGACCTCGATTATGGCTCGCTGGCCAATCACATTTCTTGCTCGCCAGACCCGAAAGTTTAGAGATTTGAATATTTGTGTGTTGTTGATTGAAGCTTTGAGGATTTATGTGAGAAGTCTGTGTAAACCTGATAATTGTGTGCTGTGTTTTGACAGCAAGGTAATGTGAAATTGACAGAGTGCAAAGGAGGAAAATCAGAGTTCTAATATAATAAGGATATCTTGAGTAGTGATAAATTGAGTCAAGCAATTGGGAACAGAAGTAGAGGTTGTGAAAATCGTGCCTCAATTTTGCTTTTTGAGTTTTAGCAATCGAAAAAAACTGTAAGTGACTGACAATTGCTGATAGTTCTTGCAAAGAGACAGGACAGAACTGGCACCAGGATGTAGAACAAGGAGAAGAAAAAGTAGGGTCTGAAATAAACAGGCAGGTGATAGAGGACCTGATCTGCAGAATTCTATCTGAGAAAAAATTCAGGAAGTTGTCACACAAACTCTGAGAAGGTACAACACCACCAACATTAACAGGATTAATTAAACGGTTTAAAACATTAAAAAGGACCTGAGGCATGTGGCTGTTTGTTGCCAGAAACTGAGACATGAACTGGGATTTAGCTAATTTTATAGAATTATTGAAAGCCAACAAGCAGTCCCGGAGCATCTGCAGAGACACATGCAATCTGTCCTTTTTCCACTTTCTCTCAGCTCGTCTGCATTTGCGTCTGAGAGCGTGGGTGGTGTCATTTAGCCATGGCACAGGTTTTGTTCTGGAGCGCATAACTTTGAGAGGAGCCACAGAGTTTAAAATATCATTACAGGTTCTGTTAAAGCAGTCTGCCAGGTCATACTGTATACATACTGTACACACACATATATATATATATATATATATATATACTGTATATATACACAGTATATATATACATATACGTGTATATATATATACACACACACACATATATATACAGTATATATATACCACCCTTTTTGGAGTCCCTGGAGGGGGTACTGGAAAGCGCTCCTTCGAGTGACTCCCTCGTTCTGCTGGGGGACTTCAATGCTCACGTGGGCGATGACAGTGAGACCTGGAGAGGTGTGGTTGGGAGGAACGGCCCCCCTGATCTGAATCCGAGTGGTGTTCTGTTATTGGACTTCTGTGCTCGTCATGGATTGTCCATAACAAACACCATGTTCAAGCATAAAGGTGTCCATATGTGCTCTTGGCACCAGGATACCTTAGGCCGCAGGTCGATGATCGATTTTGTTGTCGTTTCATCTGATCTGCGGCCGCATGTCTTGGACACTCGGGTGAAGAGAGGGGCGGAGCTGTCAACTGACCACTACCTGGTGGTGAGTTGGCTTCGATGGTGGGGGAAGATGCCGGTCAGACCTGGCAGACCCAAACGTGTTGTGAGGGTCTGCTGGGAACGTCTGGCAGAGTCTCCTGTCAGAAGGAGCTTCAATTCCCACCTCCGACAGAACTTCGAACACGTCCCGGGGGAGACGGGGGACATTGAGTCCGAATGGGCCATGTTCCGTGACTCCATTGTCGAGGCGGCTGACCGTAGCTGTGGCCGCAGGGTGGCCAGTGCCTGTCGTGGCGGCAACCCCCGAACCCGCTGGTGGACACCGGCGGTTAGGGATGCTGTCAAGCTGAAGAAAGAGTCCTATCGGGTCCTTTTGGCCCGTGGGACTCCGGAGGCAGCTGATGGGTACCAGCAGTCCAAGCGGAATGCGGCTCGGGTGGTCGCGGAGGCAAAAACCCGGGCGTGGGAGGAGTTCGGTGAGACCATGGAACAAGACTTCCGTACGGCTTCGAGGAGATTCTGGTCCACCATCCGGCGCCTCAGGAGGGGAAAGCAGTGCACTACCAACACTGTTTACAGTGGGGAGGGTGTGCTGCTGACCTCGACTCGGGACGTTGTGAATCGGTGGGCCGAGTACTTCGAAGACCTCCTCAATCCCACCGGCACGTCTTCCAGGATGGAAGCAGAGTCTGGGGGTTTTGGGTTGGGCTCTCCAATCTCTGGAGCAGAGGTCACTGAGGTGGTCAAAAAACTCCTCGGTGGCAAGGCTCCGGGGGTGGATGAGATCCGCCCGGATTTCCTTAAGGCTCTGGATGTTGTGGGGCTGTGTTGGTTGACGCGGCTCTGCAATATCGCGTGGACATCGGGGGCAGTTCCACTGGATTGGCAGACCGGGGTGGTGGTCCCCCTATTTAAAAAGGGGGACCGCAGGGTGTGTTCCAACTACAGGGGGATCACACTCCTGAGCCTCCCTGGTAAGGTCTATTCAGGGGTTCTGGAGAGGAGGGTCCGTCGGATAGTCGAACCTCGGATTCAGGAGGAGCAATGTGGTTTTCGTCCTGGCCGTGGAACACTGGACCAGCTCTATACCCTTNGCGCGGGTAAGGCATCTAGTGATATATATGATATCTATGGTGGGCTCAGCCCCCAATCTTTCCAGGCACAAGAAACGCCCCTGGTTTGATGGTTCAGTAAAGGTTCCAGGGTTCCTGGTAGTGATGTTACCTGTGACACGCAGGATTCGAAGCTTGTATCACCAAAACGAACCACTGCAGAGCAAAGCGCTGTGTCGGAGCTTGATTTGTTTGCTGAAAGTCACGTGACCAATGACTGACGAGGCTTCGTTCCACCCTCCCACCCACGTGACCGCTTCACACGTCGTTTCAATTATTTAAAGCGTCGCAAACAGGGAGGCGCTGTTTTTGGCGTTTGTGATGAATGACGGTGAGACCTGAGACCGACGGTTTGATTCTTCCAGTATTCTCTCATAAAACACCGAGTTGCAAAAAATGTATCCTGTTGCAAAGAGGGGGCGTTCTGAGATGTGGGAATTTTTCCAATTAATCTCTCCAAATAAGGTTTGAAAATTTACATGGTCTAGTGAATTACCTTATAAGTAGTAGTAGGTGCATGCTGTAGGGCTGTAGCTTTTAGACAATTTTTCTTTTTCTTGTAATTAAAATAAAATCTAGTTTGGTATGATCTTTTTTCCTTTTATGATGAATTAATATAAGTATAATAGTTGATGCGCTTTTCAGTTTGGTTGTGCATATTCTATTTGAAAAGGATAGTGGACTTTGGTATGTCCTATCCTTTTTTTATGTTAATTTGTTTATGTTCATTTTATTACTCTATTTCTAAAAAAGATACACAAATTGAGCTGAATCTAGTCGTCAGGAAGGCCCTAGATTTGACCCCTGGTCTTGAGGACATGAGGGGCAAGGCTAGAAAGGTTGCTGCCTACTTCAGGACCAGCACTTTGGCCAGGGAGAGACTGCTTTTCCTACAGAGGCAGATGGAGGCAGTGGCACCTGTCCATATATTGACTCAGGAGGTGGACACAAGATGGAACAGCACCTTCGATATGTTGTCCAGGCTGTATGAGCAGCGTGAACCAGTAGGTGCAGCCCTGGTGTCCCTGACCTCTGAAGAATATGATGCCGTCTCTGAATGCCTTGAGGTATTGTCACCCTTGAAAGAGGAACTGTGGAGCTGTCTGCAGAGAAATCTGTGTCAGGGTCAAAAGTAATACCCTTAATTTGTATGCTGAGGCACAGAATCACCTCAGAGCAGAGGCAGGTCAGGGGTGTAGTGGCTAGTAAACTGTGCACTAACATTTTGCAGCTAATGAACGAACGAAAAGCTCAGCCACTATGAGACAGCCAGCCAACATTCTCTAGCCACTCTCCTGGACCCCAGATTCAAGGTGATGGGGTTTTGCAATGCTACAAATTCAGAGAATGCGGTAAAAAGACTGACTGCCAAATGTGCCACTCTGGTGCGAAACAGCAGCACAACCCTTGACCCACCACCACCACCACCACCACAGCGTCCTCATCAGAAGAATCCTCAGGTAACTGCTTAAGGTATGTTGCCCTTTTCTGACACCTTGTTTTTGATTATTTCAGGGACTGGCCTGTGGGATTTGCTGGATAGCCAGGTCTCTGAGAAGAGGAAGGTGACAAGTGCCACAGCAAATGCCACAGTGGAAGTTCAGAGATATCTTGTGGAGCCAAACATTCCTAGAGTGGAGGACCCACTTAAATATTGGGCAACACATAAACATGTGTACCCTAATTTATATGTACTTGCCAGGGCGGTTTTGTGCATCCCAGCATCCTCTGTTCCCTGTGAGAGGGTTTTTTCCAAAGCTGGCGAGGTTGTCAGCAAAAAAACAAACAGGCTCAGCCCTGGAACTGTTGAACAAATTCTGTTTCTGAATAAAAATGACATTTGAGCCCCATATTGTCACCAAGCACAACCACCTGTTCATAACCCCCCCTATCACCAAAATCACCCTCACCAACTCCAAATGACCCGCAATAACATTGGTCGGATTCATGTCAGCTGGGCACCATGTTAGTGAGCTATATTAGTGAGGACACAATGTTGCTCAACTATACATTGTGATTATTGAAATATAAGATATTTGTGACGCACTCCTTTATTGATATACCTCCATGTATAATGAACTCAAATATTCACACCAAGAACAGTGATTTTATTATATTTAATATGTTAAAATGCAAAATACTTTTATTATATGAACCTGGGGAGGCTTTATTTGGCCATAAAGTTAAATCCTCCATTCATTTTCAACAGAGTGGGATTGGCTGGAAAGAATACAATGCAATACAAACATTGACCAGCAGATGTCCTCGCAGAGTTCTGAAGCATCGAGCCTTGAACCTTTTTTTCAATACAATTGGATTGAAAAGCTTTATTGGTTCGAAAAGGCTTCATATCACCATCACTAGTTCCTGGTGAGGTACTGACTACAGTCACTGCTGTCAGAGCTAGCGCGAGATCAAGAATCTGTATGTTTGGGTCTTTTGTTTGTTAGTACAGGTGATAGTGTGTTTACCTGAGCCGTACTTGACATCGTGAGAATGCAGGCGGACGTTGTGTCTGGTGTTGAGCAGCTTGACCAGAGAGCCGCAGGTCACATAGTTGAGCTCCGACTCTCTCCCCTCGCAGCTGAGCCGCAGCAGCAGCAGCAGCGGGATCAGCGGCCGTAGCGAGCGGACAAAGCCGCAGACGAAGGAAATGCTCTCCATCTTCAGCAGCTCCTTCTGATAGCAGGTACACGCGCAGGGAGACTCATCACGCGGGCACGTCACAGCAGTGCGCCTCTGCACCAATCAGCGCGTGACAAATCCCAGAAAACGAAAATGACCGTCCGAATGTGATTGGTCAGTGTACCTCTGCGTCATCACGCTGCAGCGACACGTTTACGGGTCCGCCATATTGGAAGGGGAGACGTGTAAAAACCTCTTTTCTACAGTCTTTGGCATAGACATTGATAGACCCCTCGCGACCGCTATTGCCTATGGGCGCTGACGAGCGGTGGCGCCGCCATCTTGGATCGGTCGCGCCCCCCCTCCCTTTGCAGAGACATTGAAGTGTCAGCATGTTAAATCAACCATAACTCCTTGAATACTGACCCGATTTTGATGCGGTTTGTTTCTCTGTAAACTTCACACATGTAGCTCTGATACAGGACACATGTTTGAGCATTTTTAATACATAATGGGTTTGCTGTGGGTACATATGGGATTCTTATCCACTGCCTAGTGACAAAACCTATAGAAAAAATGGATCAAACACATAAAAATCACAGTCAAACAATGAGAATCAAAATAATTCAAAAAGGACTATATATCAGGTGTGAGATCTATGGTAGATATTTATAAAAACACATTTAATATATGAAAGAGAAGCAGAAAGTACTACTCAGCCATTTTAATAAACAATTAATATATACAATATAATTCTTATAGATAATTTAAATAAATGAGTGTTTCATATACATATAGTACCAATATAACTCAAAGAGAGGGTGAGAGAGACAACAACTAAAACAAAGTCTGAATGACAAGAAATCGACAAACCATCTGTCAGAACTGACTGCTTAGTGATATTCTGGTTCTGTTGTATTTTTGTGTGTAGCTGAANGCAGTCCAAGCGGAATGCGGCTCGGGTGGTCGCGGAGGCAAAAACCCGGGCGTGGGAGGAGTTCGGTGAGACCATGGAACAAGACTTCCGTACGGCTTCGAGGAGATTCTGGTCCACCATCCGGCGCCTCAGGAGGGGAAAGCAGTGCACTACCAACACTGTTTACAGTGGGGAGGGTGTGCTGCTGACCTCGACTCGGGACGTTGTGAATCGGTGGGCCGAGTACTTCGAAGACCTCCTCAATCCCACCGGCACGTCTTCCAGGATGGAAGCAGAGTCTGGGGGTTTTGGGTTGGGCTCTCCAATCTCTGGAGCAGAGGTCACTGAGGTGGTCAAAAAACTCCTCGGTGGCAAGGCTCCGGGGGTGGATGAGATCCGCCCGGATTTCCTTAAGGCTCTGGATGTTGTGGGGCTGTGTTGGTTGACGCGGCTCTGCAATATCGCGTGGACATCGGGGGCAGTTCCACTGGATTGGCAGACCGGGGTGGTGGTCCCCCTATTTAAAAAGGGGGACCGCAGGGTGTGTTCCAACTACAGGGGGATCACACTCCTGAGCCTCCCTGGTAAGGTCTATTCAGGGGTTCTGGAGAGGAGGGTCCGTCGGATAGTCGAACCTCGGATTCAGGAGGAGCAATGTGGTTTTCGTCCTGGCCGTGGAACACTGGACCAGCTCTATACCCTTAGGGGGGTCCTGGAGGGTGCGTGGGAGTTCGCCCAACCAATCTACATGTGTTTTGTGGATTTGGAGAAGGCGTTCGACCGCGTCCCTCGGGGGGCCCTGTGGGGGGTACTCTGGGAGTATGGGGTACCAGGCCCCTTGATACGGGCTGTTAGGTCCCTGTACAACCAGTGTCAGAGCTTGGTCCGCATTGCCGGCAGTAAGTCGGGCTTGTTTCCGGTGAGAGTTGGACTCCGCCAAGGCTGCCCTTTGTCACCGATTCTGTTCATAACTTTTATGGACAGAATTTCTAGGTGCAGCCAAGGTGGTGAGGGGATCCGTTTTGGTGACCTAAGGATCAGGTCTCTGCTTTTTGCAGATGATGTGGTCCTGTTGGCTTCATCAGAACGTGATCTCCGGCTTTCGCTGGAGCAGTTCGCAGCCGGGTGTGAAGCAGCTGGGATGAAAATCAGCTCCTCTAAATCCGAGACCATGGTCTTGAGTCGGAAAAGGGTAGAATGCCTTCTCCAGGTCAGGGACGAGGTCCTGCCCCAAGTGGAGGAGTTCAAGTATCTCGGGGTCTTGTTCACGAGTGAGGGAAGGGTGGAGCGTGAGATCGACAGGCGGATTGGTGCTGCGTCTGCAGTGATGCGGGCGTTGTGCCGGTCTGTTGTGGTGAAGAGGGAGCTGAGCCGAAAGGCGAAGCTCTCAATTTACCGGTCGATCTACGTTCCTACCCTCACCTATGGTCACGAGCTTTGGGTAGTGACCGAAAGAACGAGATCGCGAATACAAGCGGCCGAAATGAGTTTTCTTCGCAGGGTGGCTGGGCTCTCCCTTAGAGATAGGGTGAGAAGCTCGGTCATCCGGGAGGGGCTCAGAGTAGACCCGCTGCTCCTCCACATCGAGAGGAGCCAGTTGAGGTGGCTCGGGCATCTGATTAGGATGCCTCCTGGACGCCTCCCTGGTGAGGTTTTCTGGGCACGTCCAACCGGGAGGAGACCCAAAGGAAGACCCAGGCCACGCTGGAGAGATTATGTCTCTCGGCTGGCCTGGGAACGCCTTGGGATTCCCCCGGAGGAGCTGGCCCAAGTGGCTGGGGAGAGGGAGGTCTGGGCTTCCCTCCTTAGGCTGCTGCCCCCGCGACCCGACTCCGGATAAGCGGAAGACAATGGATGGATGGATGGATATATACTGTATATATATATACACGTATATGTATATACTGTGTATATATATATACACAGTATATATATACATATACGTATATATATATATATTCGTGTATATATATTTATATGTATATATATACACACACACGTATATATATACTGTATATATATGTGTGTGCACGTTTAAATACCTCATATTCTAATATTTTCCTTTTTTATCCATTCTGAAAGGCTCCTCATCTCCACCAAAAACAGTGACTCTTTGAATCCTGTTAACATAGCTGACCATTTCTAACCCTGTTCAGACAGTACAACAGGTCATGTTCAAGCGTGCAGCCATGTTTAGGATTCCTTTAAAAAACAGTATTTGCTACTTTTCTTTGTAAAGAGTATTTTTGGATTGTAAAACCAGATCATTTCAACTCAATTTAAGAGACTAAAACCTGTAATTCTTCTCTTTTAATTCCACTGTAATTGCAGCCATGGTTACTTTTTTTTTAGTTAGGACTATTTTTAGATGATTCTGTGGAATAAAGATGTGCACTTTTAATTTGGAATACATCTGCATATGGTTTATTCCATAAGATTGTTTTAGTAACTTATTGTGGCGTGTGAATGACAGCAGCTGGTCATAAGGCAATTTCCTGCAGGATCAATAAAGTTTCAGTCTATCCATCCATCAGGTGCCTTTAAATATTCTGTCCTGTTACTCGCCTCATCCTCTTATATCTTGGGGTTCATGAAGCTTACACTCTTTGAAAATACACCAGTTCTAACTTTTCTACCACTCTAGAAAGTACTTTCTGTGTATTATTTCTATAATGGCTATCTATTGCTACTACTACATCTGTCCTAAACTACTAGTCACATTGTTCTGTCCAGTGTTGCATTTCTTTGTAGAAATGTACGTATAAAGTACTTAACCTCATTATACACTAAATATTCTAGTAGCAACATAATCCAGTATGTTACTGTACATTTCTGTTCACTGCTGTTTACTTTAACAGTAGAGACGCCAGTATTTTACTTTTTTTACAGTATCTATTGTATGTACTTAGTGAGCTACTGTAATACTTACTGTATATTTACAGTGAAACAACGGTGACATACTGGCGTCTGTAGCTGCCAGTAATTTGCTGTTAATTTACATTTTCAATGCTGTAACACAAGCATTACACAAGTACACAAGTGTTTAGAGTGTATAAACTAAAGGATGGAAGGATGATGAATAAATAAACGGACACATTCATGGAAACAATACTTATATTTATCTAACATGAATGACAAATGACTCATATTTGTTTACAGGAAATGTGACTAAACTTAACATATCATCTCTTTTCATTCTAAAAACAAAAACACCAGCCAACAGCATCAACTCATACAGAAACAGCAGGTTTATGTGGTATTGTCAAGGTTACGTGATGGGTTTTCTGGCTGCACAATTCCAGATCCAGTCTCCCGCTCCTATTTTCCTTCCCAGCAGCCACACATCTGGATATGGATCAATAGTTCTTTCTTCTCTGTTCCCACCAGAAGTACAATTCCGGAATGAAACCAACAGGGAGCTTAAGCCACGCCCATCTACTTCCGAACCACGATGCCCCGGAAATAAGAAAAAAATGTATGCAAGTCAACGAGGCTATAGAAGCCATTTTCTAATCTCGTTTGATACGTTCCATGGATTTCACACGTGATGTCCGTGAATTTTAAAAACACATTCTGATGCCATCAAAGCCAACAGGCTGCTGTGACGTCATACATGACACGTCTGATTTGTAGTTGTTTTATTTACCAATTTTTACAAGCTGATAAAAAAGTACGTGACAGACAGTCAAAACTCACATCATTACTTTTCATTTAAACTGAAGTACAGCATGTGTGTGATTCAGGGCGTGAGGCAAAGCGAATTAGGAAAATAACTTTTATAGCCGTGTTCATGGTCCCATGAGCTGACTGGAAGGGGCGGAGCCTCAGGCTGTTCATGGACCCATGAGCCGAATGGAAGGGGCGGAGCCTCAGGCTGTTCATGGACCCATGAGCTGACTGGAAGGGGCGGAGCCTCAGGCTGCCTGTTTGTCCCACATCCTTAAAACTAGGGCTGGGCGATAAATCAAAAATGTATCGTTCTCAAAATCTAATCGATATCATTTTTCTTGTCAATAAATTCAGTAATAAAAAAATGAAAAGACGTTCATGTCCCTTTAAGAAGCTGTACCACCTCGAGTCACATGACAACGTGACTCAACTTAACACCTGTGACAGACCCATCTAGTGGACAACTTGTGTTTTTGTGCATACGTGTAGTTATCGTCCATTTATCGTTCTGGAGGTGAACTCTGATATTGATTTTAGGCCGTATCGCCCAACCCTAGTTAAAACTAACATCAACTGGATCTAGACTAGGTCAGGGTGATGGTTTCACTCCTCCAGCAGAACAAACAAGTGTTTTCTTATCCCAGTCATTTTCATACAGATGATTAACAGAACATGTCAGTTACTTCCAGCTCTAAAACACCTGATGATGCTGATGGAAGGATGTCAGTTGTGTGTTTCAGTAACACGGTCCCAACATCACAACATGTTACACACCTAAACACGAAGCCTTCACACACCTGACTACCAGAGACCAGCAACGTCTAAACACAAAACCATTAGTAGAGTTTGGTCAGAGTCACAGAAAAACAGAAGGAATAAAGACAGATAGATCAGGTTCATTAAAGGTGGAGCCAGATGTTTGATGAAACATCACTGTAGGGCTGCAACAAACGATCATTTGGATCATCGATGAATTGGATTAAACAGGAACATTTAAAAACTGCTAGGGAAACATTTTTTCTCTCCTTCCTTTACTTTATTTAACAACAGAACATTATTAGAAAACAGTTCAATATCGTGCAAAACAACATGCTATCACCTCAACTGTCTTACAGCTTTTGAGATATTGAATAACATTTAATTTCTACTGGTAACAATGTAATGGTGGCATGTCTATAATGTACGGGTTGGCAATACTTCAGTTTAAATTATGTTCACAGATAGAAGGGTTTGTGAATTACATACTACAATGGCTTGCCATAGTCCTAGAGTGGTGTTGAGCAGACTCGCAGCAGCAACATGACTCCTGGTAGCTGCTGTGGCTCTGCTCCATAGCTACAGACAGCTAAGAATAAACAGGATGGTGGGACTTTTCTTCCGCTTGTAGAGTTTAGTCATTCTTAGTTTTACGATCCTCATGTTTTTCGTAACCCACTTGATCGTGAGCGTGTTAACACGCTAGCATTAGCCTATCTGGCCGAAGCTGCGCGTTTGATCCCAAAATTTGGACCGATTCTGCTGGTTCCTCTAGTTTCCTCCACAGCGCCTAGATTACCACATTGTGCGCCAGTAAAAAGCGTCTTCCTTACACTCACACTTAGGCTCCGACATGCTTGCATTTATGATGCTGCACCGTCGTACTCCCGTGCCATGCCATGTCTCATTTACATGTTGCAGGTGACCACGGTTTAGTCCTCCCAGACTTCTGAAGTTTTTATTTTCTTAGTTCTTCCTGCTTCTGCCAAGTACTAAGTGTGTTTTTCTTCATCAAAACACCGACTTTCTCTCTCGCTCTGATCTGCCTCGGTCTGCTCTCCTGCCACCTACAGATGAGCTGCCATTGACTGTTAACTCATTCACTGCCATTGACAACTTTAGTCTTCAATGGCATGGAGCGAGCCCGTGAGAACAAACATCACATGTCTAAAGCTGATCTTCATCCGTGCATGTCACACATCACGTGATCAGGAAGCAGAAAATCAATGAATTAGGAGATCGTTTTGGGACGCTGCTGTGAAAAAAACGATGCGCCAACCAGAAATGCTTCTGCAGCAGCGCTTGGGCAACAGATTGTGAAAGAACGGATAACGCTAGAAATACGGCGATTCTTCCTGATGTAAGAAGTGAGTCTGCTCTTTCTTTTGGTAGTTTTGGCGTTTACATGATCATAGAGCACAATGTTCTGTGACTCTTCAAAAAACAGTAAAAACGCTCAAAAACACTGGCAGTCAGGGGCAGTTAGAGTTAAATAAAGGTTGCACAACACGAAAAAAAAGTTGCACAATACAACGAATCGATGACGAAAGCGTTGCCAATGCATTAATTCATATATTTTTATCGATTCGTTGTTGCAGCCCTACATCACTGAATCCTGTTTTCCAAGCTCAAACCTTCATCGATCTGGAGGAAAGCTTCAGGAGCCTCACTTATAAACATTTGTGTGGAGTCCTTACTAAAATTCTAGCTAAAAACATTTACTAACACGTTATGAAAACACGGCCTATGAATAAACCAGCTGATCGGTGGCATTTCACAGGTAACCCATTGATAAAACAGCATTTTTTATCTTTTCCTCAAAGAGCTAAACGCTGACAGGATTTAACTCGAAGGGCTTCTTCTTCTTTTACCCATTTCACTTTACTGAATTTAACTTAATGGTCTTTCTAACATAAATATTAAAAGTGTCAGAACTGAAGATGTTTGTGTTCACCAACCTGATTCTGGGGCTGAAACTGCTCATCAGCCATGCTGTGACCAGTTACATGATCAGCCTGATCCTCACGGAGGCTAAGTGGTTGCTTTAACTAGATTAGCATCCTCAGGTAAATGATGTGACAAAGACACGGTTCTGTCTTCAAGTATTGATCAGTCACAGTGCTCGTTTCTTCATCAGCATGCATCAAACCAGACTTAATGTTTATGAAACACAGCTGCCTCTCTGCTCCCGATCAGCTCGTTGGTTTAAGGACCTGGGATGGCTCTGAGGGTTTGGATCCAGCAGATACAAGTCACCATGGGTGGAAGATCTGGAGCTGATCAGGATTTGGACAGACTGCTCTAACATGGCGTAACCTTTACATGGATGAAGAGGGAGGCGGGTGACAGACTGGTACCGTCCAGCTTAAGGAGGTGGACGTGTCGGTAACCTGCAGGGGTCAGTAGAAAAGGGTCAGGTCCAGGAAGCTTCAGCGAGAACGTGATCCACTTCTAGACGTGACCCACCTGTACGCAGGCTGCTGAACGGTAGGGTGTACTGTCCCAGGAAGTCGTTGCTGGAGGTGTAGTCATGATCCTCGACCACAAATCGGAGCAGAGCCAGGTCTGGCACATGAACTATGAAGTTAAAGGTGCAGTCCCATCGTGGGTTAAAGCCTGAGACACAGGGGGGGTTATTCACTCGTCTTTGATAAGTCAACATTCCAAGTTACTGTCATGTAAATACCGTTATTTCCCACATAAGGAGTTTCCTTCTTCATATTGTCGATGGGAACTCCGTGGATCTCCACTCTCACTTGAGGATCCACAATGGAACTGGGTTTGTCCCATTCTGGTTTTGGGAGCTGTTGAGCTGAAATAACCTGATTAATCAAAACAGAAACAGACGAGAGGTTCAGAGCTCTTCTTTGGGTCAATTTGCTGCTTTGGTTCAAGATTTCAGCTTCCTGGACCAAGGACAACTAGATGTTTCCTCTTGGTTCTGACTCGCTTACCTGAACAGTGAACTTGACAGGTCTATGGCCGGGACCTCCTCCCACATTCTCTGGATTGAAGATGCTGTCAGGCTGGCACATGAACGGAGGCTTCAGGACATATCCACACAGGCCATTCTGCCGAAACCTACCTTGGTTCAAGTCCATCTGCTCACCAGATGTTTGGAAGTTCAGAGCAACTGCAGCAGACAAGGCACACAATCAATCAAATGTTATTTGTATAGCTCCTTCCACTGCCTTTGCAGAAGCCCAAGGTGCTGAACATGACAAAAAAACCATAAAAGGTGTCATTACCATCACCATGTTTTGGAGATAGTCTACCTATCGTATTTAGTGCCTATGAGATCAGGGGTGTGCAGTAGTGCTGGTCGACCATGACGGTAGTGGTGATCTATCACCAGATAAAAAATGATTTCCCATAGGCAGACCAACAAAACAAAAGAATGCTGAAAAAACAGCTAAATGCATGTGGTCACAGGAATCTGTGGCCCATGGACCAGCATGGCAGCAAATGCAAACACCCCCCCACACACACACACACTGTTTGATAATGCTGCACCTGCACCATTCTTGCTAGATCACTTTGGACCTTGAAAAAGTGTGACCACCCATGTATTAGGTCATTAGATTTTTTGATCTATTCCCAAAACTGACATTGAGGCGTGGCATTGAACACAATAATGGGATGAATGCTGCAGCAGGAGATGTTGTTCTGGAGATTTTTTTGCCATAATGTTTTGAAATGCTCTTCACATACTACAGCCAATAAATTAAAGAGCAAGTCACCCCATTGTATCTGCTCCACCCACATCTCCTGTTTGAAAAATGCCACACAAGGAGGCATTGCCTGGCGGACCTGGGGGCGGGGCTACGGTCACACAGACTGCTAACCTGCTTCACCAGATGCCAGAGGGAAGGGAGGAAGGTTTGTTTTGGAGGCGAGCAGCTTTGAGTCGTATCGTTTCTAACCAATGGCTCGTGAGGTGCCTCGCTACTCCAACTCGCTATGGAGGTGGGGCCTATCCTGTGACTAAGCAGCCTTTATAGGTCAGCGGCGATTTAGCTGACACAAAATGGTGCCGGCTAGCGTCACAGGGTAGCTCTTAGCCAATAGCAATGGCTGATTCTAATGTAGTGCAAAGTTTGTTGTTCATTCTGTTTAAAAACTGTTTATGACTGTTGGTGGAAATTAATAAACAGACTTGGTTCAAAAAGAATAGCTATTTTTCAAAATGTAGCTTGCTTGAACGTCTTTGTCCAAGAACATCACTGCTTAGTGATTATTCACTTAATCTTTTGTATGACAATAACAGAAACCCCTCCCATACCAATCTGACAGCCGGCGTTCCACATGTCCTGAGGGTTGTAGTTGGATGATCCAAGGCGCTGGCCTGAGGGGTAGATCCTGCTCAGCTGGTGGCTGTTGTGGCGAATAAAATGCGTCCCTGTAGCGGTGGGACACAGGCTGTTTAGTCTCAGGATGAGCTGAGTCAAGGCTCATTCTACTTTACCTGGTGAACAAACACACCTGAATCCTTGATGAGCCTGAGTGCAACGCTCTCGGAGAATGAAGACATGTTGCTTGCTGGACTTTTGGCAGAAAGCTCAAAGCTTTTAAAGGGAACACTGCGGGTGTAGACCACCAGGTCTGACAACTCTGGACTCTGCCTGGATACACCTGGCTGGGATCACAGACACTCATCACTTTACTCAGACAACCATTCTTTATCCAGGACAGCTGCACATGAAAATAGTTTGACTGTGAGCTGCTGGTGCTGTACCAACCTTGTCCTTCTCCTTTGTCTTGGGTTTTCCTGGGTTCTGACTGGTATCCTCTTCCGAGGAGCTGAGGTCTGAAGCACTGGATGAGCATTGCTCCTGTATCTTGCCCTTCTTTCCTTTCACCAGAATCCGACCCTTTAGATCCTGCACACCAAATCAACATTTCACATGATCTCGTTCCAGCTACAGCTGGGTGATAGAATGGTAGCAATATACAGATGTTTCAAATATATAAATAACTTTTCCTTGACAGACATATGAGAACAGGTCGATAAAAAACGCAACAGAACGAGCAGATGAACAGCCAATCACATTAAGTTTTCCTCCATGCTGGACCAATCAGTGGCTGGAATAGAGCCACAGAGGCAGCCAGACGCCCCACACCACCATCGAGTCGGCTGTGTCCAGTGTTAACCGAGTGATAACATACGATAATGTCTATTTTTGTTTTGATTTTTTCTTTTAAAGCTGCTAAAGTTTTATTTTTATTGCTTCTCCTCAAAGGAACTAAATCTGAAACAAGCAGAGATATTGAGAATTTATATTTGGATGTCCGTTTTATTGATCAACAGAAGAATATCTCCTCTTTGGCTCTGTGCTCCTGTAATGCTCGAGGACTTTAGTTTAAACTATTTTTTCAGTAATATTAGATGTTTGATGACATGTTCAGCTTTTGAAAATGAATCTTTAAAATAATCATTTAATATCTTCAAATCTCCTTTAAAAGTAGCAGAGAACATTAAATAGTCATTTGTTTTATATTATATATATATCGATATTGACTGATATGAGGCATTATATTGTGATAGGACTTTTTCCGTGTAGCCCAGCGTTGCTCCAGCCAGGTATTTTGACTGGAAAACCCTAAGAACCTAAACATCAGCGCTCCTGCTGTGATTTAGTTAAGATGCTTCCTGTCTCGTCTACGGTGTGTCAACAACACAAGGAGAAAAATAACTTCTGTCCATGATAACCTGTCTGTTTTCTCATCCACATTCCTTCAGCTGCTTCGTTGGTTTGTTGCTTTGCATTTAGAGGTAGTTATCTTCTACTGGGGCCACTAGATGGCACTAATTGTTACGCTGTAAACTTTCTATGAAGTCAATTTTCCACCTTGTTTCCAGCAGCAGTAAAAATGAACAGCATGTGAAGAGTATAGGTTTTCTTTTTCAGTCCTTGTTAGGCTCAATTTACACAGTTATGTTGCTATTTTACCTCTGCGGAGGGCAGGGAGCAGGAATCCAGGCCTTTGAGGGGCTTAGTGACCAGCTTGTCACCCAGAATGGATCGCAGGTGTCGAGCCATCACCATCTGCTGCTCATGGGAGCAGTGGTTCTCCAGGGACAGGATCAGAGGGTAGGGAGATGCCTGAAGGAGAATAACGAGGCACCATCAAGGCCAGGTGAACAGCACAGCCTATAGGTAAACCTCATTCTGGCAGATTTGAGCAAAAGTACAAAATAAAAGTTCATTTTCACTTCAACCACTGAAAAACAAGCCAGAATAACGAGCTACAAGAACATGCTGCTGCCCCCCCCCCCCCCCAAAATGCTAATACTAATTAAACTACCTGTTTCTGTAGTGCAGAAAAAGTACCCCTATTGTGAAATGCCCCCATAGAAGAAAGTATGGCAAGCCAGTTTACCTCATATTAATCAGACAGGACTGGCAAAGGGCATATTTGTGTGACTGTTGGAGGGATGTAGACTCAGAGACCATACTCACTTTAAAAGCATACTCGTTGATTGTCTCAATCACTTCCACAAAGGCCACTTTGGAGGTGAATGTGTGACCGTGATAGATGACAGGTTCACCTTTATCACCATCCCAGCAGTCCAGCTCTACACAACGACAGCCATGACTCAAAGCTCTAGAAGGAAAGGAATCAGTCAGATGCTGTAAAGCAGCAAGGATGAATGTGCTATGTTGCATGTTTCATTAAACTAGTTTCACTCATGTTTTTCAAATATTTATGCCAGGAATTTCAGCCAACCAACCAAACTACAGTAGTTAACTCATTCACTGCCAAAGACGACTATAGTCGTCATTTCCATTTTTTTTTACGGGGCGGGTATCGGAGCGAGCCCCCGCACCGTGAGAACAAACATCACGTGTCTAAAGCAGATCTTCATCCGTGTATGTCACACATCATGTGATCAAGAAGCAGAAAATCAATGGATTACGAGTTTGTTTTGAGACGCTGCTGTGAAAAAAACGATGCGCCGAACCGGAAATGCTTCTGGAGTGACGGTTGGGCACCAGATTGTGAAAGAACGGATAACGCTAGAAATACGGCGATTCTTCCTGATGTAAGAAGTGAGTCTGCTCTTTCTTTTGGTAGTTTTGGCGTTTACATGATCATAGAGCACAATGTTCTGTGACTCTTCAAAAAACAGTAAAAACGCTCAAAATCGCTGGCAGTCAGGGGCTTTCTGATCAGAAAACGGCTGGCAGTAAATGAGTTAAGGAGTTGGACTTACAGCCAAGAGACCAGGGCCGTTTCTCAATATGTGTACTTGTCTGTGTTTGTGTACTCCCGTCCTTGTGAAACGTCATCAACGATGGTCCAAGTACTGTTCCAATCCTAACTACATATAATGGCAAGTTCGCTCAAAGTTCCCGGATATGTTCTTGTTGTGTTTTATATCAGAAATACAAATACATCAATATAAAGTTGTTTCTTATTGTAAATAATTGCGTATAACCTGTAAAATTTGCTGTGCATTTGTTTTTTTTCTTTCAGACTCTTCATGATCCCTCAAAATGCTAATTAGCTAACCAACTATCAAAATAAAAGCATCATTGCTTGCCGTCCTCGTCCTCCCGTACTCGGCAGAAGAGACTTTCTGGTGTCCTAGCCAAGAACACACTTGTTAAGTACACAAGAACGTACTAGCGTCCTTGAGTGTTGAGAAACGGCCCTGGGTTCAAATCCAACCTCTGACCATATAAAGAAGAAATGTTTTTCTCCTGACGCTGTTTAAACTGTCTCACTGATATAAATGCAGCAGTCTCTAGCAGCTACCAGAATGTGAGAAGGCCCCTACCCCCTGATTGGCTGAGAGCCTTTAAGCTTTTACTGCCTCAAAAAATTTCAGCTTTCAAATATATGAACCACCAAATGGACCGACTGGTTGTGGGGAGTCTCCCATTTACTTGCATTCTGAGTTACCATGGTGATGCATATCACAGATAAACTTTGTTAAATATCTGAACTTACTGTCTTTAACATAAAAACATCGTTTAAACTTTCAAAGGGTCATTAGACAATGGACTCTAATTTATTGAAGACACTTCTTGATATCTATCACCATGGCAACACAAGTCGCAATGAAACACGTTAAACAAACTGCACTGAAATGAATGTAGAAGTCTTTAAATCTAGCCAATTACTTACTGCTGTCTCTGACTTTAGTATATCAATAAAGTTGAACCTAGACACATGAACTCTTCTCAGAAATTCAGCTCCTAATCTAATTAAACAGTTTAAATTGTTTCTTTTCTTGTTTCACTACAAATTCAAAACTAGTTTTGAATTTTAACTTTGGGTTTCAAGCTTTAAACTGCTGCTCTTTAGAAAATGTTGCTCGTACTATCTAGTACTATGATTTAATGATTATTGTTGCTCCACCTTAACCCTTTCTGCTGAGTTAAACAGAATCTTTCCTTCTAACCTTAAAGCTCTTCAGAGCTGGTTGCTTTTCAAGCTTTGATTTCTGCATCAAGTTTCAAAATGTTACATGCTGCTAAATTCACAGTTCAGCTAATTGTGAAAATTAAACCATTCCTACTCAGATACCAGCTGTTTAAACATTTCAGCTGTCCAGTTGTTTAATCCAATCCAATCCAATCATTTCTAGAGCACACAGAACATACACAGCCGAGGCCGACCAAAGTGCTGTACAGTAAAAATAACAAGCATACACAGTAAAACCAAACATACAACACAGGAAATGATAAGAGTAGTCAGATGACCAATACCAAAACAACAATAAAAACTAAAAACATAATAAAAGGTAAACTAGGCCGAATTAAAAGCCAGCGAATAGAAATAAGCCTTCAAGCGTGACTTAAAATCAGGGAGAGAGGGGGCCATTCTCACTGCCAAAGGGAGTTGGTTCCAGAGACGAGGCGCACAGATTGAGAACGCACGTGCTCCTCGAGTCCTCACCCGAACACTTGGGACCTGTATCAGGCGGTGGTCTGCCGACCGAAGGGTTCGACCAGGTATGTAGGGCTGAACTAGCTGAGTCAAGTACACTGGCGCGTAAAGATAAAGTGATTTAAAAACAAGAAGTAAAATTTTGAACTGGATGCGGTCGCGCACCGGGAGCCAGTGCAACTGGGCCAGAACAAGAGTAATGTGCTCCCTCCTTCTGGTGTTCATCAAAAGGCGGGCCGCCGCATTCTGCACCAGCTGTAGGCGCGCAACCGAGGAAGATGTGGATCCATAAAAAAGGGAATTTGCATACCGTAAATCCTCTAATACAGGCCCGGGCCTTTATTTACTCAAGCGCATCCTGGTTATTGGAAGGAGGCCAGAATTAGAGGCAGGCCTATATTTCAATTTGAGCAAAATTAACTACCAGTAGAATGAATAAAAACAAGATTTTGTGGGGATCTGTGCCTACTGATGACGTCACACTATGGCAATGCCACACAAACCATGTTGGGACCCATTTTTTTCCAGGTGTTCTGTCAGAACACCTGGCTTAGAGCTAAAATGAATATCAGATTCTGCCAACAAAATAGCTGTATAAAACAATTTATATGTAAACCGAGGTGTTTTTGCAAACACTATAATTAATACTTTTGGGCAGGGTTTGAATTACACAGAGGATTCTGGGGGCGCCCAGTGACGGGGAGGGGGTGGGGGGGTCTGTTTGCCTTGGCCCCCAAAATGCCCTGATACGGCCCTGGACGTGGGACTAAATTTAGAAGTTGATATGAATTGTATCAAATATATAAATATTACATGCTTATGAATTATTGCTTTATGAAGGTCAAAAGATGTAGTGGAATAAATCTACCAACATTTTTCCTTTTCAAGAACTTTGTTTTGTTTTCTTGTTTTTATTTGAATATTTTCCTGTCCTGTCTGGCTCTGATCTTCCTGCTTCTCTTCTCACTCCACCAGAATAAACTGTTTCCTGGTTTCCTCCTGATTCACCTCGAGTTACTTTTGAACTAAACGGGTCAAATGAATCTACCGGCTGAAAAACAGTGGAGTGTGCGCTGCGCGGCCACGCGGCTGAGGTGAAATCACCAGCGCACGGGTGACGCGCTCCGCTGCGTCAGACACGAATAAAAGATACGATCAAAAGACAGAAGTAACTCAGAAGATTATATGAACGGAAATGAATGATCGCGTGTTAATTATATTTTTTGGTAGCGCCACTTTGAGAATGTTACTGTGGCCGTGCAGGACGCAGCTTCAGCAATCAGCATCATCTGTCCTCTCTGCACAAAAAAACCCACAATGCGCTGAGTCCATGTAATATAAAACAGGATCTTTTTTCGGGCTTCCCTGGGTGTGTAAGTTGAGGGCTTCCAGCTCCCCGTAATTCAAACCCGGCTCCTGGATGAAAACCCGGACATTTTCATCAATATAGGAACCCCCCGGACGCCCCGGACAGAGGGTGAAAAGTGGACATGTCCGGGGAAAAGAGGACGTTTGGTCACCCTACTTACCTGTGATGAAGTGATCACTGCAAACTAGCATTTTTCGTTCCGTTTCTGCTCATCCTGCAGCCGGAGATTATGATCCACTAGTCCGCTGTTACCGTAAAACCTGGTATACGTGCGCCTCGAAAAATCGACTGAGGGCTCACTTTACCGTCGATCTCCGAAAAAAACAAAAACAACGCTGTTTCTAACAGTAGCCCCGGCCACTATTAGAGACCGGCCTGTATTTACCCCCGCTGACAGCCAGACCGGCTAATATAGGAGACCCGGCCGGTAATGGAATACAGGACAATATTAGAGGATTTACGGTAATCCAAGTGCGAAATTATCAATGCATGGATGTGCAAGTTGCGTCTAGTCAGGATGGACTTCATCTTCGATAGCCGGCGAAGCTGAAAAAAGCATGATCTAACCACCTGACTAATGTGAGAGTCTATCCGCAGCTCTGGGTCCAACACTACTCCCAGGTTAGTGATGGTTGGCTCCACTAAACTGGCAAAGCAGGGTGGCAGGACAGGGCTAACTGCAGTGGGAGAGGGAGGAACAAATAAAAGAGCCCCCAACTTAGACTCGTTCAAGTGTAAAAAGTTGTTACAAAGCCAGCCATTCACTTTATTCAGGTTTAAACTATGTTCAGAGAGTTATGTTTTCTGCTGTTTAGGATTTTTTCTCCATTCTTCTCCTACTTTTTGGGTTTTATTACACTTCTCAGTGATTTTTGCTCCTAAATCTTTAAGTACATTCAGCTCATTTTGACATTTAAGCTCAGTTTAAGCTTCACTATTCAGCTGCTATCAGTTTCAGAACTCAGCATTCAAACAGCATTTTAGCAAGAAATGCAATTCATCTAGTTAATTTTTTTCCCTTTCCTCACATTTTTTAATCACAATTTTTACTTTTCCCATTTGTTTGATGTTTTTTAATCATTTTTTAATTTCTTTACTGTTTTATTTTTTTGTTCTTGTGAAGTGCCTCGTGATTTTTTGAAGATTGTTTCCTCTTCTCACTTCTCTTTGGTCTCCCCACCAAATCCCTCCAGAAACTGCAGCTTCTCCAGAACGCTGCAGCACGTGTCATCACTAGGACTCCTACCTCATCACATCACCCCCATCCTGCAACAACTTCACTCATCAAACAGAGAATCTGATTCTGCTCATCACATTCAAAGCTCTTCATAACCTGGCTCCATCCTACATATCTGACCTCCTTCACATCACAACTCCTGTCCGCTCACATCGTTCCTCTGCTGCTCCTCAACTCTCGGCTCCCCCAGCCTGCCTCGTCACCATGGGGAGCAAAGCATTCACCCGCTCTGCTCCCCACCTCTGGAATTCTCTCCCCGACCTTCACACCACTCACTCTCTCCCACTTTTTAAATCAAAACTCAAACCCCACCTGTTCAGACAAGCTTTTAACACCTCGCATTAATTTCACTGCTTTAAAAGTTTAACATCTTAGTATTTATATATATTTCTGTAGTGTGTGTTTATTTTGTTCCATTTTATCTCCATTGTTGTAAAGTGTGCTTGGGTGTCAAGAAAGGTGCTTTTAAATAAAATGTATTATTATTATTGTTACTTACCGTATGTATGGCTCTGTGCTGCTGGTACCAGTCACCTGGTCCTTGGTGAGGTAGGTGTTGTGGGAGGAGGAGATAAAGTAGTGTGCCAGTGGGTGTTTCATGTCTTGGTAAACCTGTGCATGTTCCGGGTCAAACACACTGTTCTCTCTGGACAGCATGTACATGGTGAAACCATTGGGGGTCATGAACTGGTTTTTCTGGGCTGAACAAGGCAAAAGGCACAAATACAAGACCATTAAAGTTGGTGCTTAAATGACCAAAGTAACTCTAGAAGTTATTCTTAGGAAAACACATTCTTAGGATAGGGTTGGAGTACAGTAGAGTTAGGGGTAGGGTATGATCAGTTAGGGTTAAGTGGAGTAGAGTAGGGTAGAGTTATTGGGCTTTTGGACACAAACAGAACCCGGACTGGTTCAATGCTGGTGCCAGAGCTAGTGCTTAGCCAGTTTGTTCAAAGAACTGCTTATTTTACCACAGTTAACTCTGTAGTTATGCTGCTATAGGCTTAGGCTGCTGGAGGACATACACTCTGCTTCTTTGTTCTACCACTACTTAGTGTCAGACTGAGACATCCCAGATGTAAACCAGAGTGTAGACCTCCACATTTTAACTGTTACTGGCATTATTCTGTTACACGCCAACATCAGTGATATAGTCAGTATGTGTTCAATACATGATGTACATTAGTATGTCTGTGTAGTATGTCTGTGTCCTTATGCTGTTTCTTATTGGAAACCCATCCATCCATTCATTGTCCTCCTCTTATTCGGGGTAGAGTTGTGGGGGCAGCAGCCTAAGCAGAGAGGCCCAGACGTCTCTCTCCACAGCCACTTCAGCCAGCTCCTCCGGGGGAATCCCAAGGCATTCCCTGGCCAGCCAAGAGACACTGTCCCTCCAGCGTGTGCATACGTCTGTGCGTGGTGGTTCTTGAAGCTCTGACTCCAGCTGCAGTCCACTCTTTGTGAATCTCCCCCACATCTTTGAATGGGTTTTGTTCCACAATCCTCTGCAGGGTGTGGTTATCTCTATTGCTTGTAGACTTTTTTCTGCCACATGTTGTCTTTCCCTTCACCTCTCTATTAATGTGCTTGGACACAGAGCTCTGTGAACAGCCAGCCTCTTTAGCAATGACCTTTTGTGTCTTGCCCTCCTTGTGCAAGGTGTCAATGGTCGTCTTTTGGACGACTGTCAGCTCAGCGGTCTTCCCCATGATTGTGTAGCCTACAGAACTAGACTGAGAGACCATTTAAAGGCTTTTGCAGCTGTTTTGAGTTCATTAGCTGATTAGAGTGTTGCATCAGGGGTCTTCAGTATAGAACCTTTTCACAATATTCTAATATTCTGAGATACTGAATTTGGGATTTTCATTAGTTGTCAGTTAGAATCATCAACATTAACAAAATAAACGTTTGAAATATATCAGTCTGTGTGTAATGAATGAATCTAATATACAAGTTTCACTTTCTGAATGGACTTACTGAAATAATACATGGGATGTACCACCGACAGATAACTGAAGTGGCTGATATCAAGAACTCCCACCAATGGCTAGAAAGAGCTGGTCAGAAGGACAGCAGCACAGAGGCACTCATCATGGCTGCACAGGAACAGGCCCTGAACACCAGAGCCTTTCAGGGACTTTCAGATCCAGACCGACAAAATGGTGATGGTGAACCAACCGGACATTGTGGTGGTGGACAAACAATAGAGGACAGCTGTTGTGGTTGACGTGGCAACACCAAGTGATGCAACATCAGGAAAAAGGAACAGGAGAAACTAGAGAAGTACCAGGGCCTCAAAGAAGAACTGGAGAAAGCATGGAGAGTGAAGACACCGGTGGTGCCCGTGGTCATCGGGGGACTCGGGGCAGTGACCCCCAAACTGGAGGAGTGGCTAAAGCAGATCCCAGGAACAACATCAGACATCTCAGTCCAGAAAAGTGCAGTTCTAAGAACAGCTGAGATACTGAAGAACCCTCAAGCTCCCAGGCCTCTGGTAGAGGACCTGAGCTTGGAAGGAAGAGACCACCCACGGAGGGGGAGATGGGAATTTTTCTAGTAGTATAGAATTAGAAGTAGGGCAGAGTGGGGAATTAGGTAGAGTTAGAGAAAGGCTATGGTTAACAGTAGGTAGGATAGGCTAGGGTTAAGATCAGGGTAGTGTATGGTTAGGGGAATTGGGTTAGGCGTAGTATGGAGGGTTGTGGGTAGAATAGAGTTTGGTTATGGTAAAGTTGGGGTAGATAAGTTAGGACTAAGTATTGTACCCCACTCATTAAGTTCATAGGTGAGTATGAGGCTTTGAGCATGTGTGAGTGAAGAATCCTCCCCCTGGTCCTTCAAAAAATGCCTCAGGTCCACAGTGGAGAGCACACAGCCATTTGCAGAGTACCGGATGAATATGGCATCCAGTTCTGGTCTCCGAAGCAACTCTCTGCAGAAAACTTCAATCTCTTCATGGTCCAGACGACCATCAGCTGACTGATCACATTTCTGTCATTCAGACAAAGAATGTTTTACACGTTGTTTATCCGTTGATGTGGACCTAACAGTCAACATCTCTCAGCTCTCAGCGTGTGCTCATCTACCTGGAAAAGACTGCGGGCATACCGATCACTCAGGTCAATGTTGATCATCTGCAGCAGCTTTTGGACCTCTTCATAACTCATCTTGTCATCATGATCCTGGTCTGCCTGACTCAGATAAGCATGAATCCAAGTAACACAAAACCGTTAGGGAAGCAACGTTTAGAGTTTGACTGTCTGGGTTTGCAACACACAACTAATCCACACCTGTTTTATTCTGGATCTGAACATCTGACTGACCTAATTTAATGAAGAGAAGTCAACACACGTACCTTTAGTTTGTTTCTAGTAACTACGTTTTATGTAGTTGTCAGAAGAACTAAAGGGTCTGTAACACCCCCTTCCCAAAAAAACATAACATTTCAGAAGGAATTAAAAATCCTTTTAACCAAGCAGCTGAAGGATATTGGTCAAGTTTTTCCTTTTGGTTCATGTTCTTCACCCTCTCCTGCAGGGTGTGAATGCCACGGACCCAGTGCCGAGCCTCCTCCTGGCTTTCACAAAGGAGATCCAGGCTCTTGCGCGACCCTTTGAAGACCACCGTTAAACACTTGTCCTCAGGAACTGAGCCAGCCACGCGCCGTAGTGTCTCTGACTGGCAGCCTTCTCGAATGCACTCCACGTCCATAACATTGACTAGATGATAGAAAGAAGGTTTAAGAGAACAGAAGTAAGAATATTTAACAAATCACGATATTTTCAAAACAAAGATATGGGAAGTATAAAACATTTTAGAATCCATAGGTCTTAGTTTAGTTCTGGCTAGTGTTGTCACGGTACCAAAATTTCAGTGTTCGGTACCGGTACCAGTGAAAATCCACGGTTCTCGGTACCAATTTCGGTACCAAACAAAAATTTAATTTAGACTAAATTTACCAATAAAAACATTAATTTTCCTGTAAAGTGCTTTGAGATGATATCTTTTGTGAATCAGTGCTGTATATAAGAATAATGAACTGAATTACTATTGTACTACTATCATAACATGTTTTAATGCACTTTTATTTAATCAAAATGTGTTTTTGTTCATATATTTTTGTAAACCTGCTAGTTATCTAGACAAGAACATCTAGTTAGAACAGCTTTTTGGACAAACTGATTTTAAGGACATAAACACTGACTGAGCCATACATTGTTGTTCATCTTTTGGATACACATTACAATCATTAAAAAATGAATCTCCGGTCTGTGAGCAGTCAACGCCTTTATGTCATCCTGTTTGTTTGTTTGTTACCCTAATTAAACGTATAGGAGATTTAAATAGTTAATAAAGATGATGGTGTATTCACACCACACTCTATGGCTACGTTCACACTG
The DNA here is from genome assembly GCA_006937985.1 of Aphyosemion australe. Classification (NCBI taxonomy): domain Eukaryota; kingdom Metazoa; phylum Chordata; class Actinopteri; order Cyprinodontiformes; family Nothobranchiidae; genus Aphyosemion; species Aphyosemion australe. The sequence goes on along the minus strand of SSNS01000454.1, from coordinate 234,606 downwards.
CAGGCAAAAGCGCATCAAATCCGCATGTTGACCTGCCTGTGACCCTTATCTGATTTTTTTGTGACAGTCTCAACTGCACAGATCTGATTTTTCCTAATCCGATCCAGGTCGTTTTGATATGTAGTACTGATTGCAACACATATTCACATTTTTTGAAAGCGACTGCAGTCTGAACGGTCATGTCGCATTAAATCCACCTCCTACGTCAGCGCTGAAGAGCAGCGCTGACAAAGGGATTCAGGGGTCTGTGGGACATCCTGTCAAGTTTTGGAATTAAAAATACAAGAAAGCATGAGAGTGGGAGGTGCTGCTGGAGCGAACCGCATCTCCGGTCTCAGTCTTCGTGAAAGCGGGGCGGGGGGGTCTCCGTGAGAGCGGGGCGGGGGTTTTCCGTGAATGAACTTGAATACCGAAACATTTTCAGGGAATACTAACTCGGGAAGACGGCGGGAATAAGGAGTAAAATAGTTTTTAAAATAGTTTCCACCTCAAAACGAGAGACTTAGGCGTGAGTGACCCTGTGGCTGAACTGTCAGTGAAGGCTTTCACATCACAACTCCACCTCTCCTGGTTCTGACTGTGACTTCTTGTCTTCTGCGCATGCAGGTCGCTTTGGGGCCGTGAAGCGTTCACACTGGAGAGTGCTTGATGTCGCATTTCAGTTATAATGTGAACAACCACCAAAAAAAATCGGATTTACTCAAAAAATCGGAATTAGCCTTTCGCCGGCCCCGCCCCCAGAATGCTATTGTCCAATCACACATCATAGCAACCGTTACTATCTGAAAACTCCAAACAAAATGATGAAGCTAAGCCTAATTTATACTACTAAGCATTAGCCTCGATAGTAGTTGTGTCCCCTTCATTTCCCTTCAGAAACTCCTCATTGAGCTCAACCAGCATGAGTGCTCCCCTCGCCCGCGGCTGGGCGGAGGTCCGCCTCCCAGACTATCGAAGACCCTTTTAGATAAGACACACCGTGCCGGCAAATCAGCGTAATATTACCTCAACCGTGTGTCTTATAAATGCACATTAAGCCTTGGCACAACAGCGGGTGGTGTCATGATCACGTGATGAATTAATGCCGAGCTCCGGCCGGGAACTATTGAAAATAAAAGTAAACACGGACATAAAAAGTTACATTTTATAAACAGACTCAGCTGAGATGATCAACTGAGCGATGCAGAGCGCCGGGAGCTTTTCTCCGTTAGAGCTGCCTGCAGCTCAGCTCATCTGACAGCTGACATCTGACAGCTCACAGGGACACCGCATCGCCGCCACCGTTCCTCGGACCCACGCGATTCAGGGGTCTTTCTGGACATCCTGTCAAGTTTTGGAATTAAAAATACAAGAAAGCATGAGAACGTGAGGTGCTGCTGGAGCGCTGGGAGCTTTTCTCCATTAGAGCTGCCTGCAGCTCAGCTCATCTGACAGCTGACATCTGACAGCTCACAGGGACACCGCATCGCCGCCACCGTTCCTCGGATCCACGCGTCCCCGGATGCCGGACCTTCTCCCAAACTCCCAACTCCTTACGCTTCGCTCAGCGGAGCCGACACTAATATATCCCTCCACTGCATTCTGTAACCCTTTTGCCTCGATCTGGATGATATTGAGGAGAAATTGTTCCAAATAATGTTGCTGACACGCATCTGTCTACTTCTTTCCATCGCGGAAATCTGTGGAGCTGCAGTATTTGATCCACTTATTGTCGGAGTTGGCAACAGTAACTAAGGGGGGCGGGGCTCGGCGAAAGGTCAATTGAGCATCAAGACCTGCAGTGTGAATGTAGCCTATGTAGTACTATGTAGCGACTAGTCTGAACGGTCATGTCGCATTAAATCCGCCTCCTACGTCACTGATCAGCGGAGGTGAGCGTCGTGTCAGGACGTTCCTGATGACAAGCGCTGACAGAGGGATTCAGGGGTCTGTCTGGACATCCTGTCAAGTTTTGGAATTAAAAATACAAGAAAGCATGAGAACGTGATGGTGCTGCTGGAGCGAAGCGTCTCTCCGGTCTCGGTCTCCGTGACAGTGGGGCGGGGAGGTCTCCGGGCGGGGGTTCTCCGTGAATGAACTTTATTTACCACATCAGCTGGTCCACTGCTCGCCGTCACTCTGCGTTCTGCGGTGTTGCTTTAGAAGCGACCGCACGTGCCCAGTAAATGCGCGAATCATGCGCATACCTACGAAATCTTGGTACCGTGACGTTTACGTTTTTGTAGTACCGGATTGGTACCGAAGTACCGGCTCTTTTGGCAACACTAGTTCTGGCTATCTTTAAAAAAAATCTCCTTGCTCCAGATGTTCCCAACATTGCACTTGTCTCTCAGAATGCAGATTTTCTTGTGGTTCCTAAAGTAGAACAGGAGGCAGAGCTTTCACGTATCAGGCTACTCGCTGATGGAACCAACCATACATGGAGCAGAAACCCGGTCAGACTTTCCTTTTTGATCCATCTTAGGGGTTAACCAGCTCAGTGGCCTAGTGGTATGAGTGTCCGCCCCAGTCGGGTCATACCAAAGACTTTAAAAATGGGACCTAATGCCTCTTCGCTTGACACTGAGCATTAAGGGGTTGGATTGGGGGTTAAACCACAGCTGCAGCTCCCCAAAGGGATGGGTCAACTATGGAGAATAAATTTCACACATCAGTGTGATAACTTGTGGGACTTTAACTTTAACTTGGGTTATCCCAGCTCATTCCAATACGCAGAGCCAACATCACTTCCCTTATAAGGATCTATAGTCTTATAATCATGAAATTTGGTCAGGATACAGGCAATTAACTCATGTGCTAGCTAGCGCTAAGCTGTTTCGTGTTGTGTAGCTCGCACAAAAAAGTAAGTCAGCTTTTTGTAAAACACCTGAAGACAGAAATCACGAAGTACTGCACATAAAAACATACACAATAGGACAACATAAGAGTACAACAATCAGTTTAAAACAGTTTTGAGATGTTTTTGTATTCAGAGTCTGCAGACTTTAGAGTTGCTGGAAGGTAGCGCTGCTCGATGGCAAAAATGGTAATCTTTTTTTTTTACTGAAATTGAGATCTCCATTATTAAACACGTTAACATTGATAACACAAATACTGATAACAAAAGAGATATGCAGTGCAAATATTTCCAATGTAATAATAAATAGAAACATAAATATCTATGTTGTAGTAAACTGCTGCATAATAATGACGTAGTCCTGTCCATCAGAGCCATAGTGGAGTGTATACAGCAGCGCCATGCAGTCTTAATTTTGTTTTAGTCTTTTGACTAAACACTAAAATTAGTAATTCAGCGCCATGCAGTCTTAATTTTGTTTTAGTCTTTTGACTAAACACTAAAATTAGTAATTCAATTAGTTTTAGTCTTATTTGAGTCTCCTAACTTTAAAAAAGCATTTGTCTGATGTAGGGCTGGACGACAATTCAATAATGATATACATCTATCGATAAATGTGTGAAAAAAATGAGTCGATAAAAACTGCGAAAAAGTTCTCTTTCTTTTTTTCATTATAGCCTATAAGGTATCGTAATACTAGACTCCCAACCAATCAGATCCAGGCATGCTCCGTCACCGAGCCCTCCCCTCTCAAATCTAAACAGACGGCTTAAACAAAACAAAGCAGCAAGGCAGAGGAAATAGTCCCAAAGGACTATTTTGGTTTTAACAAGTCCTTTGCTAAATTTGTTATGGGAGCTGAGGCCAATTCTTCAGCTAACAGAGCTGCATATTGGTTTATTTTCTGGTGTTTTTGTCCCCTTTCATAGCGCTGTTACAGGGTGTGGCCTACTGGCGTCAGTCTCTCACTCAGAACTGGTGATGTATCGGTCACGAACAAAACAGCTTTTTATAGAGCCGGCTCTTGAGAGTCTCACTGAGAGAGATAGTGTAGGAAGCAGTGTTATTCATAAGTCTCCAAATGCAACACAGCTCACGGCCACCTTTGTTTACTAACTAAAGGAAGACAGCACGGACTTCTCCGCATGTCTTTTGCCCCGCCCACGTGCTCGGAGATTTCCGCATTCCCGAGAAGTGTGTGTGAACATACGGAAAGCCAAAGGTGACCCACAGTTCCTTCTTGGAGGAGCCAAAGTGAGTGACACACACACACCTTCCACAATAGCATCGACTCTACCCTGCCTAGATCGAGCAGATCTGGGATCTCTAGAGCAGATCTCCTAGATCTGTTGCTGCTGCCTCTTGGTCAGATCGTCGTTATAAATGAGAATGAGTTCTCAATCGACTCATCTGGATAAATTAATGTTAAAAAAATAATACATAAATAGAGCAGCGAGTCTCCACATCAGCATAGCCTGGATTTTTCAGTCCTCTTCCCCCAGCTGTCTGCTTCCGCAGGGTTCCCACTGCTTTCTTGAAATGAGTTTCCAGGACTTTTCCAGCACCTACAATGCAGCTTTGAACCAAATTCCAAAACAGTTTCAGTCCAGTTCACACCCTCCTGCATCTAATCAAAACGACTCACAAACAATAGAGGCTAACGATGCTAACGGCTCATCAAGAGGTAGGGAGGAGGGGCATTCACAGGCAGATGCTGCTCGTTGAGCAACAACAGACAGCTACAGTTTATAAGATCGACCCTCCCATATTCCAGTCAGAATTGACAAAGCTCCTCGGATGAGAAGCAAAACGTCTTCAAGAAACCAAAGAAGTCCAGTTGCCTTCATTTGAACCCCTTGGATTTTCCAGGACATTCAAAGACTTTTTCAGCTGCTACAGTATGAGTCAAGTTATCACAACTAGGACTGGCGGTGGAGAAAACGCTGTTAGAATAAACTCCTGGGTTAAAAGTGTTCAGAGAGACTCTGGCCATTTCTCAATATGTGTACTTGTCTGTACTTGTGTACTCCCGTTCTTGTGAAACGTCATCAACGATGGTCCAAGTACTGTTCCAATCCTAACTACATATAATGGCAAGTTCGCTCAAAGTTCCCGGATATGTTCTTGCTCCGCCCATTGTATCGAGGATGCACTGATGCATCCTTCTGCAGACTTGGGACAGCAAATCTTTCCATAATGCATTGCGCCGCTAACCGTTATACTCTGAACGGCAGAGGAGAAAGCTTATAACTGTTGTGTTTTATATCAGAAATACACATAAATAAATATAAAGTTGTCTGTTATTGTAAATAATTGTGTATAACCTGTAAAGCTTGCTGTGTATTTGTTTTCTTTTCTTTCAGACTCTTCACGATCCCTCACAATGCTAATTTGCCAACCCACTATCAAAATAAAAGCATCATTGCTTTGTTTTGATGAAAAAGAAACTTTTTTCTTCATTTAACAGTGGGAAATGCTGCTATTTTATCTGTTTTGATCAAAAGTGGACCAAATATAATACAAATAATATGTTTTCATTGTTATTTTGTCATTTAAGGAACAGAGTAGACTTTTATTTTTATGTCAGGTCATTTTATTTTATCGTAGCAACAAGCAGCGCTGTTGCCGTGAGGCAAAGGAGTACGCTTGTTCCAAATGCCGTCCTCGTCCTCCCGTACTCGGCAGAACGGACTTTCTGGTGTCCTAGCCAAGAACACACTTGTCAAGTACACAAGAACGTACTAGCGTCCTTGAGTATTGAGAAACGGCCACAGTTAGAGCAGAGCAGAGAATCCGAGTCTCCTGGCTGTGCGTTGGTCTTTTTAACACCTTAATCTAACTGCTGAAATGTCTCCTCCGCCTTCAATAGTGTCTACAGGGGCGGTTAATCACTAAATCAAACACATCAGCTGTGTTCATGATCTAAAACATGCAGGAAACATGCTAGAAGCAGACTGCAAAGCCAGGTATGTCAAGCTCAAGTCCCAACAGACCGAACGGACAACTGTGAAGTTGCAAGTAGAATATTCTGGCCAAAAGATGGACAGGGGCTGGATGGACTTTCATTAACCCTGTAAAGGGTCATTTTTGCACATACTGGCTCAAGAAAATGAGTTAAACATATGAAAAAGTTGCAAAGTGTCCCTTTAAAAAATGATCTACATATTTCAACAACAGATCCTCCTGAGACCGGTAGAACCTCCATGCCCTTCTGGAATACTGACAATGAGCTGAGCTAACGAGCGGCTGCAGTGTCAAGAAAAGTTATTCTGGTAATCTATTGGTTAATTTTTTTCTGGAGTTATACCAATATTGTTTTATGTTTCTGTAGATTATTGAATGGACATAAAAGTGGACATGGTTCACTCGTTCAGGTAGTTATTAAAAATATATGTCTAACAAATTTGGCCGTTATGTAAATCTGATGCTTACCACAAACAGGAAAAAGGAAAACCTACATGAAAACCCCTTTCCATCAATGTTCTCAGTGACTTGTACACAGCTGTGTAATCTAATACCTCTGACTAGTTCCTGGTATATCAGTGTTTGGAGCAAGTTAATGACTGGATGCAGTCAAATGTCCTCCAGTTAAACAAAGACAAGACTGAAGTTCTTGTCTTTGGAGATCAGAAGGATAGGATGGAGGTTATTGCTCAACTTGGCTCTAGAGGAATTAAAACAAAGACTCAGGTTAGAAATCTTGGTGTCATAGTTGATTCAGACCTGAGCTTCACTGGTCACATTAAGGCTATAACTAGATCAGCGTTTTATCATCTTCATCAAATAGCAAGACTCAGAGGTCTCATGAAGCTGCTTTTAGCTACTATGCTGCACACAGATGGAATCAGCTTCCTCATGACCTCAGATGTGCCCCAACCCAACTTTTAAATCAAAATTGAAAAATTTCATGTATTCATCAGCCTTTGAATGAATGTTTCTTATGCTGCACCTTCTGCACTGTAACTGCTCATCTTTTTCTGATTTTTAAATTTGAAGTTAAAGCCCCATTCCTGAACTTTGTGGATATATGCTCTCTGTTGCCATCTAGAGGCTTGCTGCGTAACGTCACTGTCGTAACATTAAATCTCTCTCTCTGGCATAAGAGGCATGTTTACATTCCTAATGTCAGGCAAAACAACGAAAACAAACTTTTCCACCTCCACACATTGAATAAATAGTTTTATCAGGACTGTATAACAACTTTATGCCCGGCCAAACACAATAACCCTGGTGAAATCATTTATTACTTACCTAGCCATTAGCAGCACGGCTAGGTCAGAGTCCGTAGTTCATGCTGTTCTTTCTAAAAGAGCTCTCCAGCGAGGAAAAGACGGCCCAATAATAACTCTGGTCTTTGCTCTTGCTCCATCCCATTCTTCTTTTCTTTTCCTAGATTCCTCTAATAAGAGATTTCTAGATTTCTTTGGTGGATCTGCCACTGCTGAAGTCTCTAAACTGCGGATCTACGTTACACTAATATGGCAAGCCAAAGTGGTGAAAAAAGCGTGCGCTCTGAACGCGCGTTATGTCCGCCAAAACGCGCATCTTGAACGCGCATTTTGATGCCATAGGGGGCAAAAAAACTAGGGGGCTAAAATCACCCATTCTAAACACACGTGTTTTGGCTGACATAACGCGTGTTTAGAACGCATTCATTTTCACCCGTTTGGCTTGCCATATATGTTATTGCCGTAAAGCAACACGCAGTCAGTACTTCTGGTGTCAGGTTGTGGGTGAAAAACTGTATAGTGCAGTAAACAGACGTGGGACCCCCTAACACCATCACAAGTTCAAAAATGAACATAATAGATGATAGTATGATGCCAAAACTTTACAAAAAACATTATTTTAAGGTGAAAAGTTGCGGAATGTGGCTTTAAAGAACAAATTACAGGTTAATGTTTTTTCTAATTCATATAAAATGCTGTCCAAAAAACACTTTTTGAAACGTTTATTGTAGGTGTTTAGTTTTAAAATAAACAACAGCACATTCTTTAGAGTAAAAAGTGTCCTTTTTCAGCAAAGTTTCTAAAAACGCTCTTTTTTCTAAATCTGAGCCTCTGACGTAACCAGAGGGAGTTCTAAGCTAGGTTCTGCCTCAGCTCAGGGTAGTTTTAGGGTAGAGAGGTCGTGTTATCGAGTCAGTGTGTGTGTTCACTAGTTTAGGATTGGGTTCATTTTGATAAACTATTGCTTGTGGAGGCTTTTGGCCACATCAGCGTCGGTAGCTCAGTCTGCGATAGTCTCCAAAGACCCGTAGCAGGGTTTAAAAAATTAACTATGGATTTCTGGAGCTTAGATCAGCATCAGAACCAGATCAGAACCGCTACCCCAACCTCCATAAGAGGATGTACTGCTCTTAAAAATACCAGCTATTCTCTTTAATTTGGTCTAAATTTATTTGTGTGTTTATTTGTGTTGTCACGTTGATTTTAACATTCATGCTATTCTCGCTAATGTAAAGCACATTGAATTGCCTTGGTGTATGAAATGTGCTGTATAAATAAAGTTGTCTTGCCTTGCCTTATCTACTTAAAAACAATGGAGCACCAAACGTTCTGGTTTGAAACCATCTTGTTGGTCCAGCTCAGTTTGTGCCTGAAAACAAATAAATTTGACTTTGACTTTTGTGCAACTTATTTATAAAGCACAACATGGCAGCCAGGAGGGTAACAAGTAAAAAGATCAAAAGACTAAAAACATGTAGCAGTCAATAAATAGTGAAACGCCATTTAAATAAGCAGTCAGGAAGTAACAGTACATGTAAAAGACATAAACGCAACATAAACCCTGTGGGGTAGAATTTACCACAGTCAAGATGACGTAAAAGACCTCGAGAAATGAACGGCCAAAAGCCATTTTAAAATGGTGAGATTTCAGGGATTTAAAACCTGCTAGAGTGGGAGTCAGACGGGGGAGAGCATTCCATCATTTTGGAGCAGCAAAGGCAAAAGCGCGTTCACCACATGATTTGTATTTCATTAAAGCAGTGGTTCTCAATTACTTTTGGTGAAGCCCCCCCTAGGGTACATAGATTTTTTTCCCCCCCCCCGGGGGGAGGGGGGTTGGGGGGGCTACTTTGAATTGACCCCCAAAATGCCTAGAAACAGCCCTGGGTGTGGGACTATGTGTTGAAGGTGCCTAGAATTGTATCAAATAAATAAATATTACATGCTTATAAGTTATTGCTTTATAAAGTTACAAACGAGTAGTGGGATAAATCTACCTGCATTTTCCTTTTCAAGCACTTTGTTTTATTTTTTTATGCAACCATTTTCCTGTCCTGTCTGTATTTTAGCTGCATCTCCTCTCAATCCTCCAGAAAAACTGCTGCATGGCTTCATTTTTCACGATTTAAGCAGATCAAAGAGATCTGTGAAACATAGCAGAGAGTGCGCTGCGCTCGCTGCTGCGCCAGTGAGGTAAAGTCGCAGAAGCACGGGTGATGGACCGCAGCGACCACTGCATTAAAGGAACACGGAACAAATGCTGAACCGCAGAACACAGGGATCTTGTTGGAGCATACCGGTTTAGCTGTTCAGACAGGTAGAGTGGTAGAGTGCTTGGTTATTAAAGGAAAAGTTTGCTTTTTTAGACATTAAGTTTTATGTGTTCCTTTGCCCACCCAGTGCTCTGTAACCTTTGACCCATTTCACACACACCCCTGCTCAGAGATTCTCAGGAGAGAAGTGATTCATAAACGTAGTTCTGGCTAGTTTCGGGGGCACTGTATCTGCGCCGTTTAGCCTCACAAAAGGATTTGCCTCTGAAAGCATGGCTAATTTACATCTCACAAACAAAGCTGGGTAAATTTACAACGTCACCTTACAACGGGACTAGTTTTTGTCATTCGTATCCCTGCGCCGCTCACCGCAGCAATAGAACTGCGTCGTGTCTGGCTGCTAATCCTGGCTGTATGAGTGAAACAACAACTTCTAAAGTCACTTAAAAGTAGTTTTTCTTAAATATATCGAGCCATGGTGCGTACCTGCAGGTTCCCGGGTTGTAACAATAAGGATGTTACAGGATCACCTTTTCGGTTTGACACTTTTCCTGCTAAGGACGTTTCTCTAAGGCATCATGGCTTTTAGCAATCGGCTACTCCAAGGATACCCGGCTGGAACGAGTCAAAACCTTTCGTTTGTGCAGTGCACACTTCAAAGAGGATGATTACATCAGGAAAAAGTTCGGGAAAAGTGAAAGACTGTTTTTGAAGAGTTCGGCCGTACCAGAAATCTGGGTAAGTTTTGTTTTTAAAAAATGATTTATTCCGCTATGTCTGCTGTATTCATGCAATCATCTTCGCATTTTAGCGCATTATTTATGCAATCATCTTTACACCGATGGTTGATCATAGACTGCAGTAGCTTTGTCAACAATCTGTGTTGATGTGTGTGTTTTGTGTAGCAAATGCAATTCTTCATCCGTGTACTCTGGCTCATAAAGATATCCTAGTAGTAAAATAAGTTTCTTCTTCATCTGATATAGTGTTAAAATGAAATTCGTCATCAGATGAGACGGAGTCTGACATGTTTTCGGCATTCGGCAGTGAAACAGCTGACATACNGGCAGCAGGGATCGTGTACGTGAGAGACACCATTCGAGGAGGGCTATGCTACATGCCAGTCTTCAATAATGGAGTAAACGGTGCATTCTGTCGGACTGAGGCTGGCCAGACAGCAGCTATAATTTTCCTCTTCCTCAACATGGTGCTGTACTTCATTAGTGCAGGAGTTTGTCTGAAGCTGTGGAGGCATGAAGCAGCCAGGATGAGGAGGGAGGCGCTTGCACAGGAGGTCAGGTTTAACGAAGAAAACTTCTTAAATATATTCTAGATTTTTGCTAAATAAATAATGATGTGTAACATATTGTCTCTAACTAGATGAAAACCATTGGGTCATCAGTCCCACTGCCTTTAGTAAGTGTCTACACTTCCTTTGTAATGTTCTAAGATGTTCTATGTAGAACACGACACTGACTCTTTCTGGTTATCCATGGCAGCTGGATTCAGCATCTAAGGCCTCCGACCGGACACCGCTACCCACCATTCAGCCTGACATAATGAACGCATCTAACTTTCCCACGGCTGCTTCCCTGATCCCGCCTGAGCCAGAGATCCTCAGAGGTCACATCCCAGCCGGACACATCCCGAAGCCTGTTGTCATAGCTGATTATGTTGCGTAAGTCATACGTTTTTGGTGACATGTTCCCAAACCCCAACCCTGACACAGTTCACCACCTAATGGACACAAGTCCGACGTTTCCTCAGCAGTCAGATTCAGTAGATTAGAAAATGTCAGTTAGCGCTAAGGTGTCTGTTTTGTTTTCACACCTGTTGGTTGCCTCTGGTCTGACTCAGCTGGGGAGAGGAGCCTATAGCTCCTTACTGGTTCAGTTTCTTTGACACAGAAAAACGGCAAACGAGACCTAGGAGTAAAGCTGGTCCCAGAACAGTTGTTTTGGTCTGCAGGCTGGTGTGGTTAATGTGTTCACGCTGTCACACACAGACTGGACAACAGACAGGGGTGAGATTATAATGGAGCCTAATGACTAATGACTTGAATTATTCCTACATTCTGAGCAATCACAGGAAATCCGTGGAGGCGGATTCCTTTAACAGGTTTTCAGTAGCAAGACACCTGCAGCAGAACCAGAATGAGCGGCCTTCAGCCTCGACCATCCAGGGTTAGAGGACCGGGACGCAGACAGAGTAACACTTCATCAGTGGATAAAGAAATTGGATCAGATTTGAACTTTTCAGCTAATTTAAAAATCTTTGTAGTTTATGAAAACGTTCTTGCTTTAGCAAACAAATGTTATAAAATGTTTCAGGGTCATATCTTTACCCATCTTTGATCATTAAACACACGGATCTGGATTCTGCCTGTCCCGGTCCACTGGACCCGTGTCTGTCTCCCAGAACATCTCCGTCTGATTCTGATGACTTCATGTTCCAGTCAGACGGAGCTATGTCTCCTAGAAGCTGTAGAACCCAACAACAGCTGGAGGTTCTGGTTCCTGCATCCAGTAAGGGATGAGCGGTACCACCAAGTCCAAACTGTGATCCAACAGCCTTCAGTGTGAGGAGGACCTGGAGGTCTACTGGGTCATGGAAAGCAGCAGAACCACATCTTTGAGACCCAGTTGTAAATATCATCCCACACAGAGATGAGATTAACCAGTGGGTTGGCTTTTCCACAATAGGCTGCATGTTTTTGCCTCAGTGTTTAGTTACTGTAGGTGTGATTTCACTCCTCTCTACTTTTTATCTTAAGGGACGGAGTAAAGAAAGGTGATCATTTGTTTTGAGGTGAGATCATTTTACAGTTTAACTGCTGTGGGTGCAGCTGTGGGCGGGCAAGGTTTCAAACATTCTTTGTTTGCAGAAGAGGACATTTCAGGTTTGCGGAGCTGCCATGTTTTGTTGTGCAGGGTGAGGAATTCAGTCCAGTTTCTCTAAAACATCTAGGATGTTTGATGTGTTCCCTGTGAGTGGAACGGGGGGGGCTGCTTAAAAGCTGTGGGAGCATCAGATCTGCAGGTGTGAGCTGTTACCTGGAGGGTTTTGATCAGATCCTGTTCTTCATGGAGAGCATGAATGAAGTTACTGTAGCTTCTTTAAAGCCATCCTATGCAACGTTTTCATCCTTTCATTCTTGAGCCAGTATGTGCTAAAATGATCCTTTACAGGGTTAATGAAGAATGGAGCAGAGCGGTAAGAGGAAAGGCGGGGGGCTGGCTGTGTTTATTATGAGAGATGGTGCAACCCGGTGCATGTCACTGTTTAACAACTGCCCTAAAGACATTGAGTTGCTTGCTGTTGGTCTCTGGCCTTATGAGAGTTTTCACACATTATAGCGTTTAATGTATACATCCCTCCATGTGAGCTGCTGCAGACCGACCATCCAGACGCACTCCTGCTCATCAGCGGAGACTTTAATCACGCCTCACTCTCCTCCAATCTCCCCACTTTTACCCAATATGTGAAGTGCCACACCAGAGACAATAAGACAATTGAGCTGCTGAATGCTAATATAAAAATTCATACACTTCCACCCCCACCCCCGCTTGGCCACTCTGATCACAACCTCATACATCTGACGCCAGAATACACACCCAATGAGAGAAGGGGACCTGCTCAGAAGAAGTCAGTGAAAGTGTGGTCTGGGGAAGCTACTGAGAGCCTGAAGGATTGCTTCCAATCCACAGACTGGGAGACACTCTGCAGCATTCATGGAGATGAACTTGAGAGCCTGACCCACTGTGTCACTGACTATGTGAACTTCTGCTTGTTCTAATAAGCCTTGGCTGACCCCTCAGCTCATAATGCTTCTGAACAATAAGAAGAAAGCTTTTATCGCTGGTGACAGGGAGCAGCAGAGAAAAATCCAGAAGGAGCTTAAATATAAGATCAGACAAGCTAAAGACAGCTACAGGAAGAAGCTGGAGGAAGAGCTGGGGCAGAACAATGCTCGTGGTGCATGGAGAGGCCTCAGAAACATCATCGGCTACAGTGGAAGGAGTGGTGCTGGTGGGACAGTCGATGGGGACCAGAACTGGGCTAAAGCAGAAGATGAGGGGAGAAGGCGTAGACGAACATCTGACTGCATGGACCATCGACTACCACACCAACAGGCCACAGTATGTGAGACTACACAACTGTACGTCTGAGGTGGTTATGTGCACTACTGGAGCTCCACAGGGTACAGTGCTCTCACCCTTTCTCTTCACCTTCTACACCTCGGACTTCACCTACAACACCAGCAGCTGTCACCTCCAGAAGTTCTCTGATGACTCGGCCATCGTCGGCTGTGTGTCTGAGGGGAACGACCAGGAGTACAGGTCAGTCATCATGGACTTTGTGTGCTGGTGTGAGCGTAACCACCTTCGCTTGAACACCAGTAAAACAAAGGAAATGGTGATAGACTTCCAAAGAAACACTCCTCCTCATTCACCAGTAAACATCCAGGGAGCAGACATTGAGGTGGTGGATACCTTTATGTACCTGGGTGTTCACCTCAACAGTAAACTGAACTGGTCCCACAACACAGATGCTCTGTATAAGAAGGGCCAAAGCCACCTCCATCTCATGAGGAGGCTGAGGTCCTTCGGAGTTAAATCCCAGCTGCTAAAATCCTTTTATCACTCTGTTGTTGGCTCTGTTATTCATTCTGCTGTGGTCTGTTGGGGTGTAGGCAGCTCTGACCAAGACAGGAAGAGACTGAACAAGCTAGCTACCAAAGCTAGCTCGGTTCTGGGCTGCCTGCTGGATTCTGTTGAGGAGACGTGTCAAGGTCAAGGTCAGGTTTATTTCTATAGCACATTTACAGTCACACAGGCAACCCCAAAGTGCTTAACAAGAGTAAGCACCTTTTGAGTGCTTGTGCTGCTGTGACAAGTGAATTTCCCCACTGAGGGATCAATAAAGCATCTGCCTGTGAGGAGGGGCATTCACAGGCAGATGCTGCTCGTNTTAAAGGAAAAGTTCGCTTTTTTAGACATTAAGTTTTATGTGTTCCTTCACCCACCCAGTGCTCTGTAAACTTTGACCCATTTCACACACACCCCCCTGCTCAAAGATTTTCAGGGGAGAAGTGATTCATAAAGGTAGTTCTGGCTAGTTTCGGGGGCACTTTATCTGCGCCGTTTAGCCTCACAAAAGGATTAGCCTCTGAAAGCATGGCTAATTTGCATCTCACAAACAAAGAGAAAAAAATTACAACGTCACATTACAACGGGACTATTTTTTGTCATTCGTATCCCTGCGCCGGTCACCGCAGCAGCTAGAACGGGCTCGTGTCTGGCTGCTAATCCTGGCTGTATGAGTGAAACAACAACTTCTAAAGTCACTTAAAAGTAGTTTTTCTTAAATATATCGAGCCATGGTGCGTACCTGCAGGTTCCCGGGTTGTAACAATAAGGATGTTACAGGATCACCTTTTCGGTTTGACACTTTTCCTGCTAAGGACGTTTCTCTAAGGCATCAGTGGCTTTTAGCAATCGGCTACTCCAAGGATACTCGGCTGGAACGAGTCAAAACCTTTCGTTTGTGCAGTGCACACTTCAAAGAGGATGATTACATCAGGAAAAAGTTCGGGAAAAGTGAAAGACTGTTTTTGAAGAGTTCGGCCGTACCAGAAATCTGGGTAAGTTTTGTTTTTAAAAAATTATTTATTCCGCTATGTCTGCCGTATTCATGCAATCATCTTCGCATTTTAGCGCATTATTTATGCAATCATCTTTACACCGATGGTTGATCATAGACTGCAGTAGCTTTGTCAACAATCTGTGTTGATGTGTGTGTTTTGTGTAGCAAATGCAATTCTTCATCCGTGTACTCTGGCTCATAAAGATATCCTAGTAGTAAAATAAGTTTCTTCTTCATCTGATATAGTGTTAAAATGAAATTCGTCATCAGATGAGACGGAGTCTGACATGTTTTCGGCATTCGGCAGTGAAACAGCTGACATACAAAGCGCTGTTTAATATCCGCGGTGAGCGGCGCAGGGATACGAATGACAAAAACTAGTCCCGTTGTAAGGTGACTTTGTAAATTTACCCAGCTTTGTTTGTGAGATGTAAATTAGCCATGCTTTCAGAGGCTAATCCTTTTGTGAGGCTAAACGGCGCAGATACAGTGCCCCCGAAACTAGCCAGAACTACGTTTATGAATCACTTCTCTCCTGAGAATCTCTGAGCAGGGGTGTGTGTGTGAAATGGATGAATTACTGTTTCTTGATTTGGCCGCATCAGGATGTGTTTCAGGCCTGTAATTCGACGCAGGTGGAAGAAGCGGGACTTCACCGTAGCATTTATTTGTTGGGTCATGGACAGATCTGCATTCAATTGTAATTTGCAGTTCAGTGACATCTGAGGGGAATATGGCAAGAACACTATCTGTAATTACAAGTTTTTGGTTGTATTTATTGATTAGGGATGCAACGGTACGCGGTAAAATCCTGGAACGTTCAATCTACCCTCGTGTACCGCGGGACTTCCGTTTTGCCATTATTTTCACGCTGGTCCTTTATTTCATGCTTTAAATGGCACCAGGGTGCGTTTGTGTGTCCAGGCAGATGAAAGCCCGCCCCCTCAAGTTACAGTTCGTACTACAGTTGTGTGTGGCTGGCACTCTTAGCACCGCGGTCCAAATATGCATTATTAATATTTTTGCGTCTGTACAGGTTTAATTTGTGTGCTCGCTCTATTCTCGTCTGAAGCTGCTCACAGCAGACCCCCTCCCTACCCGCGAGTCAATATCCAATCACAGGTTTGACCCGCCCCACTGAGAAATGAGCTGAAAATTTTAGCAAAACAAGCAGAGAGAAACTTCGCCATGGCGACATGGACGAGAGGCAAACAATTCAAGACGCACCGTCTTCATACAAATCTTCCGTGTGGGAATGTTTCTGGTTTGCAGTTGAATATAAAGACGAGGAGAGAAAACGGTGAACAGTAAAGAGACCGTCTGCAAGCATTCTTTCACCCATCTCCCATACGCAGCAGTAAACACCATAAACATGGCCAGTGGCGGCTGGTGAAATTTTTTTTGGGTGGGGCGCATTTTTTTTATTTTATTTTTTTTATGTTAGTTCTTGTGAATGGTTTTTATCTTGAGAGGCGCTATATAAACGATCGTTATTTTCATCATTTTGCAGTCAGTTTTTCAGATGCGCTAACCACATATCACCACTGGGTAACGCCAAATTACCATTCTTATGTGTCACACAACTTGAAATCTACGGACCGATCCAGGAGCACTTAGCTACAAAGTTGTTCCAAAAACATGCTTCATATTCACCAATATATGCAAACCTCACACACACTAAACAGGAAGAGGCTCTTTTAAAGGATAGAATCCACGTTTTCTACCTCAACACCAATGACTACTGAATGAAAAGCAAAACAAAGCTATTTTCATGAAGTCAAAAGCTAAATTCTGTCTTACCTTGCTGGTCAAAATAATCCATCTTATAGTAAAAAATCCACTTGGTTCGTAGAATCCAATGATAAAAAGATGAAACTACTAGTTTTCTCCATAGTCAACGTTAGCAGCAGCCCCACAACAACAAAGGACGGTGAACTAGCCTGTGGAGAATTTTCCGGTTCTGTCTGGGCTGGGTGAGCTAACCAATCAGCATCCTCCTCCTGATCTGAGCAGACTCCCCCCGTTTGCTTGCGATCGCAACCATATGCGCCCAACAGCTCTCCTATTCCTTGTTGTTGGGGATCCAGCGCGCATGCGCCAGTTAGCCCGTATTAAGTCAATGGTAAAGATTGCTGCGCCCGCGAGAGGACACGTGACAGGAAGTACGTCGACGTTTCGGCCGTGTTAAAAGTATTAACTTTATTAAACTACAATTAAATGCAGATTACACACTAGTGCCCTCTATGGACGAGCCACGACTGAACATGGCCAAGCACCTCCGACGCCCCCACCCCAATGTATCGCTTTTTGGAAGCAGAACATTCCAGCAGGTAACGCCAGGGAAAGAACGGCAGCCTCTCGCTAATGCCTTTCAACAAACGACAGCATCAGCATAAGCACAAGAAAATGAGCCACGCTGTCGGTGTGTTCACGTTTAGCTCATTTGTTGGATGTTTACAACCGAGCATCCCTGAAGAGACTGGAGGTGATGTAGAGTTGAGCAAGGAAAGATGATAGCCGTGAACTCAGAGGGTCGACAACCCCTCACACAACACACTCCCGAGTCGGGACCTTCCTCGGACATTCTACAATTCCAAATTACGCATCACCTGTCGCCTAGCCTCTCACTGACACCACACGTCACATCCGGTTAGCTGCTCTCTTCAAAATAAAAGGCTCACAAAATTGGGTTACAATCGTTTTAAAGTACTGTAATGTATACAATACTAAAGAGGTACTTTATACTATTTTACATTTACCAATACACTGAAAAGGTATTTTAAAAGTGACATTTCTGTTGGTCTCTGAACATATTATTATACACTCGACTACAAGTAATACATCTGAAAGTTATATTATTATGGCGTGAATAAAATAAAGTTTGGAAATTTCAGATTTTCTTAAGCTTTTCTACTATTAAAGTGGACCAAAAACGTGACCCAAAAACCGAGGTACGGAGCAGACCGTTGCATCCCTACTATTGATACTAGTTCTTGAGTAATGACTGTGTGGGACTATTCTCCAAACCAAGTGCTTTCATAAAAACAGCACAAGCCCATGTGTTGAAAACATGACCACTGAAAAGCTTGCTGTTTGATAATCTAAATCAAAATATAAAACCAAGAGATGTTTAAGCAACATGAATGGCAGCAGAGGAGTTGTGCCAGACAGGCAGGATTTGAACGGATGTAAATTTACGGTGAAAAATTTAATTTCACCTCCTGAGAAGCCTATCTGAAATGAATATGGAGAAGATGGACGACACCCAGTTGTTGGTGGTTAGATGACAGGTTTTTGTAACACACACTCACACACACACACACACACACACACTAGCAGGAAGCCACATCACAGCTGACTCTGTGGTAAGGCCTTCTACTTGTAAAGTGGAACAGCTAAAGTTAGAGTTGACTTGAATGGTAACCATACAGCACAAACCACAAGGTCCTGAGCCACCTCCCAGCCACACAGAATGCTCTGTAATCTCACTGTTTGAACATAAGCAGGATGGGCAACCATCTAACCCTCAAAGTAAACACACCCTCTAATTATGCCAGCGTGTGTGAGCCTAACAGAGAAGTGAGTACCCAGAATTAAGCAGCATTTAAAGGGAACAGAAATAAACACACTACAGCAGGGGTCTCCAACCTTTAGGAGAGCGTGAGCTACTTTTACACCATGAAAGTCCAGAAGAGCTGCTTCCATACCATCTATTCCATGTCAGTATGCTTACTATGTTAACATGCATGTATTCACTAGTTGATTTCTCTATTTCAATACATGGATATTGTAAAAAAAATTAAAAGTAAAACAGTGACATTCCTGTTTTAAACTCAAACTAAACATATTTAGTTTTTAACTAATCAGATTCTTTCAGATAATGAAACACAAATCTACTTTGTGTGAATGAGTTGACATTAGTTTAGAATGGATCAGTAACAGAACTTAACCTGTTCCTCTTCAGTCCCTGACCCTGTGTCCTGCCTGGAGCCTAAGCAGCAATGGCAGATATTATATATATACATGAGAGAGAGAGGGAGAGAGAGAGAGAGAGAGAGAGAGAGAGAGAGAGAGAGAGAGAGAGAGAGAGAGAGAGAGAGAGAGATCGTGTTTTATTCCTAAACGGGACAATCAGCTGAAACAATTGAGGGAAATGTTTTGAAACTAAATCACAGGAGATGTCCAGAAAGTCTGGAAACGTGTGTTCATCATGTGTTAATAAACAGCATTTAATTTACGTTAACAAGATTTTACCACAGATAGGACTTTACTGTCACCCAGAATATTTTACTGAGGATGTTTATCGGCTCAACATCAGACTCCTGAAACCTAAACCAGGTCTGTAACTGACGTCACTCCGTCTTCTCTAGAAGTGTGTCTTCATCGCCGCTCCAGCTGCAGCCGCTGAGATCAGTTGACAGAAACGGGAATCTGTGCCTCAGGCCCCAGAATTAATCTGCATATTTCCAGTAGATCACGTTTGCTGAAATATTTGTGCAATAATCAGATTTTTATTTTACTTCCGAAAATGATAACTTTAGATTAGATATTACAGAAAACGAGGACGGCTTGCCATCAAATTAAAAAGCCGTCCCTCGTTAATTACAAGTCAGGCAGGACGGCTCGCTGGCCGCTTCAGCGTTGCAGTAATATTTCTATCAAGCGTGGCAGCACGAATGCCACAAAATTCCCACAATGCCATGCCGCCACGGTGCGTCTTTCAAAAAAAAAGGCTTTAGTGAGAGGCTGCATGTGCGAGTGGCTTGCTGCTAAACCTCTGAAATGAATCCTGAAATTCAACCAATAACTCGACATCATCTGCTTTTAACTCGCACACTTTTGCTGGATGTCATGCCATCGAAGATGCCACCGCCAACTTTTGACTAAAATTCTTTTGAATTATAGTCACAATTTAGTCGTCCAATTTGTTCTGATTTTAGTTATATTTTAGTGATTTTAGTCAACTAAAATGTGTGTATTTTTCTTCTGATGCCATCATTTCCAACTTCTGTAAACAAAGTCTTTAACTACACCTTGAAACTATAAAGAAATATGAAAAATTTACATTTTACCCTTTGGATCAATAAAACTCTACATTTATGTTTGTTTTAATAACAATAATTAATGGAAAATACCAAAATGAACACTGACAGTTTGAAACTGTGCCTCTCAGCATTTTCAAAAAGCAAACTAATCTGTATAATCCATTTATCCATCGGGTCGTGGGGGCAGCAGCCTAAGCAGAGAGACCCAGACTTCCCTCTCGCCAGCCACTTGTCCCTAGCCTGGTGAACTAGACCAAGTTCTTGCTTTGCAAGGTTTGGTCTAGGCACGCTTCATTGGTACCCTTTATCATCAACATTGGATTATTTAGACTCCAACGTGCGTAAAGCCTGGGACACACAGGAGACAGACGCGCCGCGTCACGCCTGTGCCGTCATTTTAAAAAGAAGCCATTGGAAGCCATGAGTGTGGCTACGCGGGGAGCGCAGCGTCGCGTCCCAGAAGCGCCGGTCCACGCAGAGGCGCTGAAGATAGGCGCCAGTTCTATTTCAAGTGCCGCGGCGCGCCGTGGAGCGGCTGTTCCTGTTCTTAAGATGTTGTGACTATCACGTGACTTTCCAAGAAGCGTTTAAGCGCTACAGTCTTTGGTTCAGCGGCGTGGCGCTTCCTGTGTGACCATTTAACTGCGGCGCTTCCGTGGCGCAGCGCGTCTGTCTCAGGAGACAGAGACAAATGGTCACACAGGAAGCGCCGCACCGCTGAACCAAAGTCTGTATAGTGCTGAACCTTTCTTGGAAAGTCACGTGATAGTTACAACATCTTGAGAACAGGAACAGCCGCTCCACGGCGCGCCGCTTGAAATAGAACTGGCGCCTATCTTCAGCGCCTCTGCGCGGACCGGTGCTTCTGGGATGCGACGCTGCGCTCCCCGTGTAGCCACACTCATGGCTTCTAATGGCTTCATTTTAAAATGACAGCGCGGGCGTTACGCAGCGCGTCTGTCTCTTGTGTGTCCCAGGCTTAAGTCTGTCTGATATACTTAGCGGCTTCTTATTATTTTTGTCAAACAAAGTAGTGCAATGTCCCAGTACACCTGATATTCACATGTTTTTATACAAAAACGACAGAAATCATTGATGTTAGACGCCATTGCTGCCTCCGTCTTTTCCGACGCTGTGATTACGTCACGTTGTTCGTTACTCTGATTGGTCCTAGCGCTATCCAATTGCGTGCAGACAGTTTGAAAGACAACCGTAGATCCCGCCTCACGACTGAGAGCCGTCAATGGGTCGTGGCCAGACTATATATTCACATATATAGGATGGCTTGCCAGGCTAAGTTAGGCTAGCTCATCCGGGGAATCCCAGCAGGAAGGCGTGCCTTTTGTGTTAAAGCACCACAAGACTGGAACAAGTTATCCACGCATTCACGTTCAACCGTATCATTTTGTTTATTTAGAAACTCTGAGTGTTGCCAACCTGTAAGTGCTTTGCTTCAGCAGACTAATATTGTAATATTGCCCGTTTCACATAAATATATGTATGTACATATTGAGAATGTATATATGGACATTTAAAGACATGTATTCTTGTGCTTATTGGTGATGAGCCACAGCAGGACGTTTATTTTTATTTTTCCAGCTCTTCTTTCTTTTTCTTCACTTTTTGTTGTGTGCTGTCTATGACCTCTGCTGTCTTGTACTTTATTTGTTGTGTGCTGTCTATGACCTCTGCTGTCTTGTACTTTATTTGTTGTGTGCTGTCTATGACCTCTGCTGTCTTGTACTTTATTTGTTGTGTGGTAGGAGGACCCGCTCAAAAACGAGATGTTCCATCGAAAGCATTTTTTATCCTCCTAAAACATAAGTTATTAAATTCAATGATTCTGTTGTCATTTAGATTAGAATAGAAGAGAATTCAACTTTATTGTCATTGCACATGTGACAAGTATAAAGCAACAAAATGCAGTTTGCATCCATCCAGAAGTGCCTAGCAAGAATATAGATATCTACAGTCCATGATTTTACTGTTGTTTTTGTCTCTTTCCATTGAGTGTGTGTTCATTTTTGAATTTGTGAGTGTGAGTGTGTGTGTGTGTACTCAGTCCATGAGTTTTAATGTAGTCAAAGTTTGTTCTTCAAAACTCGTACTAAATCCACGCTGTTGACGCATTTTAACAAGCTTCCTTCATGCAGTAATTTTGTTGCAGGAGTTTCCATACCTCACAGAGTAAAAGTTCGTCAGATGGATTATTTTTTACATTTTTGCCACTGCGCGCCGCACAGTGTGAGGGAAGGGGGGGACGATATGCTGCAGTAGGAGCGACAGGTCAGCTGATCTGAAAGGCATTGATCAGAATTTGCAGACCACGTTTTTCTGTGGAGATCGGCCGAAGCCACACTTTAGAATGCCTCCGCAGCTGCATATTTTCCATGACTGCACGGTAACGCAAACACTGAAGCACATGCGTACACTGTAGACAAGTAAACTCATGAGAACACACAGGCACTGTGGGAATTGTAGTAGAACATAACAGTAACTACATTGACAAGGTAACACTTGGTTATCACAATAGACTACAACCACTATCTGGCACAGTGGCCTGTCACAGATCTAAAGATAGCTCATCGCACATGTGACATTTATGTTTCACTGTACAGCCCAGACAGCAGCTGTCACTCACCCCCCCTCCCGAAAACCAAAGCTCTCCCGACATCCCAACACTCGGTCTGAGCCCGACTGAACCAGGGTTTTTAAGCGTTTCTTAAAACACCAACGAGGAACAGTAACACGTGTCTAGAGGTGTGTCCTCCTCTCCTCTATGCCAGCAGACACTCTCTCTCTCTCTCTGCTGTCCAAGTGTGTCTCAACTCGCCCAGTTTACATCATTCATCGGCCCAAATCCAATTCAACTCGTCGGGTTTACTCGGTTCAGGTTAGAGCTCCAGCGCTCAGCCCTTCAAACATGGACAAATATTTCCTACTCTGTAAATGTGAGGGAAGGACACACCCTTCTCTGACATAATGGATGTGACACCAGCTAAAAAAATTTAAAGTTAAAAAAATAAAACTGCATTCCGCTATAATTGATTATGGTGTGCTTCTTCTCATAATCATTGACGTCCGCATCTCGATGCATCGATTATTAGATTATTTCCCAGCTCTACCACTGATGATGAAGAATAAGTCAGAAGATGACTGACAGAATGCCAGGGCGGTCTAGAAGGCCCAACCCTTGTGATAATGACGCCCATAAAACCGTGGTAAGGTTGCAATTCTACTTAAAGGGGTCATCACCCATAATACCGTGGATATCTACGTCCTATTATTGTCTTTTAGACCATTAAAATAAATTGTATTGGAAAAATAAATAAAAAATGTGATTTTTTAATTCTTTATTGTGAAGGGCATATTTTCTCGCGAGATCACACGCGATATTTCGGCTGTCTCGACGCACGCGGGACTGAGGGGCGCGTTGATTGGTGGAAGGAAGGAGGACGCAGCTTCAGCGTCTCGCTCCAAAACAACAAAAGTTATAACTGAACCCGACCTGGCAGTGACCTACGGGATCCAACCGTGTATTTACGAGCCTCGCCTCGTGTGTAATGGCGTCCTCGTTTGTTGTTGAGTTGGGACAAAGCAAGCTAACAGCCAGGCATCGGCTCTTATGCTGTTGTGAAGATGGAATACACAAACCGATTGGAGTTTTGTCTCCCGTAACACGGATTATAACATGAGTCGTCAACGGTAAGACATCATTTATGCGTTTCACGTTATGAAATGAGCTTTGTTGTGCTGGTTTGTTCGCTGCTGGTTCATATTTGTTTATATTCTGCCTTTGTGTCAGCATATACGGCCAGAGCTCAAGTTCTCGTGTTGGAGTGCGCGTGCTCGTGGGGTGCGTGTGAGCTGGTTGAAGAAGGCAAGATTAAACAAATGCGTCAATGTTAAATATCGGCTTCTCAGCCAGTGAAAAATCATTAGGAAGCCATTATAGACATTTTTTCAAGTGGAAAAGTGAAAATTTCAGGTGCTGACTCCTTTAAGTGAAGCAACTGTGAAGACCAAAACTTACTAAAGTTCTGACCACTACTGAACATGAAGGGTTAGGGAGTGGAGTCAAAGCCCAGTCCAGTTGTAAGAATAGACAAAAGAAAATGATGGAGTTGTTTGTTGACATCATAATGATCCAGACCCCCACCCTACCTGACTGGTGTATATGGTGACGTACCTTCACTCTCTCTCTAGACGAATGGTTGAGCCATTAAACCAAACCCATAAACTCATCAGAACACACTCTCCGTTCTTTAGACTCACAGGACTTCTGCTCTTTGGCCCAGCTGGAGGTTTTGTGGGACTGACACCAGACAGTGACGCCATCTTCCTTTAGCTTCAGCATTCGTTTCTTCTGCCAGCGAGGCGAGCGGACCTTTACGCACAGAAGACAGAATTATGTCAGGGCTGAAGACAAATCAACCCTCGTAGTAAACATGATGGGTTCAGTAAAATGACCCAGCTACACAAAGCCTATTACCTTGACCATACTGGAGCCCTGCAACATCTGCTTCACGTCTTCATCCTCCTCAACTCCTAGAGAACAGAGAGGAAGAAGACTTGATCAGGCACGTGCAGATGGGGGGTGGGGGTGCTTGAGCACCTGCCATTTTGTCCCAAAGTGCTCTTTTTCCTGTATTCTGTCTGTTTTTATCGTCCAAAACTGTGACACATGGATACAGGTCAGGCACTAGGACCAAGCGGAAGACAGCCGCCTCAAACTGAAGCCTTTTTTCCTTTGAACTCGCCCCCAAGCTCATAGATTGGCTCTGCTGCATCATGCTAATGTGTGACTGGCTGTCTCCGCTGTCACTCCAACTCACAGCAAAACTGCGTGGAGCTGAAATCGGTCCTCGTTCATCTGCCTGTAAGTTTTTAGTGTGTGTGTGTGTGTGTGTGTGTGTGTGTGTGTGTGTGTGTGACCCTGCAGACCCTAGAGGTGTGAATCTTCACTAGTCTCACAACTCAATTTGATCCGATATCTCGATGCATCACGATTATTTCAGATGGATTTGTTTTCATTGATGAATAGAAGATGTCAGATATTATCTTTTCTTTTTTATAAAAACACGTCTGACACAACACGCCATCCCCCTAAAGCTCTTCAACCACAACAGTCCTCAGGACGATGTAAAAGTGTAAAACATCTTAAACATCTAAGAAGATTTAACAAAGTAATAAATCTGTTTCCTCATTCAACATCTCAGGCTGTGGGAGAAACCTAGAGGACATGTCTAACTCTTGCCTTTAATGTAGTTGATAAAATCCATAATGGGTCCATTTATTAATGTCTTTGAGCAGCTTTAGAATCATATATTTATGCCACGGTTCAAGTAAGACATAAATAACAGGAAATGAAATGTTTGGCTTAGTTTGTTATTTAGTTTGAACCCAGTGGTCTCATTTCAGAAATGTTGGAGCATGAACCAAGTTCTGTTTAATGCAGAAAACACTAGAACATTAAAAAATCCTAAACTTCCAATAATATTAGAGATGTTTGTTTTATTCCTGCTGATGATAAAAACACCAGCAGGAGGCTGTGGGCTGGATTAGGATTTAAAAAGCAGCTGAAGACCCTTTTATTCAAAGCTGCTTTTACTTAAATCTTTTGTGTTTTAATCTTTTTTAACTTATAATCATCTTTTAATTATTTTATCCTCTTATAAATGAATGACTGTGTTTTCTGATTTTAATTTATTTATTATTTATTTATGACTTTCATTTGTTTTGTTGATCTTTGTGATTCTCCTTCTGTGATAAGAGCGTTACAAATAAAATTTACTTACTAAACCGTCTCAACTAGAGAACAGCTGTTTTTATTCTGAGTCTGCCATGTGAGTTCTAGATCAGACATTTGGCATCTCATCATCAGTAAAGTCAAATGTGATCATGAACATGAGTAATTTTTTCATATTTTTCAGTTAAACCACATGATGCTAACTCCAGTGAGCTGCTGCAGCATGTTACACTCAGGATCACCATGGTAACACGACGTGTCCTCCAGAATAACCAGAGCTGAATCAGGACGTCTGAACAACAGGACTAGAACCTTCACAGAGTTGGTATTTACTGCAGGACTGTTCCTTTGCATCTGTTTAATATCATGCTGCTAAACTGCTTTTAGATCTTTGTTCCAGTTGTTTCTGTGATGGACTGAAATATAATTACAAGCACTTCATATGTTTCAAAGGCTTTTATCAACAATTACATGACATTTATGCAAAGAGTCAGTATTTGCAGTGTTGGCCCTTCTTTTTCAGGACCTTTGCAGTTGGACTGGGCATGCTCTCAATCAACTTCTGAGCCAAATCCTGACTGATAGCAACCCATTCTTTCATCATCACGTCTTGGAGTTTGTCAGAATTAGTGGGTTTTTGTTTGTCCACCCGCCTCTTGAGGATTGACCACAAGTTCTCAATGGGATTAAGGTCTGGGAAGTTTCCAGGCCATGGATCCAAAATTTCAACGTTTTGGTCCCCGAGCCACTGAGGTATCACTTTAGCCTTATGGCACGGTGCTCCATCGTGCTGGAAAATGCATTGTTCTTCACCAAACTGTTGTTGGATTGGTGGAAGAAGTTGCTGTCGGAGGGTGTTTTGGTAACATTCTTTATTCATGGCTGTGTTTTGGGCAATATTGTGAGTGAACCCACTCCCTTGGATGAGAAGCAACCCCACACATGAATGGTCTCAGGATGCTTTACTGTTGGCATGACACAGGACTGATGGTAGCGCTCACCTTTTCTTCTCCGGACAAGCCTTTTTCCAGATGCCCCAAACAATCGGAAAGGGGCTTCATCGGAGAATATGACTTTGCCCCAGTCCTCAACAGTCCATTCGCCATACTTTTAGCAGAAGATCAATCTGTCCCTGATGTTTTTTTTGGAGAGAAGTAGCTTCTTTGCTGCCCTTCTTGACACCAGGCCATCTTCCAAAAGTCTTCGCCTCACTGTGCGTGCAGATGCGCTCACACCTGCCTGCTGCCATTCCTGAGAAAGCTCTGCACTGGTGGCACTCCGATCCCGCAGCTGAGTCCTCATTAGTAGATGATCCTGGCGCTTGCTGGACTTTCTTGGACACCCTGAAGCCTTCTTAAAGGAAAAGTTCGCTTTTTTAGACATTAAGTTTTATGTGTTCCTTCACCCATCCAGTGCTCTGTAAACTTTGAACCATTTCAATCACGTTTGAAGACCCGTGGGGAAAGTGCTTTTTCTGTCTGTGCCCCAAAACTCTGGAACTCATTACCTCTTCAGGTTAGGCAAGCACCCTCTATCGCCGTTTTTAAATCACGCCTGAAAACCCTGGCCTTCAACTCCCAAACCACAAAGCATTAACTCATCCTTAAGTTCTTCGACCTTGTTGATTTTAAATTTGTGTTTTTATACTTTGGTTTTAATCGTTCTATTGGTTTTAGTTTGTTGTTCTTTTAACTCTTTTAACTTTTTTGATTTTTCTTATGATATATATGACTATTTTAGCTTGTGTTTTTTACCTGTTTTTATGTGCAGCGCTTTGGTCGGTTGTAATGCCGTGTTGAAAGCGCTCTACAAATAAAGTGGTATGGTATGGTATGGTATTTCACATGATCATCTCAGCTGATTCTGTTTACAAAAGTGAAACTTAAGCGCGTGTCACGGTTTTCCGTGTATCTTGGACATAACTTGCTTTTTATTGCGATCGAAGCTGCGCAGGTGTGTGTCCTCCACCATCCCTGTGAGCTGTCAGATGATCTGAGCTGCAGATCTAATGGAGAAAAGCTCCCGGAGCACCGCAACGCTCCAGTTTCTCAGCTGGTCCTGTTTAGTGAAACTTAAGCGCGTTTACTTTCATTTTCATTACACGTTGCAGTAATATTGCGCTGATTTGCCGGCATGGTGTGTCTTATAAAAAGGGCTTAAAGTCTCCGTTTTGTTTATTTTTCCATCATGCAGACAGGAGGCTGCTACCTTGGAATCACGTGAGGGGAGAACGCGCTGTGATTGGTCCCTTGGAAGATTTCAGCTCAGCCGGCTACTCACGTAGTGCGCACACGGCGAGTTTCTGCCACCCGTGGGGCGGAAAGTATCAAACCAGTTTGATTTTCACCTCAGCGTCTCGTGAGGCAGAAAACTCAGTGAAAATTAGGCGCACACAGCGAGTAATCTGCTGAGCAAACGGCCTCGAATGACCGGTAGCTCAGCTATTGGCTCTCGTGTGCAGCAGGCTTAAAAAAGCAAACTTTTCCTTTAACAAGAATTGAACCTCTTTCTTTGAAGTTCTTGATGATCCTATAAATTGTTGATTTAGGTGCAATCTTAGTAACCACAATATCCTTGCCTGTGAAGCCATTTTTATGCAATGCAATGATGGCTGCACGCATTTCTTTGCAGGTCACCATGGTTAACAATGGAAGAACAATGATTTCAAGCATCACCCTCCTTTTAACATGTCAAGTCTGCCATTCTAACCCAATCAGCCTGACATAATGATCTCCAGCCTTGTGCTCGTCAACATTCTCACCTGAGTTAACAAGACCATTACTGAATTGATCTCAGCGGGTCCTTTAATGACAGCAATAAAATGCAGTGGAAAGTATTTTTGGGGGGATTAAGTTAATTTCCATGACAAAGAAGGACTATGCAATTCATCTGATCACTCTTCATAACATTCTGGAGTATATGCAAATTGCTATTATAAAAACTTAAGCAGCAACTTTTCTAATTTCCCATATTTGTGTCATTCTCAAACCTTTTGGCCATGACTGTATGTCCACGTCAGATGTGGCTCACTGTGTCTTGAATGTATTGAGCTTGTAAACAACAGTTTTTTATGAGAGTGAGATCCACCAAGAAAGGTTTATGACTGGTCAGTCGATGTAATGTGATCATGCTGCACATGCACACATCATTCCCTTTCCTAATGTCCATAGAAGGGTATTGCTGCAGACCCGGATACGCCAGATTCAGGCCGACTAAACACTAATCCTTTAGAGGGAGCTGTCTCAAAAACAATAGAATCCTTAATCTGCAGTTGGCCTGAATCTGCGGTCTCCGGGTCTGCAGCCATACACTACTGAATGTCCGGAAGAATGGTCTGGAGCACAGCTGGGTGTTTTAATAACCTGTAGGGAACATCGGTGACAAAGTTATCCAGAAAGTAACTAAGGGTTAGCAGAAATGTTGCTAGGTTGTTCGCTAGGTGCTTTTAGGAAATAAAAGTCAAGAAGGGGGTCTGAAAAGTTGTTAGAAGTAGCAACAAAGTTGCTAAGTTAGCAACGCTGTGTGGGAGGTGCGCTTGATTTGCAACTCAGAGCAGCACATGGGGGAGGAGCAAATAATCAGCTTGCTTTGTTTTTAATAATCGTTCAAAACCCAGATTGTAATTATGATTAAAATTAGATTAATTGAGCAGCCCCATTTCCAAGATGCCCATCAGTGGACAGCATATAGATCTGTTTAGCTGTAATTCTTAATCTCAGCCTGATGGATCTGCTGCTTATCTTACGTTACACATCATCACATGAAGACTGCGGCTGTGTCCAAATCCAGGGGTTGCGTGCTCATGAGTTCAGATTTTAAGACCAGTGACGTCACAGCGCCGCGTCGAAGACCGTCCAAATTCCAAGAATGCTCAGAATGCGGTCTTGAAATGCGTTCTTCTTTTCCCCGATTTTGAGAACGGGTGCGGTGTAGTCTCCGTGGTCTCCTCACCTCCATAATTCCCGTGATGCACTGCGGGATTGATTTCTGTAGAAACGGGACGCACAGCAGTAGAGCAGCAGGACGACTAGTTTATTCAAATGTGACTGTACAAAAAGTAAAAGCCTGAAGTGGTTGTGTTTTTAGGCCTTTCCCATTGTCATTAGGCCTGTAATGTGTTTTTGTATTCTTGTTCGTCATTACAGTTCATAAAATTGGTAAATCATAAATCAAAAAATAAATTATACAATTAACTGTGAATAATCCAGCATCGTGGATCCATATTTTGTAATAGATTTTCTTTAAGCAGTTGCTAGGTGACAGGAGTAGGGGCGGGACTTTTATTTAAGGCTAGAACGTCCACATTCACAGCTGTTAACATCCGGTCTAAGTGGTCACGGAAGAACACGTTCTCCTGAGACCAATGAGGACGGGTACTCAGAAGCATGCAATCCCTGGATTTGGACACAGCCTGCAGCTTTCTAAAAGACTTGCTTCTCTCTCTAGAACATCCACCACATCTGGGAGCTCCATGAAAGCAGCAGCAGACGCCTAGCCTAGTGAACTAGAGCAAATTCTTGCTTTGCAGAGTTTGGTCTAGGCACGCTTCATTGGAACCCTCGCAGCCTGATCCGCTGCTGTGGCTGTCCAATCACAGTTTGGTTGGGCCAATCACAGCGCTCTATATTTTGGGCCAATCACAGAGCGGGAGTAGCCGATGACGTCAGAGCTGCGGCCGTGAACACAAACAACACGGCGGCAACGCAGGAACCACGTTGGTTTGAAACGGCTTTGTCATCAACATTGGATTATTTAGACTCCAACGTGCGTAAGTCTGTCTGATATACTTAGCGGCTTCTTATTTTTATCAAAGTAGTGCAATGTCCCAGTACACCTGATATTCACGTGTTTTTCATACAAAAACGACAGAAATCATTGATGTTAGACGCCATTGCTGCCTCCCGCTTTTCTGTCGCTGTGATTACGTCACGTTGTTCGTTACTCTGATTGGTCCTAGCGCTATCCAATTGCATGCAGACAGTTTGAAAGACAACCATAGAGCCTGCCTCACGACTGAGGGCCATCAATGGTTTGTGGTCAGACTATATATTCACATATATAGGATGGCTTGCCAGGCTAGCAGACACCTGGTTCTCTCTCTAGAACATCCACCACATCTGGGAGCTCCATGAAAGCAGCAGCAGACACCTGGTTCCAGCTGACAATAGCCTCTTTTATAAAACAATGCCGCCAATTTGCCTCAACGCTGATGCGGTATCTGGGAGCCTAAGGTCGTTTATAAGAGTGGCGGTAATGTTGCGCAATCATGTCCGTTTTATAAAAGATTACGCGATGGCGGCAAAAAGGAAGAAGGTATGGGGGCGGTCTCTGCACTGTTGCGGACTTCCGTGTATGTCAGAGAGAGGGATCCTCATGTCCTGAAGAAGTCTGGAGCCTGCTGAGCTCACTGAGGCAGACGTTCTTTTTAAGTCAAAACTAAAAATGTATTTATTTGACTTGGCTTTTAACAATAGTTGAGTTGTACATCTGGTTTATTGTAGTAGTTATTGTTCTTGTTTATTGTTTACTCTCATCCTTTTACGTATGGTTTTATCATATACTTTGTTTTTAACGCCATTTTTTAAATTTTTTACTTGAGCATGTTTTATTTCATGGCATTGTTCTGTTCAGCACTTTGGGTTGCGTGAGCACCAGTAAAGGTGCTATATAAATAAACTTGACCTTTGACCTTTTGGGGTCTTGTGAGAGTAAAACGTGCTGATCCATGACTGAAAACGTTTATGCAGATTAAACCTATCACACAGTTTACTGTTATTATGACCAATGGCTTTTAATAAATAAATATATGAAAAGTGTTTATGTGGTTTTGCACAGCTGACTCACACTTATCTAATAAGGTTTTAACCAGAAGCAGTTTTAATTACATTAACATTTTAATCCGTTACTATTTTATACTAGTTGTTAGGCTGAAGGCACCATCAGCAGGGTTATAGAAGCATGTATAGATCAGCTGCGTCATTCAGCTCCTGTTCCATCTGACACCAGGAAGACTGAAGGTTATAGGACTAAATCCTGGAAACAGTAATATCTCATGCTTTGTTAGAGGAAGTACTGGGCCAGAGCTCTGAACCACTAGCTATGTTTACATGCACCAAATTTCCCCAATCCGATTCAAATCTTGGTTGATCTGAAATCCCAAACCTCTGTTTACATGGACACTAACTGGAATGATCCGATCATGCCGTGATGCATGCAGCATGGGTTGAGCATGTGCAGACTTGTCTTTCCTGGAAGAAAAATTGTAAACAAACGCCATCTCATCCGTATGTCTTTTCCCTTGCATTTTATTTCCTTATTCTCTAGCTCTGGTGAATTCCCGCTTCTTGCATCTTTAGATGCACTTGAGTGTATAACTCTGCATTTCTAGCCATTCGGCCATCGAGACGTTCAATAACATTGAGCTCCCGTAGTGTTTCCAGTAAAAATAGCGTTGCAACAGAAAAGCTTCCGTTTACGCCCGCCATGTTTTCCACTTGTCCAGAGCGCCTGCAAAGACGGAAAGACGTCATGCTGAAGCTGCACACATGTGCAGTGGGCATTATTTTACTCCAACAATCTGAATGGCTGTGTATTTGGACGTCAATCGGACTGACG
Source organism: Aphyosemion australe (assembly GCA_006937985.1). Classification (NCBI taxonomy): domain Eukaryota; kingdom Metazoa; phylum Chordata; class Actinopteri; order Cyprinodontiformes; family Nothobranchiidae; genus Aphyosemion; species Aphyosemion australe. Next base: position 202,213 of record SSNS01000454.1, on the reverse strand, counting down.
ATTGGACAAAACCACCTCTCTCAATCGGAATGAAATTTCATTCGGATCAGGCCGAATCTGATCAGAATATTCAGATTGACATGTTTACATGATGAATTTTTGATCCGATAGTGCGTTCATTCAGATTACTTGAGCCCATGTAAACGTAGCTACTGACACCTTTAAGTCTATATTAGGACTACAGTATAGCATCCCTATGCTAGCATGCAGAGAACAGAAAGCTCAAATTCTAACCCATATCCTTACATTGATGAGTCATTATAGAAACATTTATTTTTATACAACTATACTTATTTTAGTTAAATCTGATCTGACCCTACATGTTTTCTATCTGACCTAGGGCTGGGACGATAATCAATAAGTCAATATATCGTACATAGATGGAAATGAACTCAATAATTTTTCCAGCCTCAATATATCGCCATGTGCCTGTGTGTATATGTTTTCCTTGTCTCTGGCCTCCAAAGATGCTGGATGACAAGAGCGTTCAAGTGCAGTTAGGTTGTTGACACTGGATAGGCCATTGTATTTATTGTTTTGGAGAGACAGGGTCATTCTAAAGGATGTACTTGCATTATTATGATTATATTAACATTACATAAGTGGTTATTTTGGTCTCGATAATGTCGACAATAATATCGTTTATCGTCAATAATTTGTTGGACAATATATCGTCCAGCAAAATTTGTTATCGTCCCAGGCCTAATCTGACCCTACATGTTTTCTATGTTGTGTTTGCAGTCTGGCTGCTCTCTTAAATATAAAACTGATAAATGTTCCTGCTGCTCCAAAAGTGAAATGCTTTGATAAAATACATCATCAGTTTAGTGATCAACACAGCCTTCCCCGTCATGAGTCAAGATGGGTGAGTCCATGAATGTTAAGTAGGGGTTGAGCGATTTATCGGATGGAGCACTGTGTGCTCTACAAAAATACTAACAACTGTTTCTCCTGTTTAGTTTCTGTCTGATGGCAGGGTTCATAGAGCCAACACCAAGGAAAGCAGGATGTGACACCAGCAAGAGGCTGGGGAGCTGGGAGCTGAAAAAGGTAAAAAGAAAAACAAGCTGAGGGTTCTCCATCTCCAGGCTTACAGAGACGCTGCTGCTGAGTCAACAGCACTTGTTTCATTTATATTTTACATGAAGATGTTAAATAGTGAATTAAAAAGCCTGAATGAACTTTAGATGTTGCTGGTGTGTTGTAGCATTATTCATTATTAAATCATTATATTCTACATATTTTTCAGTAGAATTTGTCTTTATATTCTAAAGTTGTATTTATTTTTATTTACATGTAAGGCAATATGCTGGTGAAGGTTCTCAGTCATCCAGGTCATGGTAATCCAAGGGGTTCAAATGAAGGCAACTGGACTTCTTTGGTTTCTTGAAGACGTTTCGCTTCTCATCCGAGGAGCTTTGTCAATTCTGACTGGAATATGGGAGGGTCGATCTTATAAACTGTAGCTGTCTATTGTTGCTCAACGAGCAGCATCTGCCTGTGAATGCCCCTCCTCCCTACCTCTTGATGAGTCGTTAGCCTCGTTAGCCTCTATTGTTTGTGAGTCGTTGTTTTGATTAGATGCAAAAGCAAAAGGAAGAGAAACACATTAGGAAAGCGCTCCAAAACTGCAGATACCCCAACTGGGCCTTTGTGAAATCAACAAAGAAGTCTAGAAAGGAATCCACAGCAGCAAACAGCATAGAGAAGGACAACAGGCGCAGAGGTACCATCATCCCATATGTGGCAGGAGTCTCTGAGAAACTGAGAAGAATTTTCTCCAAACATAACATCCCTGTAAACTTTAAACCCAACAATACCCTCAAACAGAGGCTGGTCCATCCTAAAGACAAGACACCCAAACAGAAGCAGAGCGGCGTCGTATATGCAGTCCAATGCAGTGAGGACTGTCCAGAGCTTTACATAGGGGAAACTAAACAACAACTACACAAGCGCATGGCACAGCACAGGAGAGCCACCTCTTCAGGCCAAGACTCTGCAGTCCACCTACACCTGAAGGACAAGGGCCACACCTTTGAAGATGACAAAGTCCACATTCTGGACAGAGAAGATAGAAGGTTTGAGAGAGGAGTGAAGGAAGCCATCTATGTCAAAATGGAGAAACCATCATTAAATAGAGGAGGAGGACTCAGGTTTCACCTTTCCAGCACCTACAATGCAGCTTTGAACCAAGTTCCAAAACAGTTTCAGTCCAGTTCACACCCTCCTGCATCTAATCAAAACAACGACTCACAAACAATAGAGGCTAACGAGGCTAACGACTCATCAAGAGGTAGGGAGGAGGGGCATTCACAGGCAGATGCTGCTCGTTGAGCAACAATAGACAGCTACAGTTTATAAGATCGACCCTCCCATATTCCAGTCAGAATTGACAAAGCTCCTCGGATGAGAAGCGAAACGTCTTCAAGAAACCAAAGAAGTCCAGTTGCCTTCATTTGAACCCCTTGGATTTACATGTAAATGTACATCCCTGAATAACATCTGCCTAATAAATGCTCTGAAACATTATCAACTGACATTTATTTTTTGCTTGTTTTGCATATTTAATACTTGGTCAGTTTATTGGTATTTTTTATTAATCTTGTTAAATGTTTGGTTTTAACACTGAGCGGTGCACAAAATTAAGATTAAACAGTTGGTTAAATTCAGTGTTTAAAAACTGATTAGGTTCAGAAATGTGCATCCACTGTTATTGGTGATAATTTATCATTCAGAAAAGGTGCAAAACATCAAAATATCAAATATGAAATGAGCAGCACTCATCAGCCATCGGCTGACCGTGACCGCCTCATATCGGCATCGGCACTAGAAAAACCAATAACAGTTGATCTCTAATGTTAAGTTAAAGTTAAAGTCCCAAGTATTCATCACACACTGGTGAAATTACATCTCAGCATTTGACCCATCCCCATGGTGGGGAGCGGTGACAGTGTGACGTAGATCTGTCAGGCTTTTCTAATCCTAGAGTTTCACCTAGAGTCTATTGTCTATCAGAAGCTAATGAAGGAGATATGGAGGAGACGATTTTCATGTTCAGCCTGCATTAGTGACCCATTAGAATCAGAGATAAATCAATAAAACATGGTTTCTCAGTGTTTGTTATTTTTAACTCGTTATCTCTCTCTTTATCTGAAATTCAGAAACTTGTTGGATGGTGAATCTGGTTTTTAACTGTGGGCACCCGGCCCTGCGCAGGTCTCTGCACGGCCCTGGACTTGATGGTTTGTGTCATTCTGACCAGAGACTCGTCCCTCTGGTCCAGGTCAGGTCCAGTCCAGTCAGCCAGAGCTCTACCAGACCCGTATGACCAGAAGGTTCTGATCCAACACATCTGGCTGTAATAGGGTTAGCTAGGCAGGAGGTTCTACTCACCGCTGCGTAATCCCTCTGCTCCACTTCACTGTTTACCTCCTCTCCTCTCCTCGAGTTATAAAACCAGAACCGGCCCGCTCCGGCCCAAGCTGCTCCTTCAGGAGGCGGGTGGGGGACATAACGGTCCTCCGACCCGGGACTGGACCAGAGGTCCGGTCCTAACGGAGAAAGAACGGGTATAGCCATGAATACCCACCCAGGTTCCTCAAAGGGTCGATGGCCTTTCCCTCCGACGGTCCGGGTCCGGGTCCGGAACTCTGTCTGCCGCCCAACATGTTCGCTAAGGAGGAGGAGAAGACGGAGCCGCTGGAGTTGAACTCATGCTTTTATCCTGCCGCGAGACCCGTCATGTCTGCGTCATTCTGACGACACAGCGGCCGGTACTTCCGGCTGATTTTTCACAATAAACGTTTATAATAACAAATGATCACCTTTGGAAGCATGTATGAAAGCCTGCTGTTAAACTCTGATCGAGTATGTCATTTATACACTTTTACTTAGGGTGACCATACCAAAAACAGGACAGTTAGTCTGCTTGGGGACACGCCCCTGCTGATGACATCACACTACTGCAACGCCCAGAGGCGCTGTGTGCTGACCATGCTGACAGGCCACAAGGGGCCCGAGAGGGCCGACAAACTCTGAACCAACTCAGAACTGTAACAGTAGTGAACAAATATCCTGCTCCATGCAGAGAACGCTGCTGTTGTGTCCTTGGGCAAGGCACTTCACCCTCCCAGCCTGCTGCTGGTGGTTGGAGGGACCGGTGGTTCCTGTGTACGGCAGCCTCGCCTCTGTCAGCTACAGTAGCTCATCACCACCAGCGTGTGAATGGATGAACTGTAGTGTAAAGCCCTTTGGAGTCCTCTGGCTCTGAAAGACGGGTCATTTATCATCTACAATCATTTGTTTGTTCACTGGTGATTTAGTTCCTAGTGAAATCCCAAATGAGGACAGATTAGAGTAGACCTTTTATCAAGAACAAAAAGAGCAAAAGCCAGTTTACTGAAATAATCCAGAAAGGAACTCTATCAGTTCTATAACTGACACGTCTAAAGCCTCCCATCGTTACTTCTACATGGGATTCCTCCTCTTTCTTAAGGTTTGTACAACACTTCAGCCTGACCCCGTCTACACTCCTATATTATATTCAAAATATTATTTTTAGTTTATTGTTTATCTCTTGAACTCAATATGGAATGCAATTAATGCATCTAACATGTTTCAATAACAAAATGACTGTGATGGTGTTTCCCCCTCAGCCCGACCCTTCACACAGAAAAACACACTTATCTTGTGTTCTGGGGAGAGACTTTTATTATTGAAGTAAATGCATTATTCTTTAACAGATAGTAGGCCTGCATGTACATTATTATGTATGACTGTTGTTAAATATACTTATATGCTTATGTACGCAGCCTCACATTTAGACAACGTCCCTGTAGGCTTATCTTGTTTGTTTACCAGAACCAGAGCCTTTAGTCATTATTTGTTAGGAAGAGAAGGCTCATCTCTTCACCTGTAAGCCTCCACCAGCCTTTATCAGCTCACCTGCTCCTCCCTCAGTCTTCACAAGTACCTTCATAAATCCACCTGGCTGATAAACTGAAGGCTAGATCTGTTCAACAGCAAAGACGAGGAGACTCACCATGAGGGTTTTGATCACCATAATCAATTCTAACCGCAGCATTATGTGGGTGAGTTCATCTATATTAATAACCCAACATCATCACTTAAGGAAACACAAGTGAAGTTCAGGCACAGCGTCAGCCATTAGGACGGCCTGACGAGGGACGGCTTTTAAATTTGATAGCAAGCCGTCCCTATTTTCTGTAATATCTAATCTAGAATCAGCATTTTGTGGAAGTAAAATAAAAATCTGATTACTGCACAAATCCTTCAACAAACGTGTTCAAGTCTGTTCTACTGGAAATACGCAGATTCATTACGGGGGATTCATGCTTCTATACAACGGCTGCAGCTGCAGCGGGTGGATGAAGACGTGCTTCTAAAGAAGACAGGGTGACGTTGGTTCTACAGACCTGCTTTGGGTTTCAGGAGTCTGATGTTTCCTGTGGGACACCCACTTTCCCAGTTTCAGGCTAACACCCTGGTTCAGGTAATGACACCTTCTCCTCTGGATGCCTCTGGAAGTACAGATCAGCATTGCAACTGGCTAACCGACAGCAGCAGGTAGCTTCCACCTAATGCCCGCCCACTTCCTGTAGCAGCTTAAACAGCCAGTACATAATAATAACGATGACTAGACTAGTTTTAATTTGAATTCTTAGTCTTGATGCTATTTGTGAAGTGCTCAGCGCTCCGTGCTCTTATATGAAATGTAGCCTATGGGTATATAATTTAAAATAGTATGATAATTACTCCACCCAGAATAGGTCTAATGGCGTCCATGCATAATAATAATAATAATAATAATAATAATAAAAATAATAATCTTTATTTATAGAGCACTTACAGGTCAGACAACAAGAGCACTTGATAAGAAAACCAAAAAGCAGATAAAAAGAGAAAAATAACAGACCAATAAATAAAAACTAAACAAAACCTAAAATAAGTTTAAATCAAGACAGTTTCTGATCTGCTGGAGTAAAAAGAAGAGGTTTAAAGCCATACTATGCAACTTTTCATATTTTTAAATAATTTTCTTGAGCCAGTTAATGAAAGGTCACTCAAACCAATACCACCCCCCGGTGGCCAGAATACTGCACTTGCAACTTCTAAGTCCCCCTTGTTCCGTACCTGGCGCTGCAGTCTGCTTCCAGCATGTTTTAGATCATGAACACAGCTGATTTGTTTGTTACGCCCCCTCCTTAAGTCTAGGAGTGGTAGAGGGCACTAACACAAAGGCTGTCTAAGGGTATAACCAAAAACCATCAAAGTAAGCAAAACAGAAGGAAGAAGGTCTGTAGGGATTCAAAACAAAGAGGATTTATTCCTTTTACCACAAATAAACAAAAACAACCCTCAGCAGGAGCTGTCCGGGGTGCTGAACAGCTGGGGAGTGTTTTCACTCGTGTGACCAGAGGGACACAACAGGCTTCAGTGAACGTTTCTCATGCTGGACTGGAAGGTCTGAGGTAGAGTCCTGCGCGGGACTGTTATATTCATCCCGCTCCCGCTGAATTTCTGACCATTACCGCCGACGCCAGGAGTGTGCACGTCCACTCCCGCCGACGCCAGGAGTGTGCACGTCCACTCCCGCCGATGCCAGGAGTGTGCACGTCCACTCCTGCCCACACCCGCAAAACTCGGAGAAATTACTCCTGCACAATAAAAGAGATGCATTGATTTTTTGTCCTCTTTGGTCCTGCAGGAGAAAACATGTCATTTTATAGGCTATTAATACAGAAACCCCATGAACCTCTTTGTTCCATTTCTCAGGCCGGCATGTCTTTTGACACATTGGTCAGGATTAGAGCACTTTGTTTTCATTTAGTTTTTAACCCTTTAACACCTGTGATCACATGTGATCAGAGTCTCCATGCCCTATGGCGAGTGATTTCTGTCATGACTAAGCCTACCGGTAATATAACCTAATAACCAGACTCTGGAGAAGGCACAGCTGAAGTTGACGTCGCCGTGTGAACGTCTGCACTGTCAACACGCTACAGAGACCACTTGGTTCTCTGAGGGCTTCTTCTCAAACGTTAATGTTAGACGATGGTCTCCTTCGGCTGGGAGTCCATGGCAGAAATCACTTGCCATTCATGCTCATCCTGATCCCGCACTGTTTCTTTTAGCCGCCCGCAGCAAAGTTCATACCGCCCACTTCCACGAGATTTGTGTTGGGTCCCACAGGACCCGGCGGGACCCAGTCCCAATGCAGCCCTCGAATCTGAGACTGCATTTAGTTGCAAAGCTCTGGATGGGACACAGAAGTCCCAATGATCTACCTACTCACCTCACATGGACTTCTAGCCAGAGGGGCTGCAGGTTCCTGACCAGAGATCTAGCTTTGTCCCAGCATCTGTTCCTCACCGGGTCTCAACATGAGACCCAACCAGAGAAACGTTTTGTTTTTAAGGTGCTTTTGTCTGGAGACTAACTTTCAATGAACAAACATTGGAGAGTGTGAAGAATAAATCGATGCCAAGCAGTAATCTACACTGAACAAAAATATAAACGCAACACTTTTGTTTTTGCTCCCATTTTTCATGGGCTGAACTCAAACATCTGAAACTTTGTCCACATGCACGAAACACCCATGACTCTCACATGTTGTGAAATCTGTCTACATGTGTGTTAGTGAGCACTTTTCCTTTACCAAGATCATCCATCCCACCTCACAGGTGTGGCATATCAAGGGGCTGATTAGACAGCATGAATAATGTCCAGGTGTGCCTTAGACTGCCCACAATAAAAGGCCACCCTGAAACGTGCACGGTTTTGCTTTATGGGGGGGGGTGGGGCAGACAACCAGTCAGTATCTGGTGTGGTCACCATTTGCCTCACGCAGGGCAACACAGCTCTGTCACATAGAGTTGATCAGGTTGTTGGTCATGGTCTGTGGAATGTTGGTCCACTCCTCTTCAGTTGCTGTGTGAAGTTGCTGAATATTGGCAGGAACTGGAACACACTGTCGTAGCCGCCGATCCAGAGCATCCCAGACATGCTCAATGGGTGACATGTCTGGTGAGTATGCTGGCCGTGCAACAACTGGAATGTTTTCAGCTTCCAGGAATTGTGTACAGATCCTTGCAATATGGGGCCGTGCGTTATCATGCTGCAACATGAGGTGATGGTCGTGAATGAATGGCACAATAACGAGCCTCAGGATCTCGTCACGATACCTCTGTGCATTCAAAATGCCATCAGTAAAATGCACCTGTGTTCGTTGTCCATAACATACGCCTGCCCATACCAGTACCCCACCACCACCATGGGCCACTCGTTCCACAACACTGACATCAGCAAACCGCTCACCCACACGATGCCACACATGCAGTCTGCCATCTGCCCTAAACAGTGAAAACCATCTGTGAACAGAACTCCTCTCCAATGTGCCAAACGCCATCGAATGTGAGTGTTTGCCCACTCACGTCAGTTATGACGATGAACTGCAGTCAGGTCCAGACCCCGATGAGGACGACGAGCATGCAGATGAGCTTCCCTGAGACGGTTTCTGACAGTTTGTGCAGAAATCCTTTGGTTATGCAAACTGATTGTTGCTGCAGCTGTCCAGGTGGCTGGTCTCAGGTGATCCTGGAGGTGAACATGCTGGATGTGAAGGTCCTGGTCTGCAGTTGTGAGGCTGGTTGGTTGTACTGCTAAAGTCTCTGAAATGCCTTTGGAGACGGCTTACGGTAGAGAAATGAACATTCATTTCACGGGCAACAGCTCTGGTAGACATTCCTGCAGTCAGCATTCCAATTGCACGCTCCCTCAAAGGTTGCAGCATCTGTGGCATTGTGCTGTTTGATGAATCTGCACATTTCAGGGTGGCCTTTTATTGTGGGCAGTCTAAGGCACACCTGGACATTATTCATGCTGTCTAATCAGCCCCTTGATATGCCACACCTGTGAGGTGGGATGGATGATCTTGGTAAAGGAAAAGTGCTCACTAACACACATGTAGACAGATTTCACAACAATATGTGAGACAACAGGCCAGAGATGGGTATCTCTGGTCTGCTGCTTGCTGAGGATCTGTTCCAGAAGTCTGTGTGTCCTCCTTCAGCTGGGTGCTTCAGGCAGAGTCAGGTGGTCAGGGAGGTGGGTGCAGACTGCATGGTAGAGGTGGAGGCGTGGTGCTGAAGAACAGCTCCTCTCAGAACATGAGGTCGCTCCCCCGACGCAGCACCGCAGGAGGAGAAACACAAACGGCTGTGGCAGAAAGATTCTGCATCTGGAGCTGCTTCACACCACAGCCGGTGTAAATGCTCTGACTGAACTCAATGATTTTCATAATGATCCGAACCGAATAAGCCCGCTGGGTCGGGTCAGATTTGGGTCGATTAATAATTTGAGCGTGATGGGTCAGACAGCAGAGAGGGAGAGACTGAAGGCACAATATGAGGAGATGAGGACATGCCTCAAACCAAACACAGTGGAAGCATTGTTATTCCTCCATGGGTGTACAGAAACACTAAACTTTATTTTGAACCAGGATGACTTCAAATTATGTTAAATTCAACTTAAAGAAAACTGGGAGAAAACTTTTGTTTAGATGGTTGTTTGTTTTATCTGCTCCTCAGAGACACAATGGACATGAGGAGATAATAAAAGGACAGGTGGTGGGAGGGTTAGTTAGCTGGTTAGTCAAGGAGATCCATCAGCCAGGTAGCTATCATTAAATCCTGATTCAGTCCACAACCTCCTGCTTAGTGTTGTTGTTGTTATTATTATTATTATTATTATTTCTATTATTATTATTATTATTATTATTATTATTATTATTATTATTATTATTATTATCATCATCATCATCAGCAAATACAAAACAAACATCCAAAAGGTTTATGATTGTTTCTAGTTTTAGTATCTTCAGCAGCAGCAGAGCTAGGTTCATTCTCCATCACATTTCTGAAATGAGACCATTGAGATCAAACAAATTAAAACCAGGTTAAACCTGTCATTTCATGCTGATGTTGATCTGATTTCATTAATAACTGGTTAAGTTTTTAAAACTTAACTTATTTAAGTTGTTTATTTATAAATAATTTAAATATAATAAAACAACATGTTTAAAATCACTAGAATGCAGGAAATGACATCTACTTCACTAAAATGTTTCTGTGGCCTCCAGACCAACCCCCCCATCACCCCAAATCCCCTCTGTCTCCTTCCTCAGAGCTGAGGACAAAGCTGGGACATGTGGTTAAACACGTCTCAGCCTTGTCTTCGTCTCAGGAGGAGCAGCAACTTGTTAGCAGAAGGTAAACAAAGGCTCTGCTACTCTGTTAAAATAGAACCCCAACTTGATATAGAGTCAGGTGTGTCTGAGCAGGGACATGTAGAAAACATGCAGCCACTGTGGCCTTCAAGGACCAGGTCTGACCCCCTGTTATACAAAATAGAGGTTAAGGTGAGCAATGTTTAAATATTTTATTATACATTCATACCAACCTGGAACTCTGCTGATTATTTTCTTCCATAAACGCACCTTTTTTACCCTTGACCCGTGTTCATGTCTGATAAAGGGATGAACCAGCCAGGTTAGGCAACGTTTAAAAAACGGGTGTTTTCTACAATGTTAAGCCAATAAATTCAGTTTTTTAAATTAAATTAAGTAATAATCTCACGAATTACTGATGCTGACTAGGATAAAATAAAGAAAGAGGTATTTTTGGAGTGTCCCTTTAATAGTGGGCGTGGCCAGTTGCGTACCACGTGATCTGACTCGGAAGTCCTCTCAGTAAACTGGCTGAAACTCAGAGCAGCTACTTTCAGGTTCGCTTGAGTAAACAAATAAACTGCAGGACGGCTCTGACATCGCGAACCTGTAAGAGCCAGAGCGCCCCTCGGCTGGGGGGTGGCGGGGTTCGTGTCACAGCCTGAATGTGGGTCTGTTTCCGGGCTGGAGCGAAGTTCAACAAGCTAACAGCGGTGAGCTACCGAGCTGGACGCCTCCAGCTGCACCTTGAACGGCTCTTATCGGTCGGTCCCACAGCGGACCGTGGGTAAACACTCGTCATCGTCCGTTATCCGTGCTGACTACTGGTTCTGCTGGGTTCCGTCAGCTCCTGGAGGAGACTCATGCCTGTTCCGGCCCCTGCGATGGCACAGCCCGCAGCGGATCATCAGACACGCTTTCAAGCTGCTGTGGATGTCATTCACAACCTCCCCAAAAATGGTACGTGGCCCGTTTCATGCACACGTACAGTGGCGGTTCTACATGGAATTACTCCCCAGGCGAGACATCCCTAGGGCGCCCCCCCACACACACACACACACGCACGCACGCACACAGTAACACAACTGTATTCTTTTATACAGACAAGCAAGTTTTATTAGAACGAATACTGAACATTAATTTTTCTAAATTGCAAATATTTACATTAATTACCATTAAGTTATCAGAATTTAAAACAATATACATTATGTACATAAATGTATCAAAAATATATAGAATCAAATACACAAAAATAAACAATAACAAAATATTAAGAATATATTAACAGAATATATAATAAATATTCTAAATAGCAAAAATCCTTCATCACACATAAAACACTAAAACTAATCACTACAGCATTGCACTTAGAACAGAAAACACAAACTAAAACCTAACCTTCCTGGCCTTCCTTGATGCAAAGTCATCTATAATGTCATCATATGAAATCTGCTCCCCTACTGAGTGATTGATACTGATGACCGCCAGGTTAGTCAGTCGCTCCTGAGACATGGTTGACCTCAGGTGTGACTTGATCAACTTCAGTTTTGAAAAGCTCCTCTCTGCTTGAGCCACAGTGACTGGCAGAGTAAGCGCAATCCTGAGAGCAGTCCAAAAGTTGGGGTAGATCTCCGCTAGATCTTTATCATGGATAAAAGTGATCAGCTCGAGGAGGCTCATGGTTGTTGATGGCAGGTTAGGGAAGTTCTTGATTTCTTGCACAAGCTCTCTACCGTCTAAATCAGAGTTCCCCTCAAAGTGCAGTGTGGTGCTTAGTTCCTCACATTGCTCTGTCAGCTCCTCATCTGCAAGGCTTGGAAAATTGGTCAAAACCCCAAATTTGTTTTGCACAATTCCCAGTGTGGAAAACCTCTCCTTGATGGCTGACGTGGCTGCATCAACAACAACATTGAAGAATTCAACCTCCAACTTTTTAAGGGCATCACTGAAAGGGTCATCATGTGATTCATATGAAAAGTGGCACTTTGTGGACCTCAACCTTTCTTGTTTCAAAACAGCCTCCACATTCATTTCTTCACACATTTCTTTCGCTGCCATCTGTGCTGTCACAAAGCCACTTGCCCTGTAGCTCTGGAGACCTTGCTCAGTCTTCTTCAAAAGACTCACACAGCTAAGTCCACATGCATATTTGGAGACTGCATGAGTTTGCTGGCATGCTGTATTGCAGATAGCATGTCATATCAAACAACCGTGCAGATGCTGAAGCGGTACGATCCTACCTCCTCAGACAAAGACAGGGCCTCAGTCTTTATAGCAGGGTCTTTGGTTTTGTCTCTCACCTCAAGTAAACCCTCTCTCACTGCAGCTCCCTGGTACCTCATGGGCTCCACACTTTTGACCTTGCTCTCCCACCTTGTTTCTGACCACATCTTTAGAGTGATGCTCACATGGTTCTTCAGGATGGCCCATCTTTGGGCAGAGGCTGAAAATAAAGTGTAAAGCGTTTGCAGAACACCAAAGTAGCTCATTGCATCAACAGATCCCTTAGCAGCATCACACACAACTAAATTCAATGTATGTGCTCCACATGGTACGAACAGAGCTCAGGGATTCTTTTCTAAGAGCCTGAACTCCCTTATTTTTGCCTTTCATGTTTGCCCCATTGTCGTAAGACTGTCCTCTGCAGACTTCAAAAGGAATTCCCAACTCCTCAAGTCTCCTCAAGATCATGGATGCCAAGTGCTGGCCTGTGGACTCCTCTGCCTCCAAAAACCCCATAAAATGTTCCTTGATCTGGGGCTTCTCCATCAGTGACACTACTCTAATGACCACTGACAACTGTTCTGTGTGGCTTATATCCAGGGTGCAGTCCAGAATTATTGAAAAAACTTTGCCTCCTTGATGTCATTCACTATAGTAGATATGATTTTGCTGCTCAACATATCAATAAGTTCATTTTGCACATGATGACCTAGGTAGCTGTTATGACTTGCTGTTCCTCTTTTGACACGGTTAAGGTGATCTTTCATTATGGGATCAAATCTGGCCATAAGTTCAACCTCTTTGAGAAAATTCCCATTTGATGGTGTGAAAAGTGTTTCTGTGTGTCCCCTTAGAGCCAAATTTCGAACTGCCAGTGACTGCACAATAGCAGTGAGATGTGTCAATACTGCTCTCCATCTCACCCGCTCATCCTCCAGAAGTGCCATTTCCTGCTTATCAATAGTTTTCCCACTTCTTATCCTCACTGCGCTAACCACATATCACCACTAGGGAACGCCAAATTATCATTCTTATGCTTCACACAACTTGAAATCGACAGACTTTGTTGCTAAGTTAGCAACAAAGTTGTTCCAAAAACATGCTTCATATTGACCAATATATGCAAACCTCACACACACTAAACAGGAAGAGGCTCTTTTAAACGATAGAATCCACGTTTTCTACCTCAACACCACCCAATGACTGCTAAATGAAAAGCAAAACAAAGCTATTTTCATGAAGTCAAAAGCTAAATTCTGTCTTACCTTGCTGGTCAAAATAATCCATCTTATAGTAAAAAAATCCACTTGGTTCGTAGAATCCAATGATAAAAAGATGAAACTACTAGTTTTCTCCATAGTCAACGTTAGCAGCGGCTCCACAACAACAAAGGACTGTGAACTAGCTTGTGGAGAATTTTCCGGTTCTGTCTGGGCTGGGTGAGCTGACCAATCAGCATCCTCCTCCTGATCTGAGCAGACTCCCCCCGTTTGCTTGCGATCGCAACCATATGCGCCCAACAGCTCTCCTATTCCTTGTCGTTGGGGATCCAGCGCGCATGCTCCAGTTAGCCCGTTTTAAGTCAATGGTAAAGATTGCTGCGCCCGCGAGAGGACACGTGACAGGAAGTACGTTGACGTTTCAGCCGTGTTAAAAGTATTAACTTTATTAAACTACAATTAAATGCAGATTACACACAGCACTTACAGCCCATAAGGTGTATAGATCGTTTAGTTTAAATTTTATGTTTTTTTAAATACATTTTGTGATTCCTCTCTTCTTCTTCCTCTTCCTGTGAGACTGGTGGGGCGGCGCCCTAGCGCCCCCTATGGACGAGCCGCCACTGCTGGAAATGCTAATAACAGGATAGTTAGTGAGGACTGGGACTTTTTTTCTGCTTGTAGAGTTTATTCAATATTAGGCTATGTGAACATGAATCATGACCAACCAACGTGTTTTTGTTGTTGTTCAGGAGGCAGGCTGCAGTGCACATTTAACGAGTCCTCGCGGCGCGCTTGAATCATTAAAAAAGGATTCCAGGAATTTATTCGAACCATTCATTTCAAATTTTCAGCCCTATTGGCTCTGTTAGCAATTAGTTGACCGAATTTAACCGTTAAAATCCCCAGTTAACCGGTTTTAAAAGAATCGAAAACGTGCATCCTAGCATGAGAACGTACTACCTACCTTTATCTTTAGCCCGTTTCTCCTCTTCTTTTCCTGAATTGGGCACCTGATGGTTTAGGCCTTTTTCTGTCCATCTCGTTTGGCACTCGACTCGATAAACAGGTTTTCAATCACCAACCAGGAGTCAAGACTAAACCAATTGACCTTGGTGGGTGACCACAAAATCCTTTTGTTTTTCCTCTCTTTTTTTGGCCATTTCACACAATTCAGAATAACGTGAAGGAATTATAAGCCTGTATTTATGATATTATGAATAAAATGTGTGTTATAAGGAAGAACATCAAGGTGTGATTGACTTTAGCCATCTTATACAGTTGATTCAG
>SSNS01000454.1:167304-178010 GCA_006937985.1 Aphyosemion australe | reverse complement strand
TTATTTTATTTTTTACTTTTTTATCAGGTCAAATAGGTAAAAAACAAACACGAATGATGGACTGTTGGTGTGTTCGATTTGTCTGTTTATTTTACAAGACACACATATAAGAGTGTGTTTGAAATAAAAGTTACATGTAGCGCTTGCATCTCTAATTTGAACAAACTAAAAGTTTTGTTTATTCGTCGTATGTGTTCGTTGAGAGCTACCTAAACAGCAGTTTTCGAGGGCGCTGCCATCTTGGATTTCGAGGTCGGAGTTCTGGAAAACGTCCGAGTTTCCGACTGGGAGTTCCGACTTTGCGGGGCGTTTTATTTGATTTTTCCTACTCGGAAGTCGCCACGTAGGGACGTTCGTCCAATCGATGAAGAGCGCGGGTAAGGCATCTAGTGATATATATGATATCTATGGTGGGCTCAGCCCCCAATCTTTCCAGGCACAAGAAACGCCCCTGGTTTGATGGTTCAGTAAAGGTTCCAGGGTTCCTGGTAGTGATGTTACCTGTGACACGCAGGATTCGAAGCTTGTATCACCAAAACGAACCACTGCAGAGCAAAGCGCTGTGTCGGAGCTTGATTTGTTTGCTGAAAGTCACGTGACCAATGACTGACGAGGCTTCGTTCCACCCTCCCACCCACGTGACCGCTTCACACGTCGTTTCAATTATTTAAAGCGTCGCAAACAGGGAGGCGCTGTTTTTGGCGTTTGTGATGAATGACGGTGAGACCTGAGACCGACGGTTTGATTCTTCCAGTATTCTCTCATAAAACACCGAGTTGCAAAAAATGTATCCTGTTGCAAAGAGGGGGCGTTCTGAGATGTGGGAATTTTTCCAATTAATCTCTCCAAATAAGGTTTGAAAATTTACATGGTCTAGTGAATTACCTTATAAGTAGTAGTAGGTGCATGCTGTAGGGCTGTAGCTTTTAGACAATTTTTCTTTTTCTTGTAATTAAAATAAAATCTAGTTTGGTATGATCTTTTTTCCTTTTATGATGAATTAATATAAGTATAATAGTTGATGCGCTTTTCAGTTTGGTTGTGCATATTCTATTTGAAAAGGATAGTGGACTTTGGTATGTCCTATCCTTTTTTTATGTTAATTTGTTTATGTTCATTTTATTACTCTATTTCTAAAAAAGATACACAAATTGAGCTGAATCTAGTCGTCAGGAAGGCCCTAGATTTGACCCCTGGTCTTGAGGACATGAGGGGCAAGGCTAGAAAGGTTGCTGCCTACTTCAGGACCAGCACTTTGGCCAGGGAGAGACTGCTTTTCCTACAGAGGCAGATGGAGGCAGTGGCACCTGTCCATATATTGACTCAGGAGGTGGACACAAGATGGAACAGCACCTTCGATATGTTGTCCAGGCTGTATGAGCAGCGTGAACCAGTAGGTGCAGCCCTGGTGTCCCTGACCTCTGAAGAATATGATGCCGTCTCTGAATGCCTTGAGGTATTGTCACCCTTGAAAGAGGAACTGTGGAGCTGTCTGCAGAGAAATCTGTGTCAGGGTCAAAAGTAATACCCTTAATTTGTATGCTGAGGCACAGAATCACCTCAGAGCAGAGGCAGGTCAGGGGTGTAGTGGCTAGTAAACTGTGCACTAACATTTTGCAGCTAATGAACGAACGAAAAGCTCAGCCACTATGAGACAGCCAGCCAACATTCTCTAGCCACTCTCCTGGACCCCAGATTCAAGGTGATGGGGTTTTGCAATGCTACAAATTCAGAGAATGCGGTAAAAAGACTGACTGCCAAATGTGCCACTCTGGTGCGAAACAGCAGCACAACCCTTGACCCACCACCACCACCACCACCACAGCGTCCTCATCAGAAGAATCCTCAGGTAACTGCTTAAGGTATGTTGCCCTTTTCTGACACCTTGTTTTTGATTATTTCAGGGACTGGCCTGTGGGATTTGCTGGATAGCCAGGTCTCTGAGAAGAGGAAGGTGACAAGTGCCACAGCAAATGCCACAGTGGAAGTTCAGAGATATCTTGTGGAGCCAAACATTCCTAGAGTGGAGGACCCACTTAAATATTGGGCAACACATAAACATGTGTACCCTAATTTATATGTACTTGCCAGGGCGGTTTTGTGCATCCCAGCATCCTCTGTTCCCTGTGAGAGGGTTTTTTCCNGTGTAGGAGCCAGGACAGAAAAGGCCCTATCACCTCTTGTTCTCAGCCTTGTTCGTGGGACGACAAGCAATTCCTGGTCAGCTGAGCGAAGAGAGCGCACAGGGGCATGCATCTGAAGCAACCCAGCCAGATATGGTGGAGCACCACCATGAAGGGACCGGTAGACAAACAACAAAACCTTAAACTTAGCCCGGCAATCCACAGGGAGCCAGTGTAGGGAAGCCAGGACAGGAGTAATGTGTGTGTTTTTTTTCGAGCCAGTCAGAAATCTAGCTGCCGAGTTCTGAACCAACTGCAACCGCTTCAGTGCTGCCTGACTCAGCCCGACATACAGTGAATTGCAGTAATCAAGCCGCGATAAAACAAATGCATGCAGAACAGACTCGAGATGCGCCCTAGACAACATAGGCTTGATTTTTGCCAGACGGCGCAAATGAAAAAAACAGGTTCTTACTACCTGGTTTATATGGGTTTCAAATTTAAGATTGCAGTCAATTACAACTCCGAGACTTCTGACAGAAGATTTCAAGTAGGGTGTCAATGCATCCAAATCGGGGGCAGAGCTTACACAGCCCTTGCTAGAAGGGAGGAATGTAAGAAGCTCGGTCTTGCTCTCATTAACATGGAGAAAGTTTGCTGCTAGCCACAACTTCACCTCATCCAGACAAACCTGGAGATTCTTAATAGAACCACCCATCTCAGGAGTCAGGGGAAAATAAATCTGGCAGTCATCTGCATATAAATGAAATTTAATGCCATGATTGCGCAGGATTACGCCCAGTGGTAGCAAGTAAAGGGCGAAGAGTAGTGGCCCCAGGACTGAACCCTGAGGTACCCCCCAGCGCAGGTCCTCCCAGGGGGACACAGAATTGGCCACCATCACACAAAACCTCCTTCCCTGGAGGTATGACTTTAGCCATTCAAGAGCTGACCCCGTAATCCCTACCCAGCGTTCCAGTCGATCCAGTAGAATGTTATGGTCGACTGTGTCAAAAGCGGCTGTCAAGTCCAGTAACAGCAGCACCACAGCAGTACCCCGATCCAAAGACATATAAATGTCATTCATCACCATCAATAGTGCAGACTCAGTGCTATGTCCAGCCCTAAATCCAGACTGAAATGTCTCAAACATGTTAAAATCATCTAAAAATGAGATCAGCTGTTGGTAAACAACCTTCTCCAATAATTTAGAGATAAAAGGCAGTTTGGAGATAGGCCTGTAATTTGCCAGGATAGACGTGTCAGAGCCTGACTTCTTCAGTATTGGCTGGACCACTGCTGCTTTTAGAGATGATGGAACTTGACATGAGGACAGGCTACTATTTATAATGGTTAATATAAATGGGCCCAATAAGGAAAATGCCTCTTTCCAGAGACGGGGGGGCAAAACATCAAAAGGAGAGCCAGTCGGCTTTTGTTGAGAGACAAGCCTACCCAGCTCAACAAGAGATAACTGGTTAAAAGAGGCCAGTGCAGCAGAGGGTGTGGTCATTAATGCAGAATCAGGATAGGAGCCTAACATTGATGATCTGATGATTGATATCTTGTCAACAAAGAACTTGTGAAACTCATTACAAAGTCTATTCTATCTCAAAGTGAGTCAGCACCCGGTGCTGCAAGTAGATGATGGCCTCCTCTCTGGTCTATCTCTGGGCTCACCACGGAGCGTAGGTGGGTGAGGATGAGTTGGCGACTGGTCTGTAGTGGTCTGGTTCACTGGGATGTGATGTCTTGGAAACTGGAACCACACAGGAGGTTCCATAGGATGGGGACCTGCTCCACACTAGGGCTGAAACGAGTCATCGAATGATTTGAATGATTCGATTCATTAAATTCATTGAATCATTTTTTACTGATTCGAGGCTTCATTAAATGTGCGCACCACAGCCTGAACATATTTTACTGGTGCACTGCGTGGTAATCTAGGTGCTGTGGAGGTAAGTAAGGAAACCAGCAGAGACACAAACCATTGTAAAAGGAAGAACGGTCCAAAATTTGGGATCAAAAGTGAACTACGAGCAGATTGGCTAATGCTAACGCTAGCAGGTAGCACGCTAACGATCAAGTGGGGTTCAGAATAAGCTAAACTAAGAATGACTGAACACTAAAAGCAGAAGGAAAATCACATCACCCCATTTATTTGTAGATGTCTGCAGCCTGCAGTGGTATGGGACAGACTCGTAGCAGCTACCTGGAACCAGGTAGCTGCTACGAGTCTGCGCAACACTGCAGTGGGTCTACGGCAAGCCATTGTATGTAATTAACAAACACTTCTATCTATGGATATAATTTAGACTGGATTATTGCCAACCCGTACGAAATACAATAGATATGTCACCATTACATTGTTACCAGTAGAAATTAAATGTGATTAGCATTTCCAGTAGCTTACTACTGAACATGTTAATGAAATACATTAAATTCTACAGATCATATTTAACTGTGGATATATTTAGATCGTTATTTTGACTAGGATGTTAGGATTTGATAGAATATTCAAATACTAAAATATTCCATAGCTGCAGCCCTGCTCCAGACGAAGGCTCATGTACGTGACCACTTCACTAACCAAAATATAGACTTACAATAAAAAAAAAATGCAGATTTCATGTAATATTTACACTGAATTTCCCAACAGAATAAGACTAAAAGTACCAGTAATATTTGAATTCATTTTCCACCAAGTGTTTTTCTTTATTTAGAAACAAAACTGTTTCTCTCTAATAGTAAATATTTAGGGAAGAGAATAAAACCGTCACTGACTTTAATCCGAGAAAAAAAGTCAGAACTAATCTTAGAGTTCTGAGTTTTTTGTACTGAGAATAAATTCTGAAAGCCTCAGCATTCCCAAAAGGCTTGGATGTATGTGAAACAGCAACCCCAGAACCCTGTTTGGGTTTAGCATCAACCTGTCTAATTACTGGAAAACCTGCTTCTGACCAACATGTTTGTGTGACTCTGAGATTTTCTGAACCGTTTCATATCGGACTCCTCGCCGTCATTTAATTTTGTGATGGTGGTTCGTGAGCGCGCTCCACGCGCTCCGGACCTGAGTTAAAGTCCCGCCTCCTAGTTTGATTGACAGCCACTGCTTTTTCCACAATTTATGCAAGATTTAAACTCAAAACAGGAGACGGTCAATAATGCGGGACAGAGTCTCATTTTGTTAACATGAGGGTCGTTTTCACAAGCTTGAACTAAAAATGTATTGAACCTAACCTTCCTTAGACGGCTGTCTTTCACCTTTCCTCTCTACTTCGGACTGTCGTCTCGAGTTTCCTTCACTCAGGGCAGCGCACCCGCCGCGCCGCAGCTTCTTCGCTTCACAGCCAGACAGGAAGGAGCTGGACAGAAAGATTGACAGATTAGCTTCGATCAAACCGATGACATCAGGACTGAGACAAATGAGCCAAAAATGTTTCTGAGTCACCCAACACTTTCTCAGCAGAGCCACAGGAACACAAGCGCTCGTCTCCATCAGACTGTCTTCTGAAAGCAGATAAGGAGCAGGAGAACACAGGAGCAACAGGACATTGGTTGTGAACGCCCTCTCTGGACACGTATTAAGCATGTTAATATGACAGACCCTCATTTTCTTTCTTCGATCAAGGTTTTTGATCACATAACGTGTTATTATTTAACTGTCCACCTCATATGGACCAGGAAACTGGGCATGCAAACTAGATCTGCTCAGAGGGAGCAGCACTAACACATTCTCACTGGGGGAATTTCCTGTCATAAAGAACCTTCATCTTGGACTGAGCTGTAGTCAAATTCTGATATGCAGCAAAAAGGCACTCATGGAACTTACACACATAGTCCAGCACATCAGACTCGCATCGAGGAGACTCTAACCACTTCTCCTTTAACAAAGGGAACCCTGCACCTGCACGAAAACCAGGTCGGCTGGACTGAATCCAAGGCATTCCTGAGTGGTCTCTCCAATGGAAAACCACAAAAAGGGAAGACCCTCATCCCAGCTTTTACCTGATTCAAGGCAGTATTTGCGCAGCATGGTCTTCAAGGTCTGATGAAAACGCTCCATTGCCCACTGAGATTCGGGATAAGGGCTGGATGTCTGGTTTGATTTTGAACACTTTTAAAACCTGAGCAATTACTTTTGACATGAAACTTGTTCCCTGATCATTCTGAACAACCTTGGGTAGGCTGAAGGTTGAAAAGAAGGTCGTTAGGGCCTTCACAATGATCTGAGCTTTAAAGGTTCCATACCATGAAAAATCCACTTCTTGGAGCTTTTATCGTGTGATAATGTCATTTCCTCATGAGAAATACCCACAAACCCTTTTTTGGCTGCATTCATGCATTTTCCCATCTCAGCTACAGTTTGGTCGAGGTCAAGATCTCGGTTCTGAAACCTGGATATTCTGACTAATGACTCCTGCGTTAGGGACAAAATACCGCCGTAAAACATACGTCCTGTCTACAAATATGCACGTCATGGCCAGTACAGGATATGTGTGTTACGCGATTATTGTTTTATAACAGATTCAGTGATGCAGTGTTTAGAGCGTAATACTGTTGTGTAGTTTTGTGCAGGTTTGCCTCCCGGTCGCAGCAGGAACTTATTTTCTTCTTTTCTAGCTCCACTAACCAGTTTTATGTTTCCATCCCTTTACTGGTAAACTGTTTAAACATCAGGACTAGTCTCTTTGTTTCTGTAGCCAGTGTGAGGAGAGGAAATCAACTAAAAGCTGCTTGGAAACGACCAAATCCAAAGATCTTTAGAGACACTAAAGATTTAGCAGAAAATAATCAATAAAACTAAAATATAAAGAAATGAAATCTGCTTCAGCAGCTACATAAATTACTGCCGACACCACCGGGAGTCGAACCAACCTCAGCAGCCGGAAAAACAAGATGAAAGGCAGACTCTTGTACCACTGGACTACCAAAGCCAATACAATATCATGCTTGCCTAAGATGCTGTTGTAGGCGCGTTTTGTCATAGCAGGCGTGGGCGGAGCTTTGCTGAAACAAAGCTGACGAAAATAACTCATATTTGAGATAAATGACATCTCAATAGTGCCAACGGTAACTGAAATTTACTTTTTAAAAGACAGAAAAGAAAAGAAAACAGTCCTTTACGGACATAACAACATAAAGGGTTAAACTAAGAAAAATACCTGATGGTGCCAAGTGAACTGAGCCCCCCTGCCTTCTGTGGATGACCTGTCTGATTGTGGTTATTACTTGTGGAACCCGGCGAGACCTTGGACCTCAGAAAACACAATGGACCAACACCAGCAGATGACATGGCGCCCCAAACCACCACTGACTGTGGAAACTTTAAACTGGACCTCCAGCAACGTGGATTCTGAGCCTCTCCTCTCTTCCTCCAGACTCTGGGACCTTGATTTCCAAAGGAAATGCAAAATTTACTTTCATCAGAGAACATAACTTTGGACCACTCAGCAGCAGTCCAGTCCTTCTTGTCTTCAGCCCAGGGGAGACGCTTCTGACGCTGTCTCTTGGTCAAGAGTGGCTTGACACTCACCTTTGTGGTGATGTTCTGATTTTATGACCAGCACCTGTATACAGGCCATTTACAATTTTTACCAACAGTGATCCAGCAGCATCAGGACCATCAGTGATCCAACTGTGGGATACGCCAGCAGGCTGATCTACCAGTGAAACTGACAGAGCATGTCCTCATTCTGCTTCTGCTGAGCTCTTTACGTTCTTTGTTTTGGCTGATAAGAACCAAGGCACTAGTGTTTATGGACCTGGTGTGTCTGTGTTTGTCTCAGGGATGCATGGAACAGCTTGGGAGAACTGAGCCCTGAGAGCGCTATGGCCACTTACGTAGAAGAGATGAAGAAGGTTGCCCAGGAGGTATGTGTATTGTTTTTTCAGTGCATGTTTAATGCTGCAGTGATCAGCTACAATCCTGTTTTAGGTCACATTCCTACCACATCAAATACCATACCACTTTATTTCTATAGCACATTTCAAGCACAGCATGAGAGCTGACCTAAGTGCTGCTCAGCGTACGTTCCTTGAAAACACAAGAAATGAATCCAAATGAAAACCAACAGTACAAAGTAATTAAAGATAAGAGTCACTGGCCAAATGCCAGGCCACAAAAATGGCTCTTTAACAGAGATTTAAAAACATTGAGAGAGGGTGCGTGTCTGACAGCCTGGGTGCAGCACACAAACACCCGCTTGCCCCGTGACTTATAGGACATACAGGGAGTGCAAATTAACAGGTGGTCAGCAGACCTCAATGTGTTTGTAGGGACATGAGGCGTCAGGAGGTCAGACTGAGACCAGACCTGCAACTGTGAAGTTGCAAGTGGAATATTCTGGCCACAGGGGGCGACAGGGGCTGGGTGGCCTTTCATTAACCCTGTAAAGGGTCGTTTTAGGTCATACTGGCTCAAGAACATGATTTTAAAATATGAAAAAGTTGCAAAGTGTCCATTTAACTCCTCTGCCACCGTCACCCGTCCAAGGTCAAGCCAGTCCAACATCGTCCTTTTGAACAGGAGTGTCCAAACTATTAAAGAGATGAGCCAAAATCACCATGTTTGCAGAACTTCTGGGCCACTAGAGGGGGTTTCAAATAAAGATATCATTTAATCATTTTCCTCAGATGATGGGTGGACAATTGTTCAAGCTAGCATGATACTACTAAGATGGTATTTTACACCAGCATGTCTAGCTAACATCCAGCTTCACATTCTGATTTTATGGTCATTAGAACCAGTTAGAGTTCAGCCAGGATTTTAAGCTTGTTTCCTACAAGAAGCACGGCCCTGCCTTGTAGGTCTTAAGTAATCTCACTAAAGTCAGAACGTTTCACAAAGAATCAGACCTGTAGCTGTTGCAGGATAACACCACCAGAGCTACAATCAGACCTTTTCCTGCCTCCTTCCTGGAGTCAGGGACAAACATCACTGCAGTGGGATTAGTTAAGTGAAGTGTTGGGCCGGGGCCAAAGAAATGGTGCAGAACCAATATGGTGGTTCCAGAACATAGACATGCACACACACTCTTGATTTTCTGATGTTTGCAGACATTCTAGTCTAGACCTTTAATCGGTCAGACTGAAACTGACACCAACATGCTGAGGATTGTTTAAACCCATTGAATTGGAATGATCAGGAAGTGAAAACTGACCTCAGACCTCTGACCCAGACAATCCAAAAATAAGAAAAGAGGTGGGGCTGAGAGGATGGGAGCACATGAGTGACACCCATAAACTCTGAACCAATGTAGCTACGATGATCTAACCAAAGCTCAATGGAGCTTGGAGCCAGTAGGGTTAGCTAACCCAAAGCTAATGGAGGTTTTTGGGCGCTTTTAGCAAGACAAATGTGGTTGAGCGACTCAAAAGTGAAGCACGCAACAACTCAAAGAGCTGCAGTGTTTCTGTGTTCTCCCTCAGAGGGCTCCTCAGACAGCCAGGACGACTACAGCCTTGCATGTGAGCCTGGCAAAGCTGGACGGCCGCATGGTTCGGTTGCCCTGGAAGATGGGAGCAGCCGGCTGCCTGCGGTTAGCAGTCGTTCCCGGTCCAGAGATGGGAGAAGCCTTGCTTGGCTGCCTTTGGGATGCTGGAGTGGCACATTCGCGGAACTCTGATTGCAGGTTCATCGCTGCAGAACAGAGAGAAACTGAAACTCGGTAATCCTCCCTTCTGCAGCGGCAACCTCGCAGATTCTTGGCATCATCTACAAAAAGCAGAGACCTGATCCTTAGGCCACCAAAACGGATCCCCTCACCACCTTGGCTGCACCTAGAAATTCTGTCCATAAAAGTTATGAACAGAATCGGTGACAAAGAGCAGCCTTGGCGGAGTCCAACTCTCACCGGAAACGAGCCCGACTTACTGCCGGCAATGCGGACCAAGCTCTGACACTGGTCGTACAGGGACCTAACAGCCCGTATCAAGGGGCCTGGTACCCCATACTCCCAGAGTACCCCCCACAGCGCCCCCCGAGGGAACACATGTAGATTGGTTGGGCAAACTCCCACACACCCTCCAGGACCCCCTCGTGGTTGTCCCACGATCTAGGTACAGGTCCAGGGGTGATCAGGCTTTTTCTGTCATGGCTCCTACACTCTGGAATGAACTGCCACTTGCTGTCAAACAGTCACCTTCACTAGAGGTCTTCAAGAGTCGCCTGAAGACTCTTTTTATTGTTTGGCTTTAATGTAATATGGTTTTTAGATTTTTATCTTTTGTGTTTTACCATTTTAATCAATTTTTGTATCCTGCTTTTATTGTTTATTGTTCTTTTTTGTGGTTTTATATCATGTTCAGCGCCTTGGGCTTTCGTAAAGGCAAATAACATTTGATTGATTGATTGATTGATTGATTAAACTGGACTTCATCTGGTCTCGTTAGGTCATCGACACCATGCCCATGAATGAGACCACGGCTTCTTTCTTCCATCACTTTGAGCCTCTCTACTCTGTGATTAATGACATGCCTCGGCCCCCAGCATCACTGCTGACACTCATAGCTGGTAGGTCAACACACACACACACACACACACACACACACACACACACACACACACACAGAGAGAGAGAA
>SSNS01000454.1:134804-162304 GCA_006937985.1 Aphyosemion australe | reverse complement strand
TTTTTCAGGCTTTGTTTGGCCCTCCATCGTGTTTGCTTTAACATATGTAGGGCGATGGTGGCAGAGGAGTCAAGTGGCCGCCTTGCAATCGAAAGGTCGCAGGTTCGCGACCCGCTCAGTCTGTCGCTTGCCTGCTGGTGGTGGTTGGAGGGACCAGTGGCGCCAGTGTACGGCAGGCCCCGCCTCTGTCAGCGCGCCCCAGGGCAGCTGTAGCTACGATGTAGCTCATCCCCACCAGCGTGTGAATGGGTGGATGACTGATTGTGTTGTGAAGTGCTCTAAGAAGGCGCTATACAAATACAGGCCATTTACCATTACAAATATGAATGTTTTATGTTGAAGCTGCAATAGCAAATCTGCAAAACAAGCTAGCTTAGAACATTGTTTTCATGCCTCTTAACAACGTTCTAACATCGTATAGATATAAATATGTTGTGTGGAGATTAAAAAAAATAATAAAGAGGTTCTCTCATGTGTCTAAAATCCTCCTCCAATAACACGTTTCAGACCAGAACCAACCACTGGACCATCCGGTTGAACCGCCGCACTTCCCTGGGTCCTCCACTCATTCCACACTCACGTATTTATCAGCAGAACACCACTGGTGTGAGAGGTTCTCCACTCAGTAACATCAGAGAAGGAGAAACAGCCGGCTGCTACCACTTCAACTTTAGGACAAACTACCAGAGTCCCAAAAAGAAAAACACCATTTGAAGTCCCGGACAACAAAAGACGTTTGGACCTAGAAAACGGAGACTGGTGTTTAGCGCTAGCTCGTTTCCTCTGGTGATGTGGGTTCTGGTATCCGGCGGGCGTGGCCCAGAGATGAAAGCTGCCAGGAGAACTCTGAGCTCCGTGATCGTGTTTGTGTTTAAAAACTAGCTTGTATAGCAGATTTGCTAGTGCAGCTTCATCAGGAAGCACATTGCAGCTGACGAAGAGCAACAGTTTCCTCCTGAAGCAAATTTTCTAGTTAGCTGCTAACATTAACATCAGCATTGAGCTACTGGTAACAGTAGTGATGGAGGTTTTTAGTAATCCTAGAACCAGTGAATAACCTTGTTAGTAATCCTAGAACCAGTGAATAACCTTGTTAGTAATCCTAGAACCAGCCAATAACCTTGTTAGTAATCCTAGAACCAGTCAATAACCTTGTTAGTAATCCTAGAACCAGTCAATAACCTTGTTAGTAATCCTAGAACCAGCGAATAACCTTGTTAGTAATCCTAGACCCAGCCAATAACCTTGTTAGTAATCCTAGAACCAGTCAATAACCTTGTTAGTAATCCTAGAACCAGTCAATAACCTTGTTAGTAATCCTAGAACCAGCGAATAACCTTGTTAGTAATCCTAGACCCAGCCAATAACCTTGTTAGTAATCCTAGACCCAGCCAATAACCTTGTTAGTAATCCTAGAACCAGTCAATAACCTTGTTAGTAATCCTAGAACCAGTCAATAACCTTGTTAGTAATCCTAGAACCAGCGAATAACCTTGTTAGTAATCCTAGAACCAGTGAAGAAACTTGTTAGTAATCCTAGAACCAGTGAAGAAACTTGTTAGTAATCCTAGAACCAGTCAATAACCTTGTTAGTAATCCTAGAACCAGTGAAGAAACTTGTTAGTAATCCTAGAACCAGTCAATAACCTTGTTAGTAATCCTAGAACCAGCGAATAACCTTGTTAGTAATCCTAGACCCAGTCAATAACCTTGTTAGTAATCCTAGAACCAGCGAATAACCTTGTTAGTAATCCTAGAACCAGTCAATAACCTTGTTAGTAATCCTAGAACCAGTCAATAACCTTGTTAGTAATCCTAGAACCAGCGAATATACCTTGTTAGTAATCCTAGAACCAGCGAATAACCTTGTTAGTAATCCTAGAACCAGTCAATAACCTTGTTAGTAATCCTAGAACCAGTCAATAACCTTGTTAGTAATCCTAGAACCAGTCAATAACCTTGTTAGTAATCCTAGAACCAGTCAATAACCTTGTTAGTAATCCTAGAACCAGTGAAGAAATGTGTTAGTAATCCTAGAACCAGCGAATAACCTTGTTAGTAATCCTAGAACCAGCGAATAACCTTGTTAATAATCCTAGAACCAGTGAAGAAACTTGTTAGTAATCCTAGAACCAGCGAATATACCTTGTTAGTAATCCTAGAACCAGCGAATAACCTTGTTAGTAATCCTAGAACCAGTCAATAACCTTGTTAGTAATCCTAGAACCAGTCAATAACCTTGTTAGTAATCCTAGAACCAGCGAATAACCTTGTTAGTAATCCTAGAACCAGCCAATAACCTTGTTAGTAATCCTAGAACCAGCGAATAACCTTGCTAGTAATCCTAGAACCAGTCAATAACCTTGCTATTTGTAGCAACCCTTGTTATGAGTCAGTCATAGGTGCTGCTCGTCCAGGACCCTTTCTCCTCTTTGCTCTCAGATTAAAGATAAACTAGGTGTGGTTGGTTATGTGGGGGTGTTAAGGTAAACTAACACATCCATCTCCCTCAGGAGGACACCTGGTGGCCGTTTGACATGTCAGGCCCGACTGTCCTCCTCTTCCTTCTGTGGCCGTTTGTTGCTCAGGGCTTGGTCTACATGCTGAAGAAAGCTCACCAGAAGAGTCGCACATCCCTCTGAGGACAGCTGATACGGAAGGTCCTGATTGGCTCAGAGAAACAAAGGAATCCAGCGACCCCATCAGTCACTACAGCAGAACCTTGGGTTGGGCTGAAGGTCTAGATTATAGCAGAAAATCAGTGATTAGACAGAAATGATGTTTTTTCCAGCTGGATCTGGGCAGACTGGGCCTCGTTGATGTCCTATAATTTCAGATCTTCCACCACTAAATGTTTGTCCACTTGGAGCTCTCACACTACCCATGAACTGACTCCACCTGTGTTGTTAAACCACCTTCATCCAATCGTAGCGTTTCATTTGTTCCATCTGTAGCTGTGGCCTTTTGTGTTACCTTTGAAGGATGAAGGATCTGTTTCTGAACTGCCCTCAAGCATCGAAGCTGAAGCACAAGTTCTTGTTAGAAGTTCCAATTTAAATAAAAGACATTTAGTAGAGTTTGTGTGGCTGTTGTATTAAACTTCTGCCTTAAAGCTGCAAGCAGCGCCGTTCGGCCTAGCGTCGCACCTGCAGGCCCTGTGCACCGCCTCAACCCCTTCATGTGCTATTAGCTTGCTAATAAATTGCACACGTCACCAGCAGGTGGTGTAATTAGTGAAACGGTCATTAGTGCTCTGCTCATCGCCCACTACAGGTGTTTAAAATTGTGATAAAAGCCTAGCTTCATAACAGATGCTGTAGCCACTTCCTGTTTGGGGGTGTGTGTGTAAATCTTCACCAGACCGATGTGATCCATAAGAATGCACACCGATGGTGGGGATCTGATGGTGCATCATGGAGATAAAGCTGGTTGAAAAATTCTAGAGAGTGAGCTCAAACTCTAGATGAATGGAGTTGAGCTGTTCGTTGGTAGACACATTATGCTGTTTTTGGTGTGAATCAGATCATGCATGTCAGAGAGTAAACTGTGTCTTAGGAGGCGGGGCTAAAGTTATTTAATAATATTTGAGAACATTAATGTATGCTAAAACAATGTAAAGCATATGATATATATGTATATAGTCTATATTTGTACGCCTATACTAACCATAATCAGAGTTTGACATGAATTTAAATATCATTAAATGTTAAATTGACTTTATTTTGAAAAACCAACACCGCCGGCTCCTTCCCCGGTCACGATCCGATATGGCTCAGTTCGTTCTTGGAGAAGCCGGAGAGAGGGACACGGACCGTACCCACACCCTCCCATCTACCCTGATCTAACCCTAACCCAACAGCAAAAATACACACGTGTGGAGCACACACACACACACAGTATCTCCGTGAAAGCAGTGGGGGTGCAAAATGCCTGGAACAATTATTACATTAACACGGTGGAACCTGCAAATGTTGGTGGGACAAATCTGTAAAAGATGAAAGAAAAACCAACAGCTCTGCAGAAAGGTGAGATGAGTGAAAGCAGGTTATGGCAAGCCCTTTTGACATTTAATCAACTATCAGCCCTCTGTA
Source organism: Aphyosemion australe (assembly GCA_006937985.1). Taxonomy (NCBI): domain Eukaryota; kingdom Metazoa; phylum Chordata; class Actinopteri; order Cyprinodontiformes; family Nothobranchiidae; genus Aphyosemion; species Aphyosemion australe. The sequence continues at coordinate 158,213 of SSNS01000454.1, read as the reverse complement.
ATTCTTTTGTACTGAGTTACTAAATATAACTAATTACTTTTTTAATGTAATGTCCCAGGCATAAGATGCCCAACACTGATGTTAACTTGATTGAAATGAATCTAACACTTCCCAAAATGGTCATAATTAAAACCATGTTGTTGTTTTACAGTCAGACACCCCCACCCCCAACAGCCCTGTTACCAGATGGGGTGATAAACAGCAAGTTAGGCACAGCTGTGACCTTGTTTGAAGTACATGAAGTGTCTATGTATCTAGGGGGTGCTGTCTCTAACTGAAATAAAGTCCCATCGAACTGTTCTTGGGTTCATTACAGTAGTGTGTAGTTTGTGTAAATCACATCTTGCATGTGCAGAGCCATAAGGGGGTGGAGCTAAAGTGATTTGAACAGATGACCACAACAATGTGTTCAGTGGTATTGTGTGATGATGCCAAGCATGGTTGGTACTGTTCTGACCTTTTTGTAGAAGACGTTATTAAATTTTTAAATGTATGTAGGTGGCGCTATGGAGAGATTGGGTCACATTCACCACCAGTTTTTATACAGTTCTCTCTGGGGATGGAATAATATCCATCCTGTTTAATGTGGTGCAGATCTGATGCTGAATGTGGAAATTACAGCCAAACGTACGGCCACCACATCGAGCCAGAATTCACCAGAAGACCTCAGTACTAGAACTCTGATTACACCAACATGTCTTCTGTAAAACTTCTTGTTATGTTCTTCCTGTGTGTATTTTTTATCTCCATTGGTTTTTCTTGCTTTAAACACAGTGTTACGATGTTTTATTTACCTTTAATCACTGACGGTTTCGGCGACTCACTGTCGCCATCTTCAGAGTCACGCCGACTTGACGGCGTCACTTCCGCTGTTTATTTGCAGGCAGTAAGGGGCGTTGCCGTCCCCTACTGCCTGCGCCTTCCTGGTCGATCACCACGTCCCATGAATGATCCAGCGTGTAAACTCCATCCCTATTCATCGTCCTGGGTCCACGAGGACGCCGTCAAGTTGGCGTGACTCTGAAGATGGCGACAGTGAGTCGCCGAAACCGTCAGTGATTTAAGGTAAATAAAACATCGTAACACTGTGTTTAAAGCAAGAAAAACCAATGGAGATGTCTTCTGTATTTGGGCAGTCTCATGTTGATTAGATGAGAGGGGTCAAATCTCGACCTTTCAAAGAAAAACAGACTTCCTGTTGTAAGGGGGCAGAGCATAGGTGATGTCAGCATTGATGCTGTCATTGTCTTGAGATCTGGTCTGTGATGACACAATGAAAATTTGATGAAGCTCTGATCATGCATGTGGAAGTTAATAAACCAAAGAGTTGAATGGCAACAGGTGAGACTTTGAGGCTTAGCCACATAATGGACTGGGGAGACACAAGGATCATCACAACAGAACAACAAAAATACAAACGATGGATTAAAGAAGCGACCGAGATCAGGAGACGTGGACCTAACACCATGAATAGAGATGATGGAGAGTACACACTGGATCATGTATGGGACATGGTCATCGACGAGGGAGCGGGCAGCAGAGGGCGACTTCGTCCTCTACTGCCCGCTGATAAAACAGCAAGGAAGTGACATCACCACCGCTGAGGAAGACGCCAGATGAGCGTCGAAACTGTTGGGTAAATAACAAACTTTACTACTCCGTGTATTATCAAGAACACAATAAATCAAAAGATTTGTCTATGCTTTTTAGCCACTGAGTTATCACTTTAGCCTTATGGCACGGTGCTCCATCGTGGTGGAAAATGCATTGTTCTTCACCAAACTGTTGGATTGTTGGAAGAAGTTGCTGTCGGAGGGTGTTTTGGTACCATTCTTTATTCATGGCTGTGTTTTTGGGCAACATTGTGAGTGAACCCACTCCCTTGGATGAGAAGCAACCCCACACATGAATGGTCTCAGGATGCTTTACTGTTGGCATGACACAGGACTGATGGTAGCGCTCACCTTTTCTTCTCCGGACAAGCCTTTTTCCAGATGCCCCAAACAATCGGAAAGGGGCTTCATCGGAAAATATGACTTTGCCCCAGTCCTCAGCAGTCCATTCGCCATACTTTTAGCAGAAGATCAATCTGTCCCTGATGTTTTTTTTGGAGAGAAGTGGCTTCTTTGCTGCCCTTCTTGACACCAGGCCATCTTCCAAAAGTCTTCGCCTCACTGTGCGTGCAGATGCGCTCACACCTGCCTGCTGCCATTCCTGAGCAAGCTCTGCACTGGTGGCACTCCGATCCCGCAGCTGAATCCTCATTAGTAGATGATCCTGGCGCTTGCTGGACTTTCTTGGACGCCTTGAAGCCTTCTTAATAAGAATTGAACCTCTTTCGTTGCATTTCTTGATGATCCTATAAATTGTTGATTTAGGTGCAATCTTAGTAGCCACAATATCCTTGCCTGTGAAGCCATTTTTATGCAATGCAATGATGGCTGCACGCGTTTCTTTGCAGGTCACCATGGTTAACAATGGAAGAACAATGATTTCAAGCATCACCCTCCTTTTAACATGTCAAGTCTGCCATTCTAACCCAATCAGCCTGACATAATGATCTCCAGCCTTGTGCACGTCAACATTCTGCTCCCGCTGGCTGATTCTATCTGCTAATCGTAGGCGTGAATCTGAGCCGGCCAATGTTGGCAGTGGGTGTGTTGCCCCGATTTCGGCCTGAGGTCGAATGCCTTGGGAAGAGGGCTGAAAACACGTTCGGTTCAGCGCCATGATCCCCGGGCTACCCGGATGTGAACACAAGATACCCAGACTAGGCTGTGCGGAGCTGGTGCTAGTGTGGAAGCACCATAAGTTGTATGGGTTGTATCAGCCCTGCTATGCAGTTTTCTATCACTAGAGGGCTCGGAAATTGTATACCACACACACGATGTGGTTTAGAAAACCAATTTTAAAATTGACCATAAAAACCAAAAGAAAGTTTAAGTTGCTGAAATAATCAAATAAAATGATAATAGCAGTTACAAAGATAGTAATAATCTATTAACAATGCTTACTTTGTAAACACTAAAATAGAATAGAATAGACTTTATTGATCCCTCAAGGGGAAATTCACTTGTCACAGCAGCACCATCACTCAAAAGGTAATTAGAAGAAGATAAAAAAATAAAAATAAAAAAAAAACTAGGATACATGTATATACACACATAGGCAGTAATCTAGTATTGTAATATTAGATCACTAAAAAAAAACACAAATAAAAGATAAAAACAAACTTGGTATCAGCACTATGCAGCATACTGTAAGACACACAGACAACAATCTGAATCCGGTATTGCACAAGTATAGAACACATGAATATTGCATTGGTGTTATTGTGTACCAGGATGATACCAGTACAGCTTAAACTGAGGAGTTATACACTCTTACAGCAGAGGGGATGTAGGATCTGTGATAGCGTTCAGTTTTACATCTGGGATGTCTCAGTCTACTTCTGGAGGAGCTGTCCATGATCTCCACAGTGGAGTTCAGTGGGTGGGAGGGGTTTCTTAAGATGGAGGTCATCTTCCACAGCATCCTCCTTTCACACGTCTCCTCAACAGAATCCAGCGGGCAGCCCAGAACCGAGCTAGCTTTGTTAACTAGCTTGTTCAGTCTCTTTCTGTCTCGGTCAGAGCTGCCTACACCCCAACAGACCACAGCAGAATGAATAACAGAGACAACTACAGAGTGATGAAAGGATTTTAGCAGCTGGGAGTTAACTCTGAAGGACCTCAGCCTCCTCATGAGATGGAGGCGGCTTTGGCCCTTCTTATACAGAGCATCTGTGTTGTGGGACCAGTTCAGTTTACTGTTGAGGTGAACACCCAGGTACTTAAAGGTGTCCACCACCTCAATGTCTGCTCCCTGGATGTTTACTGGTGAGTGAAGAGGAGTGTTTCTCTGGAAGTCAATCACCATTTCCTTTGTTTTACTGGTGTTCAAGCAAAGGTGGTTACGCTCACACCAGTCCACAAAGTCCATGATGACTGACCTGTACTCCTGGTCGTCCCCCTCAGACACACAGCCGACGATGGCCGAGTCATCAGAGAACTTCTGGAGGTGACAGCTGCTGGTGTTGTAGGTGAAGTCCGAGGTGTAGAAGGTGAAGAGAAAGGGTGAGAGCACTGTACCCTGCGGAGCTCCAGTACTGCACACAACCACCTCAGATGTACATTTGTGCAGCCTCACGTGGTGAGGTAGTTGATGATCCATGCAGTCAGATGTTCATCCACTCCTGCACCCCTCATCTTCTGCTGCAGTAGGCACGGCTGGATGGTGTTGAAGGCACTGAAGAAGTCGAAGAACATGATCCTCACAGTGCTTTTTTGCATCTCGAGGTGATTCAGAGCCCGGTGCTGCAGGTAGATGAGGGCATCTTCCACCCCCATGTTTGGTTTATATGCAAATTGAAGTGGGTCTATTTCTGGGCTCACCACTGAACGCAGATGGGTGAGGTTGAGTCTCTCGATAGTCTTCATCAGGTGGGAGGTCAAGGCGACTGGTCTGTAGTGGTCTGGTTCCCTGGGATGTGATGTTTTGGGGACTGGAACCACACAGGAGGTCTTCCACAGGATGGGGACCTGCTCCAGTCGAAGGCTCAGGTTGAACATGTGTGTGACCACTTCACACAGCTGGTCAGCACAGTCTCTGAGCAGTCTGGGGCTGATTCCATCAGGACCTGCTGATTTTCTGCTCTTAAGCCGCCTCAGTTCTCTCTTCACCTGGTCCGATGTAACTGAGAGGGGGTAGTGAGGGGGGGCTTGTTGCTGATGAGAGTTGGTGGAGGGGGGAGAAGCTGATGAATGGTGTGAAGTTGGGAGGTGGGGGGTTGGCTGGCTGACTGGAGGTGGTTGGGGGGTGGTGGTGTTGGTGGTGCCTGTTGCAGCAGTGGGGGGAGTGGAATCGAATCTGTTAAAAAACAGGTTAAGCTCATTGGCCCGGTTCTGGTCCCCGTCAGCAGACCCACTGGCACCACTCCTCCCACTGTGACCTGTGGTGTTCCTGAGGCCTCTCCAGGCACCACGAGCATTGTTCTGCCCCAGCTGATTCTCCAGCTTCCTCCTGTAGCTGTCTTTTGCCTGTCTTATTTTGTGTTTAAGTTCTTTCTGCACACGTTTTTGCTCCTCCTTATTTCCAGACATGAAAGCTTTCTTTTTCTCGTTCAGCAGGGATTTCAGCTCTGTGGTCAGCCAAGGTTTATTGTTTGAGAAACACCTCCCTCTTCGTGTTGGGACAGTGTTTTCTACACAGAAGTTTCCATAATCAGTCACAAAGTGGGTCAGGCTGTCAAGGTCATCACCATGGGCGCTGCAGAATGTTTCCCAGTCAGTGGTTTGGAAACAGTCCCTCAGAAAGTCATGAATTATGAGACCCAGGGGCGATTCTAGCATCACAGGTTTAGGGGGGCTGAGCACTCAGAGAGCTGCCTGTCCAGACAGATTAGTTTCACAGTTTTGTACATTTTTACACAATTCTGTTGCCACATTTGTAAAATAAAAGCAAAACACTCTTTTCCACAAATCAAGAAAAGGTGTCACAAACAATGCTTTAGGGATTCTGTTATTAGAATAACATAGTCTAGGTTTAAAGTCTCTAGCTCAGAGATCCCCCTTAGGGCCGCTATCCAGCATGTTTTACTGTTTTCCTGCTTCAACAAACCTGATTTTACTCAGCAGGTGATTAGCAGACCTCTGCAGAGCTTAGGGTTAGGGTTGGGGCTGGATCCCGGCCCTCTGGGTAGGGAGTTGGGGATACTGGTCTAGGTGTTGTAGTTTTTGAGCTGGACCAGTTCCTATGTGGCCCAGATGCAAAACAAATAGACCTAAATAAATAAATAAATAAAATGCTGAAATCAATTTTATAACTTTCACAAATCAGATAAAGGTTTCACAAACTATGTTTTAAGGACTCTGCCATTAGTGGGAAATGAGCTGGTCCAGGTTTGTAGTTTTATAATAGGAATAGATTAAAGATGCTCAGGGAGTGAAACATTGGATGGAACTGCCACTAAAAGTACCAGTGATAGTTTTGGATTTATTTGTGTATATTTGCTTAATGTTCCACTAATATCAACATCCCATTGAAAAAAATATCCATTCTCTTTTTGCAAAATTTTTTTTCTCCTTAATTTTAAAACCAAAAAGAAACAAAATGATGTTTTTCCAAAAATTACAACAAATCTCATTTAGTAGATGTGTAGGGAAAAGTTCACTCAGCAGAAGCAGCTGAGGTAGAGTTAAGTTCAGAGTTCAGCGTCGACCCTGGTATGAGCAGAAATCCATCATACAAGCAGGTTAAGATTTATTTAGGTCCTAATGGGAAATTACACAGTTAAATAATGTAAATACATCTACAACAATTAATATGATTCTGATTAATATCACACACACGCACGTGCGCACACACACACAGGTGAAGGTTTATGCATTAACAAAACATTTAATAAATGATAATCAGGGCTGCTGTAAAATGTAATCTCCAGTCAATCCAGACAGAATTCTCCTCTCTTCTGTCTCATGATCAGCAGCAGCTGAGATGTTTCTGGCCACAAAGTTTGTTTTTAACCTTCATGTGAAACACACTCCTCTTGTTTTGATGTTGTTTCTTGTGCTTAATACTGATCTATATTTCTGTCTGGATGCCATCTATCCATCTCCTGCGTGTTGCAGCATTTAATCACTGGTTGATCAGATGCTGTGTGCTGTATTACTGCAGGAACGTGCAGGGTGTCGGTCAGATAACCTGTCTCTAATATATCTCCTCTTGTCTGGGCTGACGCTGCTGCATGCACGGTGCGCCTCACCACAGTGATGCACCTTTTGCACAAATTGAAACGTTTGAAATATTATAAAATTTTAATGACACCTTTTGCTATAATGCATTTTTTGTGTGAAGGGTCCCCAATGTAGCTTCTTTAAAGGAACCTCCAAGGGTTAATCTATACATTTACATTGCTCTTTAGTAGGAATGAATGCCTTGTAAGTTGTACTCAAGGGAAACAAAACTCAAGAAATGCAATTCAGCTGGAGGAGAAGGTATCTTCAGACGACAGGATCTGGACATGTGGACATCTCTCTTCTGATTGGCTAACAGCAACACGACTACCACTGACTCTGTTTGCTCTGCAACGTTGATGTTTTATCTCCACAAATAACACAAGCCTGGAGGAGTTCTGCTGTGTGGTGGAGTTGCTAATGCTAATGGTTAGCTTTTACTAGTGGTGCTCCATCATGCTGAAGACAGTGTTCATCACCAAACTGTTATTGGATGGTTGGAGGAGTTCATCTGGGAGCATGTTTAGTAGAGGTGTGAATCTTCACTAGTCTCACAATTCGATTCAATTACGATTATCATGTCAACAATTCAATATCTCGATGCATCACGATTATCTCAGATGGATTTATTTTCATCGATAAATAGAAGATGTCAGATATTTGCTTTTCTTTTTTATAAAAACATGTCTGACACAACACGCCATCCCTCTAAAGCTCTTCAACCACAACAGTCCTCAGGACGATGTAAAAATACAAAACATCTAAGCAGATTTAACAAAGTAAAAATGTGTTTCCTCATTCAACATCTCAGGCTGTGGGAGAAACATGCTGACAGAATCTTAAAAATAGTGAAAACCTAGAGGACATGTCCAACTCTTGCCTTTAATGTAGTTGATAAAATCCACAATGGGTCCATTTATTAGCTTTAATGTCTTTGAGCAGCTTTAGAATCACATATTTATGCTGCACTACACAATAATGGATTATGGTGTGCTTCATAACCATTTATGTCAGCATCTTGATGCATCCATGATTCATTTCCTCAGTTATAATGTTTACAAACCGTTCTTTCTTCATGGCTGTTCTGAGGCTAAACTTGGAGTGAGTCCACTCTTTAGGCTCAGAGGTGCCCCAGACCCCACCCCCATGATGCTTTACTGTTGGAGGACACACGACTGATGGGAACGCTCACATGTTCTTCTCTAGATGATCCTTTTCCAGAAGCTCCAATCAGAAAGAGTATTCATCAGAGAAGATGACTTTCTTCCCGTCCTCAGCAGTCTGATCCCTGTTGGTTTCCTTAGAGAGCTTCTTTGTTGCCCTTCTTGACACCAGGACAAGTCTTCTCACTGTGCTGCAGAGGGACTCACACCTGGTGGACCCCTGATCCCACAGCTGGACCAACTGGATCAGGTTTTGGACACTGGTCCTTCTGGACCTTGAGGTCTTCTTCTCAAATGTAGTTTTAAATGGGATTTTGGGTTAAAGTGACAAAGAGGAACTTTGGCGACCATCTAAAACCTGAGGCAGCAAACCCAACAGTGTTTGATCCTGGTCTAGTTTCAGCTCAGTAGTCCTTGTCCTCTCACATCCTCATACCCACCACTGCTGCTGCAGCAGCACATGAACCAAAACCCCAAAAACCAGACGAGGTCATTTCCAAAACAAATAATTTAATATATATGTATTTATGTTCATGTACACAGGTCAATTTAGTCTCAGCAGGTACAAAACTGGTGCACACACACACACACACACACCATGCACAGGGGCACAGATGTACTGAGCTCTACATATAATGAAGACACATGGACTATGCTTGGGTGACACGGGCAGTGATGCTTAGTTCTGATCCACGATGTTCCCCCAAAACTAAAGCTGAATGTAAGATGGTGAAGACGTCACTGAGTGCTTCATGACACAAGGAGAACCACAAACCTCACTAACAAGGAAAACACACACACACACCAGGAAAACATTTGGCATATCTCCACATAGCTGCCTGAAACACTGCTGACAGACACAAGCGTCCTCACACTGTCCTGTCTCTGAGTACACACACACACACACACTTCCATGATACATATCAAGCTTGTATTAACAACCCCCAACCTTGTCTGGAGACACCTGGGCTCTCATTTATCAACCGTACTTTCGTACAGATCTGTGCGTATTTTTTGCGTGGGAACGATTTTACGCATTGTGTGGTATTTACCAATTTGTACTTGTGCGTGAAAACGTTCCTAAATATAAGAACAACTCTGACCATGCGTAGGAACAGCATCTAGTGGCAGAAGGAGGGAACAGCAATTCTGAAGGTCGCAGTGATCCACGCGTGTTCCTCATCCATTAATTATTCTACCCAATAAATAATTATTTCAGTGGAAAAAACAGCTTTGTCGCATGAATGGTGCTAAAACCTATAAAAGACACCTGTGACTGACAGGTGTCTGACATTGTAGCATGGCTGATCTGGTGTTACTGGAGGATTTCACAGAGGCTCTGGAGCAGATGTGTCCTCCGGACCGTGAGCGCACCAACGCTCGCTGAGGATCCAGAGATGTTCCTGAGCAGATACCTGAGCTCAGAGGAGCCTGCAGCATCAACAAACGTTTTATAATGAGAACAAAACTAAACACAACATGCAGACAACTCTACATGTAAACTGTAATCGACAACAGAATGGAACATTCAGTCCGTTTCTCTACATTTCTTCATATTTAATCTCATATTGAACCATTATTTCTTTATTTCAGACAGGAACCTCTCTGTCCTGACCGCGTTTACAATAATACAATTACAACCTCTAAAACTAGTTTGTTCTCTTCTAAATCAGCAGCCAGTGCCTCGATCTCACTGTCAATAAAGTTTTTCTTTTTTCTTTTTGTAAAGAATCCCCTCCCAATCTGAGGACGTAGTGTGACCAAATATGGTTAATTGAGGGCGTTTCTGTATGTAAATGACGGTGGATGGACACGAGCACCTGGGTGCGCACAGGTGGGATTTATCATCAGACGATTGCGGAGGAACAAGCGTACGAGAGGCCGCCACATGTTTCATAATTCAGACTTTTGTCTGTTCGTACACACATTCTAAATTTCATTCGTATGAGGGAATATAGGAACGTTTCTACGAATGTTCGATAAATGAGGGCCCTGGAGTCTGGAGACACCTGGAGTCTGGAAACTACTAGCTTTTAACCTGTGATCTGGTCTTGGTGAGTAAAAGCTGAGACCTGTGTTAGCCGGATTAAACCACCACTGTGTGACGGCGCCAGGCCTTTGTCTTGTCCCTTGGGTCTCGGACCGGTCTCCTCTGCACCACAGAGGAGTATCTTTGTGAGCCCGAATGGATGCATCCTGAAGCTGGGGGAAGGGAAAGGGTCTCTGAACCAGAACCTATGGTTGGTCCACATCCAGGCTCAGCCAACTCTTTTTCATGGATTCTGATTACCTCCACCCCATCAGCCCTTGCACTTTTGACTCTGTCCTGGTTCCAGTCCAGCTCCAGCTCCACATTCATGGATTTAGCCCTCCCTACTCTGGTCTTCCTGTAGTGGACTGAAGCAGCCGGTCTCATGGCTGGCAGCTGGGTTCTGTCTGACACTTGCTGCTGTTTGGGAGGCCTGCTGGGAGAAATCCAGTGAGGGATGGAAGGACATCCTCTGCTCTTTAGGTGTGACAGAGTGTTGGTGGCAGGTGTCTGACAGGTTGGCGTCTGGTGATGTGAGTAGAGAAAAGTGTTTGGGCGAAGCCACCAAGCTGAAGTGGGTTTGTCTGCACTGAGGTCTGCTTTGGTCCTCAAACCAGTTTCTGTCCGTCCTTTTCCATCTTCAGCGTCTACAACATTTTCCTTCTGTGGTCCTCCATCTGTCCGAGAACATGTATGTTCCTCCACCACAGGATGTTCCTCTCCTCTCTCCCCTTCCTCCACACTCTCCTCTCCCCCATAGTTGGTGGCTTTGACTGGTTCGTGGTCTGAGTCCTCGTCAGCACTGCTGCCTGCCAGGTGGGTGCTGAGGCATTTCTTACGTTTTCGAGTCATAGCAGAGATGATGGTCCTGGACAGAAAGTCCCGGGCAGAGCGGTCTTTTCTGGAGCCAGAAGAATTCTAAAGGGTTGAATTTTGTAAAGAAAAGGTTAAATAAACAAAAAGACTTGCCTGTTTAATGTTTAAAAGACAAGGAGGTGACTTTACCTTAGAATTAACAGAACTGCTGGTGGTGGAATCTAACAGAGAGAAAAACCAAGGGTTAGAGGGATATGAGTGGCTGTGAAGGTTTGAGACAACTCCAGTCACTATCAGGTGTTATCAGATGTGTCTTTACTTTAGCTAGCATAAGAGCTAGACCTAATATTCGGCCAGACAGAGTGACCACACGCACACACACACAAGATGAGTAAGACCTGGCCCTACCGCAGAGGCTGATCCAGGGTCTCTGCTAGAGAAGGAGTGCAGAAAAGATCAGAGGAGAGAAAGTGAGACACAAGTGGAAACTTTGTAAGTATTAACAGGAAGCCAGTTATCATGAGACAAATACTGTGAGAGAGTCACACAGGGTGGACGTTAGAGTGAGAAGCAATAACTTCAGAGTTCATTTCACATGAAAACATCATCACAGTTTCTCCAAGCCCAGAGAACCCGAGGTCAAACAGCAGCCGTGCCAGAGGCCCAACAGATAACAACAGCAAGCCCCCAGGCCCACCTGAAGCCACCCACTTGAAGGTAGATCAAGCTCGGAATCCAGTGGCCCGGTACCCAAGGGCGCCCAACCAGGCAACCACCAGGAGCGAGCCTACAGATGCCCAAAACGTCCAGCCCAGATACGAGAGCTGCAAATACGCAGGCAGACCGATGGGGCAGCACAGACATCGTCCGGCCTACACCAGCTGGTGTCACCACACAACCCCAATTTCCCCCCAGGACCTTTGGTGTCTAGGTGCAGCTTAAAATTGGAAGTGGGCACCAGCACCCGATGAGAGGCTGAGTGATCCCCCTCTCCAGGTGCCATAGAGTGTGCTCTATGGCACTTGGAGAGGGGGATCACTCAGCCTCTCATTGGGTGCCATAGAGCACACTCTATGGCACCAAGACCCTAAGTGTGCATCTGCATGAAATGTTGTTGATGGAAGTGTTTAATATCCAAATTAAAATTGGGGCGCAGGCCGCCACAGGACTGCAGAGATGGGAATCATACCTGCACCCCCTGAACTAGTCCACACCCCAAGGCCCTATGCGTATGTGTGTGTGGTGATGTCTGAGGATGGGGAGGAAAGACTGGGGGACCTAAGCCCTCCAGGGAGCCAGCTCCCCCGCTGACCCCAATAGGCACCCCTGTTCCAAAACCCACCTGGGGCAGGGAGACCCAAGCCCATCTAGCCAGGGCCCACTGCAGCAGCATCACAGAGCCCCACGAAGCCCAATGTTGCCAACTCAGCCCCACCCCAGCAGAATATCTACTCCCTCCCCCGGATTTGATCAACTTCAAGAATACATATGAATAAGGAAACAGATTTTTACTTTGTTTGTTACTTCTTAGATGTTTTGTATTTTTACATCGTCCTGAGGACTGTTGTGGTTGAAGAGCTTTAGAGGGATGGCGTGTTGTGTCAGACATGTTTTTATAAAAAAGAAAAGCAAATATCTGACATCTTCTATTTATCGATGAAAATAAATCAATCTTTCCCCTCCCGGAGATCCCCCTGCCCAGCGATGGAATAGCAGTGTTCCTGCCAGTTGAGGAAGTGCCAAGGTCCACCTGAGGCCCCCCGAGCCAGGGCCAGGCATTGCCGCATGCACCCGCTCATGCCACCGGCAGCATACAAGCCAGGACCCAATCCCCCCAGGCCCAGCCCAGACCCCCATCCGGGGACAATCGCCCCCAGACCCCAAGCCCTCACCCAGACCCACCCAAGAGTGATATGGCTATCAGGAAGCGACCTGTGACCTCCCAAGGCCCCACACATGGTTGCCAGAAGGACACCTGTGTCGTGTTGTTACTAGTTTTGCGTTGCCGCCAATTTGTTCTTTTGTTAAATTGTGTTTTGTATTTTATTTACCATTTATGTAAATAAATGTTGTTACATTCATTTTAAACATCAGAACATGTGTCCTCATTGTCACCCCTGGCCACCTAGACAGCCTGGGTTGTAACAAATGGGGGCTCGTCCCAGATCATCTGGACTCATTGGAGGAGGCTGGACCTGGTGTTTTAAAATTGTGAGTCTTGTTTTTGCAGCCGGTGCTGTGGCGGACCTTGTAGCAGCTTTGCTAAAAAAAAGGACTGCTGGTGTTGATGCATCGTTTTGAACATTTTGTATGGGCAGCTTGTTTTGGAGTTGGATTCTTTGGAGCAAATGGACTGCTGTTTGGAGGAATGGATACAGTGCGCTCTCCTTGCTCTGCTTTGACTGCAGGGATCTGTTTGTCTGCTGTGACTCTGCTTCCCAGAATTCCCTGCTGCCTCAGGTTTGATGTGACGTTGAGGATTGGAGTTGCCTGTCACGCTGTACTATAGCGTGGACGAGGTTAGAGTTTCTACACAATCTCTTCTGGTTATGAACTGTTTCTGTTGAAGTTTCTGAAGGACTGGATTAACTTTTGATGGCTTGAAATGACCTCAACCATGTTGTTTGGAGAAATGGAGCTCAGATCATCAGACAGCTGGAGCTCCGCAACGCTGAGGGACAAGTCATGCACACAACTGTGGGGCCGTGCAAATTGGCTGGACTTTGGCAGTTCATCTTTCTGCATCTACCCTTGACATTTCTCATTGCAACCCAGCATTTCTGCATCGCAATGGCACTTAATCTGCCTCAGGCTGAGTGGTTCACTCATAGGTAATTGTACAGGGACATTCATCTTGGTTTAGAGTTTGAATGAAAGTTGGGAACTTTAATTTTTAAGGGGGGAAGTGTTACGGCCCACGCCGTTCCTTATTTTTGTGTTTTATTTCTGTTCTTATGGCTGAGTGGAGCTAACTTGAAACACTTGACTCCTCTCACCATATATAGTTAAGACATGTCCAATTCAAAACGGATGAACAAAATGAGCTGAATAAACTGCCGCTATGAACAAATCAGTAACGTAATCTACACATAATGGAGCACAACAGTCACAAACTAAAAGGATTACCAAACCAAAGTTACTATAACACAAACACCAAGTAGCAACTGGTAACCTACACCAAAGTGAACTGTTGTCCCCACAACACAAATGGCCACAAAGTAGACTCACACCACACCAAGTTACTAACAGTCTTTGCTACAAATCAGTGAGCCACACCCACACAAAATGATCACAACTAGTGGGTCTTTACTACATACAGTTACCGCTCCTGCAGTCACTGGGTGACCTCCGAAAAGTGGGGTGACTTCACTTCATCCACAACACATCATATCACAAACACTTCAGCAATTACCAACCAAAACCAAAACAACCTGAAGAAACAATAGGCATGGCTGCAATAACAATCAAGCTGGTGGACCATGACAGGCATGCGCCACTAGCAGCAAGTCTCCTGAGCCCAAAGCTCACCAAAGATGAACAAGATGGTGCTCATCTCCAAGCCACACACCAAGGCGTGGGCCGTAACACACCCGCTGAACAAGGCAGCAGCCCCCCCAGCACCAGACCCCTCAACAAACCCACCCCTAGGGAACTTCAGGAGTTGCTAATGCTAATAGTTAGCTTCTACTAGCCGAGATGTTCTCTGCTGTTTCCTGGACGCTAAACCAACAACAGCCTTCCCCGTCGTGAGTCAAGATGGGTGAGTCCATGAATGTTAAAGGAGTCATCACCTGAAATCTTCACTTTTCCACTTAAAAACATGTCTATAATGGCTTCCTAATGATTTTTCACTGGCTGAGAAGCCGATATTTAACATTGATGCGTTTGTTTAATCTTGCCTTCTTCAACCAGCTCACATGCACCCCACGAGCATGCGCATTCCAAAACAAGAACTTGAGTTCTGGCCGTATATGCCAACACAACGATCGAATATAAACAAATATGAACCAGCAGCGAACAAACAAGCACAACAAAGGTCATTTCATAACATGAAACGCATAAGTTATGTCTTACCGTTGACGACTCATGTTATAATCCGTGTTATGGGAGACAAAACTCCGATCGGTTTGTGTATTCCATCTTCACAACAGCATAAGAGCCGATGCCTGGCTGTTAGCTTGCTTTGTCCCAACTCAACAACAAACGAGGACGCCATTACGGGCGAGGCAAGGGCTCGTAAATACGGTTAGATCCCGTAGGTCACTGCCAGGTCGGGTTCAGTTATAACTTTTGCTGTTTTGGAGCGAGACGCTGAAGCTGCATCATCCTTCCACCAATCACCGCACCCCTCAGTCCCGCGCATGTCCGAGACAGCCGAAATATCGCGTGTGATCTCGAGAGAAAATATGCCCTTCACAATAAAGGCTTAAAAAATCACATTTTTTTATTTATTTTTCCAATACAATTTATTTTAATGGTCTAAAAGACTATAATAGGATGTAGATATCCACGGTATTATAGGTGATGACCCCTTTAAGTGACAGTCAGTGTGTTTACACGTGCATCTTTAGATCTAGGTCAATCTAAAGTAATAAACTGGGAGTCTTTATCCTAGTTTACATGTACGTTAGAAAACCAAACTCTCAAACTAAGGCTACGTTCACACTGCAGGTCTTGATGCTCAATTCCGATTTTTTGATTAAATCCGATTTTTTTGTGTGGCTGTTCACATTATAACTGAAATGCGACATCAAACACTCTCCAGTGTGAACGCTTCACGGCCCCAAAGCGACCCGCATGCGCAGAAGACAAGAAGTCACAGTCAGAACCAGGGGAGGTGGAGTTGTGATGTGACAGTCTTCACAGACAGTTCAGCCACAGGATCACACCTGAGTCTCTCGTTTTGGGGTGGAAACTATTTTAAAAACTATTTTACTCCTTATTCCCGCCGTCTTCCCGAGTTAGTATTCCCTGAAAATGTTTTGGTATTAAGTTCATTCACGGAATCCCCCGCCCCGCTGTCACGGAGACCGAGACCGGAGATGCGCTTCACTCCAGCAGCACCTCCCGTTCTCATGCTTTCTTGTATTTTTAATTCCAAAACTTGACAGGATGTCGTACAGACCCCTGAATCCTTCTGTCAGCGCTGCTCTTCAGCGCTCCTCCTCAGAAAGGTCCTGACACGACGCTCACCTCTGCTGAGCAGTGACGTAGGAGGTGGATTTAAAGGCAGGGTACGTAAGTTGGAATTGTTAAAATAACTTTAAAAATACTTAAATGTGACCATCTGACCCTGTTCTATGAGAAAAAGTAAGTCATCTTTCATATTTTATTTTTCTCCTAAGTCCCTCCCCTGGCTTTACAGCTAAACTAATCATTTCTGCAAGCCTACCACGTTGACCAATAGCGCTGCATTTCCGATGTTCTCTCTCTTGACTCGGCTTTCCCTGCATGTGCACGTTAGGAGGCGTGGCTTTTGGCTCATTCAGGAAGGCCGGGGATAGAGTAACAGCCTTTCGAATTTTAAAATCTCCCCCTCCTTGCTCTGATAACATCAACTTACGGACCCTGCCTTTAATGCGACATGACCGTTCAGACTGCAGTCGCTTTCAAAAAATGCGCATATGTGTCGCAATCAGTACATATTGAAACGACCTGGATCGGATTAGGAAAAATCGGATCTGTGCTGTTCAGACTGTCACAAAAAAATCAGATAAGGGTCACAAATCATTGAGTTGAATTAGAGCATTCATACCAGCTGTGGTTTGGTTCGGATTCGGAGCTCGAGAAAATTTCCACATGGAGTCTATTTTTTCCCAGACGCTGCATGCCGATCACCATGAAGTTAAAGAAATTACATGAGCCAGACAGGAAGGAAGATGTGCTTCAGCAGGGTAAATATAAAATAAAACCTGTGCTGCATTATTTTTGTTTTATTATTAATGATGGTATCAGTCCACAGTGTATGATAGTTCGTGTTATTAAAAACATATTATGTCACATTTCTAATCATCTGGTGCTCTTGTGGGAGCAGATATCTGGAACTGCAGTCGATGTGAATGGTAGTTCCCTCTGGAAGCTGTAAGGAAGCCAGACCGCCTCCGTACCGCGTTCTGTGTGAAACAGGCTTCTGCCTCTCAGGTTAGGCCTACTCCAAGGGAGGAGGGTCTGGATGATGGATGTTGAATCTTGAATCAGTGTGGTTTTTGTCCTGGCCGTGGAATTGCGGACCATCTTTTTGCCATTGATAGGGTGCTGGAGGTCTGTACTCCTGGCTCTGTTGTATGCTGATGAGAAGACAGAAGATGGATACGCTCTTTGTTGGAACTGCAGCATCATGTTAGCCTTCGACTCAAACTCCAGGGCGGAGCTGCAGTTTCTTTGCAGACGCAGGAACTGGCCGACGGGAATGTTATTAATCTAGTGATGCGGCTGGTTACTCTCTGCTCTCATAAGTGTGTTTCTGCTCATGAGTTTGCAGGATATAAAAACCATCTAAATATTTTGAGAGGATGATCCAGGATACTGCATTAGTTTTTCTTGCTCTAAACAGTGTAGAAATGTTTTTTACCTTAAATTACTGACAGTTTCAGCGACTCACTGCCGCCATTTTCAGAGTCACGGCGGCTTGACGGCGTCACTTCCGCTGTTTATTTGTGGGCAGTAAGGGGCGATATCCCGCAAATAAACAGCGGAAGTGTTTATTTGAGGGTGTCAAGCTGGCGTGACTCTGAAGATGGCGGCAGTGAGTCGCCAAAACTGTCAGTAATTTAAGGTAAAGAAATATTTCTACAATGTGTTTAGAGCAAGAAAAACTAATGGAGTTAGAAAAGAAATACAGGAAGAACACAACAAAGAGGAGGATTCAGGATAGTGCGAGCAGGACCCGGACACCTCTCTAAAAAGTGAGAGAGTGCATCTATCCCCGCTGAGTGTGGGTGGGCTCTGGACGTCTAGTGAAACCAAGATGTCATCCGGTTCAGATTTCAGTTCTTTAATCAGGTTTAGACATCTATGGTATCTGCCACAAAAGAGGGCAAATCTGACACAAATGGTTTGATGAAGACATCCACAAACTGGGACAGAGATTGGGTTAAGCTGCCTATGCTGGAAACACTGGATCAATAATTCGATTGTCCATCAGCTGTAGAGCACCAGTCTGTGATTGGATGACATGCTTTGGGGTCAAACCCACCCTCACCTGACGTCTCTCGAGGCATACCCGGCCTGCCAATGTTGGTCAGCAGGTGGTCGATGTTGGGGACAGGCTGCATGTCCTGCTTGTCCTCTGGAGCCTGTGGACACAAACCAAAAATAAATGAAGAACAGAACTTGATCCAAAGCCACCCAATGAACAGCTGTTGTGGACCAACGTACCGCCTCCTCCTGGCGAAGCTCTCCATTGCTGAAGAACCAGTTGTACTGTAGAACAACACAAACCATGTTACATGATGGACTCCTAACAAGAAGTAGCACAGGCAGGTTAAAGCCAGCAGGGGGTCTGGAGGGAACTCTTACATGGAGGATCAACGTCTCCACTATTTTGTAACGATCAGGCATGTGGGTGACCATGTCCGTCATGTTGTCTTCTGATGTCCTCACCAGAGTGGGACCAAACACAAGAGCTAGGTTCCTTGGTTCCATCTGAAAAGAGAGTCAACACTTTGGGGGTTTTTCTTCTCTAGACTGATTCCAGAACTAAACCAGAGCAAACCAGAGCCAGCTCTTTCTGGTTCTGATCTCACCCTCTCAACATCATATGAGTTCAAATGGACCAGAACACCTTGTGGAACGGCTTTCAAATAAACTCTCTTCATCTCACCAGCTGGGGTGTACAGATCCTGGTGGTTTGTATCTCCTGCTCTCAGCTGTGTTTCTGACTGGGCTATCCACCCTATTTTTGGCTAGGCTCATGGAGAAACGCTGATGCTAGCAACATCCGGTGAGATACCGGAAGTGGCTCATACCCATTGGTTTGCATGGTGAGGTTTCGTTGCTAGTAGCAGTTTATTTGAACATTTGAAGAGGATTTAAAAAAATATTTACCCCCGAAAAATTTACTCACGTGGCTCGGGGAGATGTTGCATTGTTCGTGCTTGTACTTTTTTTCCCCGTGTCCTGTCCGGCTGTACAGCTATCAGAACTGATGTCTGAGTGCCAAAAACAAGCCCTACAGTTTGACTCTCACAGGTGGATGGTTATAGATTCAGTTATAACGCCCCGCCTGATATGAAAACTTTATTAGAAATGCTTTCGGTTGTTTTAAATTTCAACGGACACGGAAATGAAAGAGAAAGGGGGGAGAGAGAAGGAAGAGGTGTGTGTGTGTAAGGGGGGGGGGGTTCACAAAAATAAACACTCCAGAACGCAAATGAATCCAGTTCTAGACCTGCAGAAAGAGAGAGAGAGAAAAGGGGACACACAAAACTACAGCAGAACCAAAACATCACTGCTCCAACAACATGAGGATGTATAACAGCAGCAAGCACACGGTAATAAATCCTAGTGCATATAGTGCCAACCACAGCCTTAGGTTTTGTGTTAAAAACACCCAAGCCCATACTTGTGAGAGCACCTGTGTGCTTAGTTCGGGCTTGTACTAACAACCAGAGAACATTGATGTTTAGAACTTGCACCTCCAGAGTGAGAGAGCGTGCAGCTGCGAGCGTCGGTACGGTTCTCGCCGCCTCTCCAGAGATGAGGAACCCAGAAGGATGTGGCTGAAAAATCTTAACTTGAAAACCACCACAAACTTTATTTGTGCGTTCCTTTCATTTTATTGTGAAAACCCCCAGAGAGGAATACCCGCATCCTACTTTGTAGTTGGATATGACAAAACTCCGGAGAATAGACGCCTAGTAGTAAAGAGATCTGACAGCAGTCTCACAACAACAGGAATTATTTCATGTGTACAATTTTCTGAATAGTTATAATTTAACGTGCGTTTAGACTGCTGTCATTAACCTAAAAGTGCCATCCTGCTGTTTGCATTTCACCTGATGTAGAAACTAAAACCCAGGCTTGGTGATGAGGGATTTAAGGCTCTGACTCGGCTCTACGTCTGCTTTTAAGTAAATAAGATTTTGTCCCACCTCTTTCAACAAAACACAGACAACCTTATTACGATGTAGGTACTGATAAGCCTCAGAGCTTTAAGATTGTTTATTGCCTCGCTGTCAGACGCAACTGAGTTCAGAAAGTAGCTAAAATGCTACTGTACGTTAGCTTTGGCCAGACTTTACGATCATCCCCCCCACCTCTCTGCTTCAGTAGGCAGACGGAGTGTAACGGTTTGAGCCGTGACAGCTGGTGTTCATGCATGTTTTCAGTCTCTAAAGGCCCATAAAGGGGATTTGCACGAAGGAATCGTATTGTCTCAATGTAAACCAACGCGGACCGGAAGTTGCTTGCATTTTTCGCGCAAAGCATCACGGGCTGTAAGAATAAGGTGGATAAAGCCTTCATCATCTCTCTAGCACCAGGCCTGGTCTGGCTCTGGAACTTGTGTGTGTGTGTGTGTGTGTGTGTGTGTGTGTGTGTGTGTGTGTGTGTGTGTGTGTGTGTGTGGAACAGGTGAGTTTACCTTGTTCTTCTCAGAATGGTCTGCCACCCTCTTCAGGTGGCCTACCAGGAACTGGAGGGTGTGATAATAGTGATCTGGGAGGTTGTGGATCTGAATAGAAGCAGAAAATCAATGCAGACAAAAACCTGTCTGTTCTGAAAGATTTAAAATGTGAAAGAGTTGGAACACACCAGCTTCTTCATGGTCTTTAGTCTGTCTTCTCCATCCTCTATCCTGTTAGCATCAATGAAGTCGTTGTACTTGTCTGCACATTGAATGTTTTATCATTACATTGGTAGTATCTATTAGGAAAGCAGTCATCCTGAACAGCATTCAACTTCTTCTGCTCTCACCATCGGTGAACAGAGGCTCAGGCAGCTTTCTGAAGAAGGATTTAAGCAAGCTGCTGATCACGTTGAGATCCTGCCATCGCTGTGAAGAGACACACGTAACTTCATCCACAGGGTGCCCATAGGAACATATCTCTGTGATTTGAAACTCAGATGTGAGCCCTGCACACCTCCTCAGCCGTGTTGAGTTCCAGACCCTTGTTGAGGTGCTCCTGTAGGTTGGACACCATGGCGTTGTTCCCTGGTACGCGGTAGATGCCCGTGTACTCCAGACCCGTGGCCTCCACCACACCACAGCACATCTCCACAATCAGAGGGACAAACTGTAAGAAGGAAAACGGCTGCTGTTGCTAAGAAATTCCAACTATTCCTGAGGAATTCTCTGTCTCAGACAAAACAAGCTCTCTCCACATCATTCCATGGGTCTACCATGATCTATCAGAGAAGGGGTATTTCCAGGTTACTTGTTTAGTACCCAACTGTAACTATAAACCACTGTAATGCAACAGGTCTCTTTACTTTATGATTAACAGCAGGCTGGCAGTCCTCCAGTCGCACTCCAAAGGCTTTTGGACTTCCTGTTTTCTTGGTCTTCTTCATGATGTTGATGCCCCACAATGCCTTGCTGTCATCTGAGTACACACACAGTAACAGACATCCATTAAAATGCCCCATTTACACCACCATGGAGTCCCAGCTGCTAGACTGGAGATGGTGTAGATGGACCTGGTATTTGACCATGTCATCTGGATAAAGATGCTGGTACACACAGTAGCAGCAGCTTTGCTGGTTCTTACATCAGAAACTAAAGCCAAAACAAACACTTGGTTTTAAGCCCCGCCCACTCCACAGAAACTACCTGTTGTTCTGTGAGCATCTCAATGAGCAGTAAACTCCAGGACCCTTGTTTATCAACCGTTGGTAGAAACTCTCCTGCGTTCATTCGAAGAATGAAACTTAGAACGTTCGTACGAACGGCCAAAATCCTGATCTATGAAACGTGCGGTGGCTTCTCGTACGCATGTTCCTCCACTATCGACTGATGATAAATCCCACCTGTTGTTACCCAGGTGCTCGTGTCCGTTCAGTCATTTACATAAAGAAACACCCCCTAAATTACCATATTTGGTCACGTCCTCTAAAGCTCATGAGGGAAATCCCTGTGTTCTGCCTGAAAAAACAACAACCTTCAGGGAGATGGAGGCACCGGCTGCTGACGTTGAAGTTCTCTCGGCTCAGGAGGAACGCTGATGTGAGAAAGCAGCAGAGGTGGTAAACGTGGTCGGGACAGAGGAGAGGTCCCTGTCAGAGATAAAGATGAAATGGTTCAACATAAAACTGAATCTGACCATCGTAGAGGAACGGGTTGTCATTTACGGTTTACACTTAGGTTCTGTTTGGAGGTAGTTTTGTTCTTGTTTGGAAATGTTTGTTGTCTGAATCCAGAGCTGTCAGTCAGCTTGGTTACCTTGGCAACGCGTGGATGTTCGGGGAGAGGAGGAGGTTCTGGGGGGTTCTGGTGAGGGATCTCCCAGGTTGTTGGTGACACTGAGCTGTTGTGAATATATCAAGGAAGCAAACAAACTGCCTGATTGTTCACCCTTAAAACTCCACAGTGTTCATAATGTTATGATGGTGCTCAGTGACGGCTGTGATGACCGATCTGTTGCTGTCTCACGTTGGAAGGTCCCAGTAGCAACACATCCTAAAGGTGTCAATAACTGAATCTGGACTGGAATCAGACTGGTGAGGTTTGTCTGTGGCTCCACAAAGGTCCCAAATCCCAGCATAGCTCCAGGAGGATCTCCTTCAGGAAGCTATCTGCTCAGGACCCTCTCACCAATCAGATCAGACCTGTTCCCTCCAGAGAGCAGGCTCTGCCACATCCTCCACTAACACCAGATCAGCCGTGGGTCTCAGGTGTCTTTCTAGGTTCTGCCAGCAGGTGTGTGATGGAGCTGTTTCTTCACAGACATCATTACTGATTGGCTAAAATCATTAGTGGATGACTGAGACCTTCAGTGCTGTGGTTCCCCCGTTCTACCACTAGATGCTGTTGGTACGCATGGTCAGAGCTGTTCTGATGTTTAGGAACGTTTCTACACACCAGTACCAGATGGTAAACACCACACCATGTGGAAAATCGTTCCTACGCTGTTGAATGAGGGCCCTGGTGAGTCTTAAAGCCACATGTGAGTGTGTTGCTGCTCAGAACCAGAGAGATGAGACTCACCAGATTGGGGGCTTCTGTTCACTGACATGTTGTCTGTTTTAGCCAGGAGGAATGGACGAACCATACGATGGGTTCTGGGAGACGAGTCTGACTTGTTGCCAGTCAGGCTGGACACAGGAGACAAACCAAAGCATGAGTGAGACGACTCCTTAAAGTGCGAGTAACACCTACGTCAACTTTTTTGCTGATAACCTGAATTGCTGGGTTTCACATGACGTAGCGTCCACATCACCAAATGCACATGGTTCTACAGAAGTAGCGGCGCTGCACAGATCCCTGTTTACTCTGTTGACTTGGAGTTAAAATGCCCAAATTCTGTGTGGTCTACGGTTGTTACAACTGCTCTAATCGGGACAAAGACAAATGTTTATTTGATGTCCTAAAAGCAGTGCACCACAAAGAACCTATTAAAGAAAACGTACTGAAAGAAGACGGCAGGAGTGGATCAGTAATCTCCAGCTAAAAACAAAAGGAGCTGAAACG
>SSNS01000454.1:74804-127304 GCA_006937985.1 Aphyosemion australe | reverse complement strand
ATTTACACAGAACTTTTTTAATTGCTTGAATATATGTAAATGTCATTTTGATTGTACTTAAGGTGATCATTTGGCCCACACTTATGCACTCATTGTATCTGACAGGCATTCAGAATGTGAAGGTGAGACCCCCTCAGAGGTTTTAGGTGTGGAGCTGCCAGAGCTGGACCTGACAGACGAACACCACCATAATCACCTCACGATGGAGGCAGTGGTCCAGGGGGATGCTGGAAAAGTGGAAGCTGGGACAGAGAATGGAGATCAGGCAGAAGAAAAATGCCAGAAGATGGAAAGTGAACAGAACAGAGCAGAAATAAACCGGTTCTTGGAGGGAACAGAAGGCTCCGGTCAGAGTTGAAAAAGAAGTATCTGAATGAGTACTTTTTAAAGAGTGACACTGAAAAAGTCAAGTATTATATATGTTTTGCTATTTTAATGTCCTTGTTCAGCCATGTGAAAGGTTTCCGGCCAGCATCGCGTTTCCGGCAGTGGCGGCTCGTCCATAGGGGGCGCTAGGGCGCCGTCCCACCACTCACAGGAAGGAGAAGAAGAAGATAGGAATCACAAAATATATTTAAAAAAACATAAAAAGTGAACTAAACGATCTATACACACCATATGGACTAAGTGCTGTGTGTAATCTGTGTTTAAAAATGTTTTTTTTTTTTACTTTTAACACGGCCGAATCATCGACGTACTTGTCACGTGTCCTCTCGCGGGCGCAGCAATCTTTACCATTGACTTAATATGGGCTAACTGGAGCATGTGCAGTGGGTCCCCAAACCGTCCACAATGAGAAAGAATAGGAGAGCGGTTGGTCGCATCTTTTAGCGATCGTCGCCACCTCACCGGGTGAATTCTGCTCAGACCAGGGGGAGGAGATCGCTGATTGGTCAGGTTGTTCACCCCGCCCTGAGGGGAAAACTTTCCACAGGCTGGCACAGTGTGGCTCCATCTGTGCCAATTTGTCACAGCAGCAACACACTACTTCCACTAAATATTTTTTTGTTGTCCAACCTTTTAGCCATCTTTGCTATAATTGTGAAATCATCAGTGACAAATAAAGTTAAATGCTTCAAAACCTGACGTAGCAAACGCTACTAGTAGGTTCCAATGTGTGAAACCTGAGCCAATCGAATTGCTTGTTGTTGAGTTTTTTTCAGCTGGCTGGCTTTCGTGTTAACCAATCACAGGGAGAGAATCCACGTAAACAGGAAAATGATGAATGCATCAAACACTCGAGCGGGCAAACTCTTATATAGTCTTTGGCAAAACAATGCCAGCAAACAGTCTGATCAGCTAAGCTTTTACGTTGGGATGTAGAATTTCACGAACCGAGTGGATTATTTTTACTACACCACACGGATTATGGCCATTACCTGCAGGTAAGCCTCATTTTAGCTTTTGGCTTCAGGAAATAGCATGCTGCCTCGTTAGCGGCTAGCACCGCTCCATACGGTTTGAACTAAGTGGTACTTCTTGTTTGTGAGTCTGGGCTTTAATCTAAACGCCGGCTGCTTCTGTGAATATCTTGCGTTGTGTCACTGTGTGTTTTTCTGGATACGTGTAGCGTCTATTTTACGGCCTCACGTTTATTTACAGCTTATGGGTGTTCTGTTTGTAGAAAGTGGATTCTATTGATTAGATTTAGCCTACTCCCCTTAAGCGTGTGTGCAGTTTGTGTAATATATGGGTGAATGGATGAATGTTTTTGTCAAAAACATGCTTAATATATTCGAAAACCTTTTGAATAACTTTGTTGCCGGAAGCGCTACTGTGACCGTCAGTTGTGTGACGCTGATGCTTAAGAATCAATGGTAATTTTGCGTCCCCTAGTGGTGATATGTGGTTAGCGCCCCACCCAAAAAAAAAGTCACCGGCCGCCACTGGTTTCCGGTTAAAGTCCCATTAGTCATCATCACACACTGATGAAATTACAGTTCTGCATGTGACCCATCCTGTGGTAGGGAGCGGTGAGCTGCAGCAGTGGCCGAGCTCGGGAACTATTTGGTGCTTTAACCCCCCAATCTAAATGCTTTTACTCCCACTCATGTGTCTGAGACTGGATCTACCTGTTCAGCATCTTTTTCATCTTTTCAATGTTTCCCATAAAACTCTGTCTTTTGCCTTTATTGACACAATCAGTGTTCTATAAGCCTGCTTAGAACCCCTGGTGCCTGAGAGCCACCATGCCGTCTCAGTTTATTGAAACTTTTGGAAACCGAATAGTCATCGTTGGTGACTGTTTTGAAATTTGTACAGAAAGACTGTCCAATTCACAAGCACACACACAAACGTATTCTCACTATAAGGTACACACACCATGAAATATCTCATTGGGATTACCTCATATGGTTCAATATTGTTCATTTCTAAGGGATGGGGTGGGAGTGCCTCAGACAAACATCACAGAGACCTGCTACCAGGGGGACAGAGGCTGTGACATCAGAGATGCTGTGGAGTGATGTGTGCAGAGGTTAAGATCTCTTCATTTACAAGAGGCTTCTGTTGACTAGATGCCAAGGACATTGAAGACACAAGAGCTATTGTCCACCTGAGAAGACAGGTGGAGCGAGTTACTGGGAGCTTGTGCAACCAAAACAAATGCTCCATACCACCATGCCCATTAGATTACTTATTCCATGTGAGGGTGAAGAGATGACCCTTCTGGATGAGATAGTGAATGTTTGCTGCATTATGGTGAACATGTGTCCCAGTGTGGTAGTACAACCAGGGAGAAATGAAACCTGCTCTTGTTAAGTGGTTCTGTACTGCACCGTGTATAAAGCGAGGTTTACAAGATGAACTGAATGATCTGATTTTTATGTTAGCAATTCGACATAAGTTGTGCATTAACCCTTAATGACATGATTTCTATATATTAACTGATCTGCCTTTGTTCTTTGAAATAATTTGAATAAAGCAAAATATTTAAAGAATTTCTTCATCCTTTATTCAACTTTTGGACGTATTCACTGAATGCAAATCAAGAACTTTATCCCTTCATCTTTGGTAAACAGTTACATGCATTAAAGCAAAATGACATTCTCACATTTCTGAGCATTGTAGAGCAATGATAGCTTGGTGCAAATAAGCAAAACTCTTTAATTGCACAATTCACAAACAGGAATAGTGGTCTGAGTCAGACCCTGGCAGGTGGGTGACTCACTTCTTTAGTAATGTATGTTCACAGCCATAAATGTTAAGGATCAATCTTAACCCATCAAATGCAAAATAAGGGTCTTTCTGAACAGAACTGCACTTGGAGAAATATTTTCCAACTCGTTCTGGAAGGCAGACTTTCTGGAAGAACTCTTGTGCTTTCTACAGGCGTGGTTCCCAGAAATCTGCATCAGGAAACCTGCGCACCACAGCCATGACTTTTTTAGTCCAAACAACAAAGTCAGTGTTTGGAGTTGGTCACATATATTTGTGTTTGCACCTGTGTGTAATACAAATGCTCCTTCTTTAATGGAAGTCCATTTCCAGCAGACTCCAGGAAGAAGTCTTTATCTTCTGCATCCAAGGCCTGCTTTATGCTGTCCATTCTATATTTTAAAGGACATTTAATCTCCAGGCAGCCCTTCGCTCACACACTGTGAGCCCATCAGGGGATGCTCCAAGGTCGGGAAAACTGGTGTTCACAATGAAACCATGTGGTCCAACCTGATGTTTCTTGTGATGTGCAGTGATGACTTCAGCGTCGGCCTTTCTTGCATCACTTTCATGCTCCAATCCCCATCTAGTTTGTGTAACAGACACAGCGTTGTCAGGGTAGCACACTTGATCAACACCACTGACGGCTGGTGTTGATAAACTTGTGGCAAATATTGCAAGCATGACGGAGCGGAGATTCTCCCAGCACACCATTTAAACCAGTTTGGACTCTTGTGCTGAAGTCTTGTGTTCTTCGACTGCTTCAGCCTGCTTTTCTGTCACTGCTGCAGCTGGAAAGTGCTTTTCACAGTAAAGCCGTAGATCCGGGAGGTCAAGGGACTTGTTTGTGCAAAGATGCCAAAGACTGTGGTAATGTAGGTGACTGTACAGGGTAATGAGTGTGATACTGTTCCATTCCAGACAAACCCACAGCCTTGCTGTGCTCTAGCAGTGATTCTAATGGTGGCGACAACTCCTCCACATTAGCAGGTGGGTTCTTATGTTTTGGAGGACAGCTTTTTTTTTAGCATTCACTAAAGATTGTGTGTCTGTTATGGCCAACCACTGGCTGTATCTTGGACAAACTGCCAGGTAAACCCAGTATACTGGCTCATCAGTAACAGTCTGTGTGCCACGGATCTCCACCGTGGCTGCAACTTTAAACAAAAGAGCTGCAACATGGGTGCAGCTCTCAGCAACCCCGGCCAAACAGGTGCAGTGGGCAGATTCAACCTTGCCGGTGACCTTGTGTGAGTGTCAGGGCTTCGCTGTCCTATTACTGGAACTTTGAACATGTTTTTAAAATATTAATGCAAAGGAATTCCTTTAACAATAGTCACAAAGTCAATGGGAACTCTTCTCACTTCATCTAGTGAGTCAAAGCAGTGAGAAATTACTTGGAAAGAAGTCAGGGTGAAGAAAGGCAGCCAAAATAAGGAGACTGACTTCTGCCAAAGGTTTCTGAAAATCTCAAAGCTACACAACTGATTGGCATTAGACCAGAATCCCCAGTAAACAGCCTCAATGAAAATGTGAAACCGTCGTTGGAAGGGCTCGTGTGGGGCAGTGGTCTTCCTAGAGGCCTTTGACACTCAACCACGATCTGCTTCTGTAGAAAACCTGTTTAAATGTTCATAAAGGCAACAAAAGCAACCAGTTACTGTTACCACACATAACATGAGATCAGCAAAGAGCCTGGGACATACACTACACCCACAAATCCCGTTTATAAGGAAGATTAAAAACCAAAAACCAATCTGAAGTGGTTTCATCCAAAGCAAGGACGGTAGCAGAGTCCCAGGACATGTTCTACTTTAGGTCTGAAGCAGACCAATGTTGTTCTCATGTTTAATGATACACAGCATGTATGGCTTTGTTTATACCGTACATGTTTTATAGTTTTAATCTCTGATAACGAGTTGTAAGTTAGCAAACTGCTACATGCTACTGCTACATTAAAGGAAGCTACCTCCATTTTAACCTCTATTTTCTTCATGAGATGAAAAGTTGGACCAATATCGATGTCCGATATAAATACTAATGGCACTTACACACTAGCACTGGGTCGGCTCCGATCGGTCAGCCTCAGTCGGCCCCGGCCCGCCAGGTTGTTTACACACGTCTTCCAGGACACCTTTTGGAATGCGGACGTGATAGGCGGTCTCAGAAATGCGCGCGAAAAATTGGCGCGAATATATCAGTGATGTGGGCGGGTCAAAGGAGTGCGGAGAAGTCTGCCCGGTGTCTGCGCTCATCACAGCAGACGGGAACAGAGAAACGGCTGGGTGGGTCAAGTGAGCGCGAAGTCCGCTGTCTCTTCCTTATTAAACAAAAAGCTGCGTGGCAGCATTGTGTCAGTGTGTGTGTGTGTGTGTGTGTGTGCACGCGCGCTGCGATCATCACAGCTGACGGAAACAGATAAAACAGCTTCAGTCAGAGGCTTGTTAACTCCTCCGCATTCAGAGTGATAATGAAGCTCGCATGCGGGAAACCCCCGCTGGCGGATTCTATCCACTAATCGGAGGTTCCCTCTAAAGGTAGGCGTGAATTTGAGCCGACCAATGAGTCAGCAGTGGGTGTGTTGGCCCGGTTTTCGGCACGAGTCAGACCACCTCAGATGAGGGTCGAAAACACGTACGGTTCAGCCACAAAAATCCCCGGGCCACCCGGATGTGAAAGGACCTTACCAATCCCGCCCGGTCCGAGCCGGTGCTAGTGTGTAAGCGCCATAATACTGCTGTTGTGGCTGGTAATTGATATTCAGATATTAGAGTCATTGTTTTTATTTTGCTATAATTTCAACACTAAAAGAAACCTCTGCTTCAACCCCCCCCCCCCCCCCCCCCCCCCCCCCCCCCCCCCCCCCATCACATGCCCAAACAAATACCAACAAGCTGGAAATAAATATCTGTAGTTCATATCAGCCCAGTCTTGCTTATCAAACCGATACGATATGTTAAAACATGACTAACATCGGCCCATACTGATGTCCATACATCCTGCATCCCTGCTTCATATTGGAAGAGTTCTGCTAATTTAGACAATTTCTGCTTTTTGGATTTTTTTTAGCCGTTCCTTTCAGCACACAGCATTCAAACTGCATTTTTATAAAACAAAACATTTAAATGTCTAGTTTCTCTAAATTTTTCCTTCAAAAGTGTCAGAAATCATTCCTGTTTTTTATTTCCTTGAGTGAGCTGTAGAGCTTGTTGTTGTTTCACTGATATTTTGAAGATGTCTAAAAAACAAATTTGCTCTCAGATGTCAGAAACCTGCCTCAAATCTCTCATGAACATTCTCAAACCTGTCTCTGCTTAGTTTACACTTTTGTGCTATCCCACTGGCTTTTGTGGTCCAAACCAAAACCAAAGCAACTTACGAAAACACTCTGCCTTCGTCCCTGAACGTGTTGAGACCCTCATCACAGGACTTGGATCTCTCAGTGGTGATGGCCAGCAGGTAGGATGAGCGACGGCTTTTAATACTGCCTGGAGAGGTGAGAAACGAGTCAGAGGAGGCACACGAGGGGAGAGTAGTGTACTTTTGTTTTGTTCACAAGCTATTCAGAAACAAAACAGGTGTGGTCAACAGGTGTGGTAGAGCAGGATGTTAGGACAGCCTGCAGTTATGCTTCTCAACAGTTCAAAAGGACGAGTGACACTCACTGCAGTCTTTAGAGCGAAATCGGACAAAGGGGGTGACAGAGAGGGTGGGGGAGACAGGGGTGGAGGTGAGGGTGGTGACAGTTGAGGCCTGGGATCTGGACACCACAGAGCAGGCATGTTGATCAGGATCAGGACTGTTGGGTTCATCTGAAAGGTCATCACCACAGGGTTAGGGGTCACACACAGGAAGGACATGATCAGGAGGAGAGACAGAACATCTACAGAGGCAGGAATCGTCTTCAGCAGAGAACCAGATTTGGATGAACAACCTTTCGGTGAACCTGGTTTGAGGATCCACTTTGGGTCAAAACCTGTTCTAAAGTGGTCCTGTTGCAAAAAAAACATGGTCGCCCTTTAGCCAAATGTCAAATCAGATATTAGTGTTAGTACTAGCTAGCATTTCCACTTAACAAGGTGTGAAATTAAAACATAAGATCAGAATCAGAATAGACTTTATTGTCGTTGTACGGGGGAAAACAGCGAAATTGGAGTGCCACTCCATTTGGTGCAGGATAAATGTAAAATAAAAGATATTCATAACAAAACCCCTTCTAGACCTGAGTAACAAGGTTACACAACTCTGGCAGAGCTTTTTATACAAACACTTTATTATCTGATTATTCTGGTCTGATTGAACTCTGAGTGGTTATTCCTTCCTTAGCCAGCACCGGGGTTCTGGTTGAGGTGGAGGGCTAGCTATTGTCTCTAGAGACCATCTTTCTTGTAGCTCTACAACCAGAGGTCGCTCTGCTTCCTTTGAACTTTAGCTGATTAAAGTCGGGCATAAGGACCCATTATACTGTGCTGTGGTTTATCGTCCACCTGGTCCAAACAGTTCCTTCCTTCAGGAGTTTAGTGACTTTTTTATCCTCCACTGTGAAGATGTCCAGACTGGTGGTGATTTTAACATTCACATTGATGATGACTCTGACCACTTTGCTAGGAGCTTTTCCAGTCTCATCTTTCACTTTTACTCAGCATGTTTCTGGCCCTAGACACACCAGAGGTCATACTCTGGACCTTGTTTTTAATCTGGGTTTAAATGTTGACAGTGTTTCTCCCGAGGATGTTTATATCTCAGATCATCGTTGCATTTTCTTCAACTTGTCAGTTTCTGCGTCCCCACCTCCTGCTCGCCGTTTGGTTAGTTCTCGTTTTCTTAATGAGAGCACAGCTAGCTAATGTTCTGCTGCTTTCAATCCAGCTTCACCCTCTGACACTGACCCTGACTCTTTGTTTAAAAATGCTTTTCAGTCCATCGGTCCCAGTGTGCTCTCTCTAATTAATGCTGCCCTGGTCTCTGGTCAGGTCCCTGCTTATTTTAAGAACGCTGTAATCCACTCGCTTCTTAAAAACCCAATCTTGATCCATCTCTCCATAGCAGCTTCAGACTCATCTCTAAACTTCCGTTCATCTCCAAGATCTTGGAAAAGGTTGTGGCTAAACAACTCACAGCTGCTCTATGATGAACATAACATCTACGATATTTTCCAGTCAGGTTTCCATAGAGCTCATTCTACTGAAACAGCTCTTCTCAGGGTCTCTAATGACCTTCTGACTCACAGTGATGCAGGGAATTGTTCTGTTCTGGTTCTGCTGGACCTGACTGCAGCCTTTGACACTGTCGACCATCACCTGCTACTGGATAGGCTGAGAGACTGGGTAGGCCTTTCAGGAACTGCTCTGGAGTGGTTCTCCTCTCATCTGTCAGAGCGTTCCTTCTCTGTGGCCATCTCCAAGTTTTGGTCCACAACCACCTCCCTCACCCATGGTGTCCCACAAGGTTCTGTGCTGGGCCCTCTGCTTTTCCTCCTTTATCTGCTCCCTCTCCAGCACATCCTGAGCTCTTTCAAAGGAATCTCCTACCATCTTTATGCAGATGACATCCAACTGTACATCTCCTTTAAGCCCCATGAGATGTCTAAGCTGCAGCTGCTGCACAGCTGCTTAGACTCTATTAAAACCTGGATGGCTGGGAACTTTCTACAGCTGAATTAAGACCAGACTGAGATCCTCATCTGTGCCCCAGACAAGCTGGTTCCCAAAGTCAGAGACTCTCTTGGTCAGCTTGCTTCTCACACCAAACCCTCCATCAGGAATCTTGGTGTGACCTTTGACCCATCTCTGTGGGGCGATGGTGGCAGAGGAGTTAAGTGGACGTCCCGCAATCGGAAGGTCGCAGGTTCGCGTCCCGCTCAGTCTGTCCCTGTCTTTGTGTCCTTGGGCAAGACACTTAACCCGGCTTGCCTGTGTTAGTGGTGGTCAGCTGTGGCTACATAGTAGCTTACCATCATCAGCAGTGTGTGAATGTGAGAGTGAATGAAGAATGGAAAGCGCTTTGAGTGCCTTGAAAAGCGCTATATAAATCCAATCCATTATTATTATTATTATTATTATTATTATTATTATTATTATTATTAT
The DNA here is from genome assembly GCA_006937985.1 of Aphyosemion australe. NCBI lineage: Eukaryota > Metazoa > Chordata > Actinopteri > Cyprinodontiformes > Nothobranchiidae > Aphyosemion > Aphyosemion australe. The sequence continues at coordinate 118,062 of SSNS01000454.1, read as the reverse complement.
CTCTCACCCTGGATTCTCATGTCAGTTCTCTTGTTTGCTCTTTCTTCTTCCATCTCAGGAACATTGCTAAGCTGAGTCCTATTCTGTCCCGCTCTGAACTGGAGATTGTTCTCCACACCTTCATCTCCTCACGCTTAGACTACTGCAACTGGCTTTTCACTTGTCTGAGCAGAACCTCCCTGAACCGTCTACAGGTGGTCCAGAATGCCTGTGCTAGGCTGCTGACCAAGTCCTCCAAACACGCCCACGTCACCCCGCTCCTCTTCCAGCTTCACTGGCTGCCGGTTAACTTCAGGATTCATTTCCAGATCTTGATTCTGGTTTTTAGGGCCTTACATGGACAAGCACCATCATACATTGGTGATCTTCTCAGTCCCTACACCCCCAGCAGGTCCCTGAGGTCCAGTGATCAAAGCCTACTGGTTGTGCAGCGCACCAGGCTAAAAACCAAAGGTGACAGATCATTTGCTGCTGTGGTCCCCAGACTCTGGAACTCTCTCCCCCTGAGCCTGAGATCAGTGGACTCAGTGGTCTCCTTTAAGAACTCACCTGTTCAGGTGGCTTTGGTGGGACCTCCTGCTGATTCTTCATCACTACCTTCTCTTCATTCTGCTGTTTCTGTTGATTCTGCCTTTCTTGAGATCCCATGATTATGTTTTATTAATCTTTGTCTTCCTTCACATTTTAAAATCTAAATGCTGTCTTTTTTTCCCCAATTTTTATTACAATATTTTTTAAATCATTTTTTATTTTTTATATTTTGTTCTTGTGAAGCACCTCGTGATTTTTATCTTGAGAGGCGCTATATAAAACTTATTTATTCTTTTTCTATCCCTCATTGACATAAATCCTGTTTTCATATTAGCTAGCAGTACGACTAGGCAGCTAGCTTTAGCTTAGCCTAAGCCCTGAAAACACGAGTGTGAATGCAGCAGACCAAGCAGAGAAAAGGGACCCACACTGGTGATCTAACAACATCTGCTTACACCACATAACAAGTGGTGTGCTGCCTGTAAAGAGTCATGGAGCTCTGGTTGCTGCTGCTGATGGAGAAGGTTTGGCTTAGGAACCATGGTCTCTTTTAGCTTTCTTCTCATTGGTCCTACATCCATTACAGTTCTGCTGACTGACTATCCTGTCTTCTGAAGAGGTTCTGTCTCCACAGGTTTTGTTCTGCTGGTTCTTATTTATAGCAAACATCACAAACACGCAGGGACACATTACAACAGTTAAGAGTTTCAGGAAGTCAAACAGGTCAATGTAGTGTGGGACAAACATTAGGCCTACTGGGACACAGGACACGTTGAATGGATCTGAACCCGTTACCAACAGTAACTGTTGAGGATGAAAGTGTGTGAGCAGGTCTAACCCGACATCAAATACAGGTGAAGCAGGAAAAACTAGAATCTGGTGTAAAAGTCCACTTATGTCAGTAATCCAGCTCAGACTGAGAGACCATCTAAAGGCTCAGGAACCCTTTGCAGGTGTTCTGGATTCATCAGCTGGACCGGCTCTTTTTGCACTTTATATGCTGCCTGAGTTCCATTTTCAAGAAGCATAAAATTGCTTTTCATTGTTTTGCAGATGATCTGCAAATTTATCTGCCATTGCAAGTAGGAGCTGACTCTCTTGCATCACTGACTAATTGCTTGAATGATGTTAAGCAGTGGATGGCCCTCAACTTCTTGAAATTAAATGACAACAAAACTGAAATTGCGGTTTTTGGTTGCCCAGGATCTCCAGAGGCTGTTTCTCGCCTCATGGGTTCTTTGGCACCTTACTGTAAACCCCATGTTAAAAACCTGGGTGTGTTTATTGATGGCTCTTTTAAATTAACAAGGCAAGTCAGTGCAGTGGTTCAGTCCTGTTTCTTCCATTTGAGACAGCTTGCTAAGGTGAAACCCTATCTCCCACCGAATATGTTTGAACAGGTGATCCACCTTTTTTTTTCCTGCAGACTTGATTACTGCAACTCCTTGTACTGTGGTCTTGAGCAGTCGTCCATTCACCGGCTTCAGTTGGTCCAGAATGCAGCTGCTCGTTTATTAACACACACAGGACGTAGGGAGCACATCACCCCAGTGCTGGAGTCCTTGCACTGGCTTCCCGTATTTTATAGGATCCAGTTTAAACTTCTGTTGTTAGTTTTTAAGTCACTGAATGGTTCTGCCCCTTCTTATCGATCTGAGGTTTTAGAAATTCATGCCCCTCCAAGAGCCTTGAGATCTGGCACTCAGAATCTTCTGGTGGTCCCTAGAACGAAGCTGAAGTCCCGTGGTGATCGGGCTTTTTCTGTGGCAGGCCCCAGACTGTGGAACAGACTTCCTGCAAATGTTAGGGCTGCTCAGACTCTGAGTCATTTTAAGATTTTGTTAAAGACGCATTTTTATGAGCTGGCTTTTAATTAGTAACAAATGAGGTGTTTTTTTTTATTTTTTTATTTTATTTTTTTACCTCTTTTAGCCTTGTTTTGCGTCATTTTAGGTTGTCCATAATGGTTTTTATCAGGGATTGTCCTGGACATTTTGATTCATTTTGATTCATTTATTTTAATCTTATTTTATATTTTAATATAGTCGCTTTGTTTTATTGAATTTTTATTATTTTTAACTCTTTTACTGTGATTTGTTTTTATGATGTGAAGCACTTTGGTCAGCAACTGCTGTTTTAAATGTGCTATATAAATAAACTTGACCTTGACCTTGAGAGTGTGACACTTTGAGTCTGGAATATTGAACCTTTTCACAATATTCTAATTGTCTGAGATGTTGAATGTGGGGTTTTCATCAGCTGTAGCCATGATCATCACAATTATAACAAATAAAGGCTGAAACATCTGGATTAGTATGGAATGAGTCTGTTTCATAGAGTAGTTTCACCTTTAGGTTGAATTAGTGACATAAATGAACTTTTGCACCAGATACTGATTTTTAGAGTTTCACCTGTAGGTGTTTAGGTGTGTTTGTTTGGACATGCACGACTGGTGTGAGTCAGAGGAAAGTTCACTCACCTATGAAAGGAATGGAGGACAGGGAATTAAAGGCGTGCTGCACCAGGCTGCCGTTGATCAGGCCGCTGGTACCCGCCCCCCCTGGAACAGGAGAGGTTGTTCCTGATGAAGGGGTCCAACCAGGTGGATCCGGTGACTCAGCAGGTGTGGACTGTTGCAGAGCCTGAATGGTTGTCCAACAGCCTGCAGGCATTTTCTGCCTCAGGACCACCTCCTGATTTGAAGAAACTGGGGAGGTGGTTTTTCTGTCTTCTCCATGATGCACCACCTCCTCCATAGCAGACAGGGCTGGGGTGGAGAGGGGCCGTGGAGCTACCGGCCCAGCACAGTTCCTTCTCTTGCTAGGGCTCCAGTCCAGGTAAGCACCGGGGTGACTGGGCTCTCTGAAGGAGTGGGCCTGCTGGAGGAGGTGTCCAGCTTTACGGGAGAAAGATGGGCTGTAGCTCTTATAGCCAACCATCTCCTCATCCTTCACTCGTCTGGTTTGGGGCTCCGCCACCTGCTGACCTGACTGCCTGCCACTAGGTGGCATTGTGCACAGTGAAGTCACTGTGGCTTGGTGTTGATGTCCTCCTAAAACCTTCTGCTCACTGGACTTTGTCATGTGGGGACTTTGTAAAGCATGATCGTAGTGCTGCGATACAAGTGCAGAAGCTTCTGCCAGGGTTTCCACTGAGCGTCCGTAGTTGTGCTCATATTCTGCGTAAGCAGCCAGCAGGCTCTCTGAGCATGATCTGCTTCCAGGACCTGATCCATCCCCCTGCCCCCCAAGCCAGTAGGAATCATGGGATGCAGCTGCTGCCTGGTGGTGGTGCAGCAGGGCTTCTCTCCTGTGCTGCTCTGTGGAAGTTGTGAATGCAGCTGTAGGTCTGGGACCTAGTGCTAACCCCAAGCCCAACTCGACCAAGCCATCCTGAGATATGCTGCGGTGACGAGGGGACATGTGCTCTGCAGCCTCCGCCTGGCTGTAGTACCAGTCTGCTAGAGCCTGGTGGCACAGGACATCGGCCTGAGCGCGGGAGGAGGCTGGTAAGCTGCTCTTCCGAGGAGGAGGCAGTGTAGCAGAAGAGATGGCAGCATTGTGGTTCGCAAAATGGAACTCAAGGGCACTGATGGCTGATGAGAACCGGCCTCGGTGCTGCCTCAGTGGGCCGAAATGGCTGCTGGAGTCCTCAAGAGCTTTGGACCAACTGGAGGTGGGGGTGGGGGCAGTGGGGGGGCAGTTATCCAGTGGGGAGGTGGTGCTGTTGGTTCTGCATTGCCAGTTGTCCAGTGGGCTGTGGCTGGGCTTTGTGTGAGCGTGACAGAGAGGCGGTGGCTCTGGGAGGTTCTCAGCCTCACCCGTGTATGGCTTGTTGCCTCTCAGGTAGGCATCTTGGGAGTAAGCCTGTGGGGGTGGGGGGTATACTCAATGTAAAACATGGTAGAAAGAACAAAGTAAAAAGGAACAGATAAAGGAACGAGTAAGGTACATGCAGCTTTCTTTTTACCTTCCTGGGAAACTTCTCTTCCATCATCTCAAATGGATGTAACACAACCATTCACACAACAGTGTCCTGCTCATCCACAGGGACTAGCCCTAGCCCGAACCAGGGTCAAGACGACCAACAACAAATCAAAATGGGATGGTGGAAATCTCTGAGTTAGTTTCACTTTTACTCTGATTGGGTTAAAGGAGTGGAACACTAATCAGTATATCTGCAGTGGTCTCTAGTAGGAATGAATGCCTTGTTAGTCGTTCTTGGGGGGAAAATACACTGGTGCACCATTTCTCGAACCTAAAAGTTTCCCACGTGACAGCTGAGCTTCAGACGACAGGATTTGGAGTCTTACTTCCTGATATGTGGACATCTCTCCTCTGATTGGCTAACAGCAACACAACTCTACCACTGACTCTGTTTGCTCTGCAACGTTGATGTTTTATCTCCACTAATAACACAAGCCTGGAGGAGTTCTGCTGTGTGGTGGAGTTGCTAATGCTAACGATTAGCTTCTATTAGGCCAGACGTTCTCTGCTGTTTCCTGGACGCTAAACCAACAACAGCCTTCCCTGTCGTGAGTCAAGATGGGTGAGTCCATGAATGTTCAGTGACAGTGTGACGTAGATCTGTCAGGCTTTTCTAATCCTAGAGTTCCACCGTCTATTTTCTATCAGAAACTAATGCAGGAGATAGGTGCAGGAGACTATTTTCATGTTCAGCCTGCATGAAATACTCATAGTGACCCATTAGAATCAGAAATAATCATTAAAACATGGATTATCAGTGAACCACACCTTTAAGATGAAATACTTCAACATGAACAAAAGGTCGGAGTAGCAAGAATAACATGAGCGAATTATCTCCATCATCCTGGTGCTAATCACTTTCAACAACAATCACAATTCCAGTAACCTAATCTCTATGGATATTCCCAAAGCTCGCACCTCCTTTGGCGGCTCCTCATTCCAGTTTGCTGCTCCCAATGACTGGAATGAGCTGCAGAAATCACTAAAGCTCACTACCTACGTTCCATTATCTACCTTCAATAATTCATTATGATCAATAGTTTCTGATCAATGTGCATGCTTCTGAGTGCTAAAAGACTGTTTTAAGTCTGTTTTGATGGCTTGTACATATTATGAGTACAGTCTTTATGTCTGTTTTTATCTTGTCTGTTTTTATCTTGTCTGTTTTTATCTTGTTTGTTTTTATCTTGTTTGTTTTTATCTTATCTGTCTATTGTTCTTTGTTGCAAAGCTACTTGAGTTGCTGCTGCCTCTCAGCCCAGATCGTCGTTGTGAGTGAGAATGGGTTCTTTATTTAACTCAGCTGGTTAAATAAATAAATGTGGTTAAAGTGAGTCAGAGCACCCGCTGGTCTTTATAGATCCAGACTGCTTGTTGTCCTAATCCCAGAGTACTGACTGAGGATGTTAACAAACACTATGTATACAACTGGTGTTTGCAAGAGTAGCATGACTACACTGAGCCTCAACAGAAAATGTGATTTTAATCATGTACATCTGAGCAGAGGGTGTCCATGAGTGAAACTGGTTGGTGCACACCACTCAGACCAAAACTGGTATATCCGTGATTTTTATCAGCATGTGTGGGGTCTTTCATGCTTTAAAAGTCAGACAGTTCAAAATCCTGCTGTGTGAACCTGGCTTAAGATGCACTCTGGAGCACTTGTAGAATCTGTGAGAGGGCCGTCCTCTAACTGACTGGTGGCTTCATCACCCAGACCATGAAAAGAAGGAAGGATAAGAAAGACAGCAGAAGGATAATACTCACACTTACCAGCTGCAACACATCTTCATCTTTTGGCATGATAGAGAGTTCCAAAACGTGTTCACTATGTTTAGCAACAGAAAAAGAACTGTATCACAGGCGGGTATAGGGGATTGCTGGGTTTCACGTGACGTAGCGTCCACATCACCAAATGCAGATGGGGCTATATAAGTAGCGGCGCTGGACAGAACGCTGTTTACTCTGTTGACTGAGCGTCAAAATCCCCAAATTCTGTGCGGTCTATGGTTGTTACAACTGCTCTAATCGGGACAAAGACAAATGTTTATTTTGTGTCCCAAAAGTAGTGCGCCACAAAGGACTTATTAAAAAAAACAGAAGTGGATAAGTAATCTCCAGCTAAAAACATTAGGAGCTGAAATGGACAATGCTAAAGTTTGCAGTGATCACTTTCTAACAGGTAAGGGTTTACTAAATGTTTTGTAGCATTTTATTGAACACAGCCATAAAAACGGCAGGTAAACAGTTCGATACTGTTGTCATGTGTTCGTACGGCAAATAGCTTTCAGAGTGCTAATGTTGTTAGCATTTAGCTTAGTGTTGTAATGTGGTGTTTATACCTTATTAAAACCGAACGTACCAGAAATTTAGATTTAAATAGGCCTAATAAGTTATTTACGAGTAGATTCTAGCACATAAACACACTTGTTGTTATGAATAGCAATATCATTATTATCATGAGCTAAATAGCACAACTCACTACTTACCTGAGCAAAAACAAGACAACTCATTTAGAGCTTCTCAGGATCACTAAATGTTTAACCCAACCTAAAATAATATAGTTGTAGGCTTCCAGGCTTATAAAAGGCTTTCATTTGCTTTGCAGTGTTAATATGAGGTATGCAGCACGAGGTAGTTTGTTATGCCGATCACTTCAGCGCTGGGTAAATCCTCCAGAGAGTATGAAAACTCTGACTTTTTAAATATTTTTTAATATAACTATATGGGTCAGAACCTAAAGGAAGATGTATTTTTTATGATATCACGTCTGTGCCAGCCCATTTAAAGCCTTAGCATACTCGCTTTCATCCATCACGCCGTGTTTGTAGTGGAGTAACACTTCCTGTCCCCCGTTTGAGTTTTGTGCGACTGCAGGCTCACGTGAGTGAAACCCAGCAATAGAAACAGTCAAGCCAACACCAGATTCCCACCTGTTTTGGATGAGTGCAATGACCTGAGAGTAGGTTTTTCCCAGAACGCTCTCCCCGTTCACCTTCACCAGTCTGTCTCCTGTAGAACACAAAAACTCAAATTCAGGAAGCGAAGAGAGGGTCAACATCGAGTTTAAGAGTGCAGTTTCTGGTTTCTATCAGCAACACCTAACTCTTCTCTCAAACTGCTTCATCAACAGAAGTTAACGGTGTTGATGCTAGCTGATTGTCATTACTTTAGCACCTTTTCCTCCCCTTTGTCTTGTAAGTCACTGTGGCGCTGCACCTGAGGAGTGTTCCTGAGCACCATACCCTGCACACTGTGCCCGCCTGCTCATCCTGGCTCCGGCCTGCATCAGCCGTCAGACGCCAGAGCATGAAGGACCTGGGAAGCAGCTCCTCAACAAGCACCAGAGCTGGCTTTCCTCCGGCCTGTTGGCTCCCATGCAGACATTTGATATTGATGTTGAGTGATTGACTTGTTTTTCGGTGGGACTCAGAAGTGTCATTAACACATTTGGTGAGAGTGGTAGTTTCCATAGTCGTTTTTGAGAGCCTTCAGAGCTCTCCTGTATTCTTTTGTCTTGTTCTGTCACTTACCGGAACCAGAACCTGGTTAACGGTGATGCCTTAATAAACCTTTGTTAACCGTTATCACTTGGGTCACACGTCCTCCATGTTACCCCAGGACCGTTGTCTTTTCCACCACGGTAAATACCCAACATGACAAGTGTCTGCTGCTCTGCCTTCACTATCTGGTTTAAAACACGTTTTAACACACGTCTACACTCAGCATGCTGAATCTGGACTCTTACTGCGTTGTGTTTTCTTGTTTACTCTCTAGTTTGACTTACTCCTTTTGCTTTAGTGGTGAATGTCACCAACGTTTCTCCACTGAGGGACAATAAAGAGACATTCTACATGTGAAGGTGCCTGCTGTAAACCCTAACCTATGGCAACAAAGAATACTGATGTAGTGGAACTTGTTAAAATATAAACTAAGCCATTGTCATTAGTTAGACAATCTCTATCAGCATGAATTTAAAAAGGCAGGCTTGTTGTTTTAAGGTTAAATCTGGATCCTTTGAAAATCACATGATCACATCAGAGCATATGTTGCTGGTGAACGGTCCATCTACGAGAGGGAGGAGAGAGAGAGAATGAGAGAGAGAGGAAGAGAGAGAGAGGGAGGAGAGAGAGAGAATGAGAGAGAGGAAGAGAGAGAGAGAGGGAGGAGAGAGAGAGAATGAGAGAGAGAGGGAGGAGAGAGAGAGGAAGAGAGAGAGAGAGGAGAGAGAGGGAGGAGAGAGAGAGAATGAGAGAGAGGAAGAGAGAGAGAGACAGAGGGAAGAGAGAGAGAGAGAGGGAGAGAGTGATAGAGAGGTATGAGAGAGAGTGATAGAGAGGTATGAGAGAGAGTGATAGAGAGGTATGAGAGAGAGTGATAGAGAGGGAGGAGAGAGAGGGGGGGGAGAGAGAGAGTGATAGAGAGGTATGAGAGAGAGTGATAGAGAGGGAGGAGAGGGGGGGGGAGAGAGAGGAGAGAGGGAGAGTGAGATAGGGAGGAGAGAGAGAGAATGAGAGAGGAAGAAAGAGAGGAGAGAGAGGGGAGAGAGGGAGTGATAGAGAGGGGGGGGAGGAGAGAAAGAATGAGAGAGAGGAAGAGAGAGAAGAGAGAGAGAGAGGGAGAGAGGATAGAGAGGGAAGAGAGAGAGAGAGGGAGAGAGAGGGAAGAGAGAGAGAGAGGGAGAGAGAGAGTGAGGAGAGAGAGGGGGGAGAGAGAGAGGGGGGGGGAGAGTGATAGAGAGGGGGGGAGGGGTTGGGGGGGAGAGAGAGACCTGTACATAGTCCAGCTTGTTGAGCAGGGCCATTCTCCTTCACACTCTTCACAAAGATGGTGTCCATTGGCTCCAAGCAAGATTGGTCACAACCTAAAACACACACACACACACAGGCACACACACACACAGACACACACACACGCGCACACATCAGGAACCTGACCACGTCTAGGACCAGCGTGGGCTGTTAAACCATCAGGAATGTGGAACACTCGCCTTTTGCTGAGGCATTCCCGTTCTCTTCATCCTGTGGAGAAAACATAAAGCAGCCATTAGTGAGGAGGACCACAGGGTGGTGCTGTTCAGCTGTCACTTCTACTCTGAATGAGTACCCAGATGAGCAGTGTGAGCGTGTTTCACTGACTCCCTGTCTGACGGTGATGATTCCTGATGCAAACAGCTCTGCTGCTAGGCAACAGCGATGTTACACTATAGATGGTGCTGAGCGACATCACTCTAGACCAGTGTTTCTCAATTAGAGGGGTGCACCCCGGGTGGGGTGGGGGGGTGTCAGGGGGGGCGCGAGATGCATGACAATCCATTACTTTTAGCATATTTTGTTATGCTGGAATGGTGTTGATTAAATGCTAAAATGGCATGCCGTACTGGCTTGTTTTAGACAAATACAGGGGAAACATAGTACCAATAAACCCTTGTGGTACAACTTTTATTTTCTGCTAGCTCTGCGGGGGCTGGTTGGTAGGTTAGGGCTCCAAGTCTATTTTGCCTTGGCCCCCGAATGCCTTGAAACGGCCCTGGCTGGGCGTGGGACAGAGTTTTGAAACTGATCTGAATTGTATCAAATATATAAATATTAAATGCATATAAATTATTGCTTTATACCAGGGTTTCTCAACCCTGGTCCTCAGCGCCCCCCTGCCCTGCATGTTTTCCATGTTGCCCTTTCAAACACCAGTGTTTTCCCTGCTGCCACACACCTGACACAAATGAGTGAGTGATTAACAGGCTTCTGCAGCCATGTGCTGAAGCAGAGACATGGAAAACATGCAGGGCAGGGGGGCGCTGAGGACCAGGGTTGAGAAACCCTGCTTTATACAGTTAAAAAGTCTAGTGGATAAATCTACCAACATTTTCCTTTTCAAGCACTTTGTTTTGTTTTCTTGCTTATTATTTATTTATTTTTCTCTTCTCCTCCTGCATCTCCTCTCAATCCTACAGAAAAACTGCTGCCTGGATTTTCTACTTTTTTGCCTCATAGTTTTGAACTAAGCAGTTCAAAGGTATCCACCGCAAAAATAGCAGCGACCGCGCGAATGAGGTGAAGTCACCGCGGCACAGGTTTTGAGCTCCGCTGAGGCAGAGCGCGTCAGGCACAAATTAAAGACAGAAAGTTCCATAGAATAAGAGTGAACATGAAATGATCGTGTTAATTATTTTTCTTTTGGTGGCGCAATTTTGAGAATGTTGTGGCCATGCGCAGAACGCAGCTGCCTGTGGCGCATCAACAATCAGCACTCTCCATCCTCTGCTCAAAAGAAGTCCCGCCAGGCTCAGAGTCCATATAAATGTAATATAGGTTGAAACTGGATCTTTTTTCAGGCTCCCCCTGGGTGGGTCGGTTGAGGTCTACTCCGGTGGTTGTTGTCGCTGGTTCTGCTTGCGCTGCGTGCGTCCGTTCCAGTTTCGCTTCTGTTTTTGTCGGGTCGCGCTATTGTCCTGTTTTGTTTTTTGGGTTTTTTTTATTGGTGGTGTTGGAGAGTCTTTACGGTGGGTTAATCGCAGTGTTTCACACCGTGGTTAATAGTCAAACCGGTTAATCCCTGCAACTGTAGAAGCAGATTTTTTTGCATCTTTATTGTTTATTTTGTTTGGGGGGGGAGGGGGGCTAATTAAACTGGAATGGAATGAATATTAAGAAATAATAAGAAATTATGCATTTGTTAGCTCAAAATAAACATGATGTTTAGGGGTGCCCACAGTCTATCACCCTGTGAATCACTGTTGGAGTCACTGTTGTGTCCTTGAGCAAGGCACTTAACCCACCTGTCCTGCTGGTGGTGGTCGGACGGAATGGTGGTGCCTCGCCTATCTCAGTGTGTTCCAGGGACGCTGTGGCTATGTTGTAGCTCATCATCGCCAGCATGTGTGTGTGTGCGTGTGTGTGTGTAACTGCCACGGAGCGGGGGGGGGGGGGGGGGGGGGGGGGGGGCGTGATGAACAATAATTGAGAAACACTGCCCTAGACACACTCAGAACAGAACTGTTTCAGCATAAGAAGCTGAGATGGAACCAGACAGGTGAGACCAGCTCGTTACCTTCAGGCTGTACCCGGAGGACTCTGGTGGGTAGACAATAAAGTGACGCAAAGTAAATCCAAATCCTTGGGCATTCTTTTGGAGACAAATCGTCCGTGGGCCTTGCCACGACGCACCTTCCACCTCACCCGACGACAGCGGCCGGCATCTGTTCTCATTAGACGACACCATGCCATCCCTCCGGCCTTTTGCCTGTAAAGACAGAAAACAGAATTGTTCTTTTCTTCTTGTTATCGAAACAGAGACATCCACAGAGTTTTTCCACATGAGCCTTGAAGTGCATCACCAGTGTCCTGTTCAGGAGACTCCAGAGGACAGCGGTGCTTTCAGTCACAACTCAGTTCATTTAATGGAAGTGTGAGTGGGTGGATGTGGTTCCTTAGCTCAGGGCTCTGCCTACGTTCAGTGTAGAAATTCCACCAATGCCAGGAATTTCTCCTGAGACTTCCTCTCTCCAAAGAGGAAGTCTTATTTTCACTGACAGCCTCACCTATAATCACATTTATTACATCCAGCCAACAATAGAAAGTTAAAAATGTCAGCTCTATAAATACCAATGGTGGAACAACAGGAAGCTAATGAGATCCACCAACACAGATGAACAACAGACAAGGGCCGATCCACTGGTCCTTCTAAGGATGGACAACTGAGACCAGGTCAAGCTGATCAACCACAACATCCATCAGATACGAGACACGATACAGGCCAACAGCTGATTCATGGAGTCACCTGAGCTGTGTCAGAAAAACAACCACGCTTTTGGGGTCTTATCACAACAATTTTCAGAATTTGAGTAGAAAAGTACATCACAGATGATGTCAGTATGACACGCACACACACACACACACACACACACACACACACACACACACACACACACACACACACACACACACACACACACACACACACACACACACACACACACAGAAACATGCACATTCAGCCCAAATGAAAACTCAGCTAAGGCCGTTATTGAAACAGGAGGAAGTGTGTTTCTGGAGACAGGAAGTGGAAAGCAGGCTGATGTGGGACCATCATATCTAAGAATAGTCCTCCAGGGTGGAGACACAGTTTTTCAGAGTGAGAAGCTGCTTTCATCGTGAATGTTCACACAGACAATAATCACTCCACTCTTATTGGATCCCAGACAGGATGTGGTTAAAGGATCCATTGGGCTTCAACTGTTTGCTAGAATTACTTTCAGTTATGACCACCACAAGCTTTAAGGTCATGGGTTAAAGCTACAATAGCAAATTTTCTAAACAGGCTAGCTTAGATTCTAGAACATTGTTTTCATGCCTCTTAACAACATAATATAGCTATAAATATATTGTGGAGATTTAAATAAATAAATAATGAAGTGGTTCTCTCGCATTTGTCGAACCTCAGTGACCTCAGCTCCAAGGATTGGGCTCTCCAATCTCTGGAGCAGAGGTCACTGAGGTGGTCAAAAAACTCTTCAGTGGCAAGGCTCCGGGGGTGGATGAGATCCGCCCAGAGTTTCTTAAGGCTCTGGATGTTGTGGGGCTGTGTTGGTTGACGCGGCTCTGCAATATCACGTGGACATTGTGGGCAGTTCCACTCGATTGGCAGACCAAGGTGGTGGTCCCCCTATTTAAAAAGGGGGACCACAGGGTGTGTTCCAACTACAGGGGGATCACACGCCAGGTCTATTCAGGGGTTCTGGAGAGGAGGGTCCGTCGGATAGTCGAACCTCGGCTCCAGGAGGAGATATGTGGTTTTCATCCTGGCTGTGGAACACTGGATACGGGCTGTTATGGCACTTACACACTAGCACCGGGTCGGCTCCGATCGGTCGGCCTCAGTCGGCCCCGCCAGGTTGTTTACACACGTCTTCCAGGACACCCATTGGAATGCGGACGTGATAGGCGGTCTCAGAAATGCGCACGAAAAATTGGCGCGAATATATCAGTGATGTGGGCGGGTCAAAGGATTGCGGAGAAGTCTGCCCGGTGTCTGCGCTCATCACAGCAGACGGGAACAGAGAAATGGCTGGGTGGGTCAAAGGAGCACGGAGAAGTCCGCGGTCTCTTCCTCATTAAACAAAAAGCTGCGTGGCAGCACTGTGTCAGTGTGTGTGTGTGTGCGCGCGCGCTGCGCTCATCACAGCTGACGGAAACAGATAAAACAGCTTCAGTCAGAGGCTTGTTAACTCCTCCGCATTTAGAGTGATAATGAAGCGCGCATGCGGGAAGCCCCAGCTGGCGGATACTATCCGCTAATGGTCCACATTGCCGACAGTAAGTCGGGCTCGTTTCCGGTGAGAGTTGGACTCCACCAAGGCTGCCCTTTGTCACCAATTCTGTTCATAACTTTTATGGACAGGATTTCTAGGTGCAGCCAAGGTGGTGAGGGGATCCGTTTTGGTGGCCTAAGGATCAGGTCTCTGCTTTTTGTTGGCTTCATCAGAACGTGATCTCCAGCTTTAGCTGGAGCAGTTCACAGCCGGGTGTGAAGCAGCTGGGATGAGAATCAGCTCCTCTAAATCCGAGACCGTGGTCTTGAGTCAGAAAAGGGTAGAATGCCTTCTCCAGGTCAGGGATGAAGTCCTGCCCCAAGTGGAGGAGTTTAAGTATCTCGGGGTCTTGTTCACGAGTGAGGGAAGGGTGGAGCGTGAGATCGATAGGTGGATTGGTGCTGCGTCTGCAGTGATGGGGGCGTTGTACCGGTCTGTCGTGGTGAAGAGAGAGCTGAGCCGAAAGGACATACTCTGGACCTTGTTTTTACCCTGGGTTTAAATGTTGACAGTGTTTGTCCTGAGGAAGGACCTAGTGTATGTGGACTGGGTAGGACGGGGCCTTACAAGGATGCTACCACTGAATGTTGACACAGCCTTTATAAGGTTGGAACACTTCCCTAAAATGATCATGGATTATACTGACTGATCTATTGCAGGGGTGTGCAATATGCTGATTATGATGGTAGAGCTGGTCAATTGCAAGTCATAAGTTAACATTTCTGTAGGCATGACACCAAAAGTAATAAAAGAGCACTAAAAAATGACAAAATGCTCTTGGTCATAGCACACTGTTTGCCAACACACCACCACAGCTCTGTGGTCAGGTGCATCCTGCAGATCCTTTGATTACTTTATTCTTATAAACCACAAGAATGTTTGCTGTATTTTCAGCTGAAGATGTTTCCCAACTCAATAATGAATTGCGTTAATTCATTAGGATTTCATTATTGACCAAAATAATAGTGTCATGGTTTTTCCTATAACTGAGCTGCTGTAGCTCAGAACCAGTCTGCTGTGCTGTTAATTTCTGGACTGGATTTCATCATTTGACCAAAGCAGAGCTGATCTAACTGATCAGCAAACAGAAACCATGGTTGAACCTGCCTGATGATGTGTGTGTAAGTGTCAGTGCGTGAGGTTAAAACTTTATTAGTAACCAGATGAAAACACACAGACCAAGCATGTTGGAAATTCTTCCCGCTTGAACACAGGGTGTTGTAAAAAGCCCTATAAACGAGAGGCCATCAGCCTGATTTCCTTCTCTGCCTCGCCAGTTTGTCAACAGGCTCCCTCACTGCTACGTTACATAACAGACATGGCCCAGAGAACCCATCCATCCATGAATAACCCAAACACCACACTGGCTGGAAATAACTGTGCTGTTCTGTGACACAAATGTCATTCTGATGCAGATTATTTTCATCCTTGGACCCAATGCAGGTCGGGGGTGGGGTAATGCACGGGTGCTACATGAAGCCATTCTTGTATTTTATAAATCAGAGCAGACAGGAGAGGTTAGATCAAGATGAAAGGAAAAAGCATCCGTGAAGAAAAAGCCCTGTCCAGAGTCATCAGATCAGACTGAATCTGGGAATGTCTCAGCTCTTCAGTCTGATCTGTTTTTAGAGCTGCTCAGAGTGATTCTGTTGCTCTGCTAGATTCACTCAGGAAGCTCACATACATGTCACATCAATGAGAAAAAAGATTATCTTAGTTATATGTATTGAAATAAATGGTAAATGGCCTGTATTTGTAAAGTGCATTCTTAGGGTTCTACAACCACCCAAGGCGCTTCACAACACAATCAGTCATCCACCCATTCACACGCTGGTGGGGGATGAGCTACATTATAGCCACAGCTGCCCTGGGGCGCACTGACAGAGGCGAGGCTGCCGAGCACTGGCACCACCAGTCCCTCCGACCACCACCAGCAGGCAAGGTGGGTTAAGTGTCTTGCCCAAGGACACAACAGCAGAATTCTCTGGCAGGAGCCGGGATCGAACCTGCAATCTTCCAGTTACTGGACAACCCGCTCTACCTTCTGAGCTACCGCTGCCCAATATATATAAATAACTGCCAAGTATGTCAGTAAAACACTTAAAACAGAGTTAACCTTTAAAGTGGAGCTAGAATGCAGTAAATCAACAATCTAAAACAGCTTTGAGCCTCTAAAAAGCATCAGAAATGTTCTTTAGGCTTTCATCTGTCTGTGTAAACTCCATCATCTCTGTTCATGGTTGTGTGTCCACGTCTCCTTATTTCTATCGCTTGCTTGATCCATCTTTTGTATTTTTGTTGTTCAGTGTTTATG
This sequence comes from Aphyosemion australe, assembly GCA_006937985.1. NCBI lineage: Eukaryota > Metazoa > Chordata > Actinopteri > Cyprinodontiformes > Nothobranchiidae > Aphyosemion > Aphyosemion australe. Next base: position 101,921 of record SSNS01000454.1, on the reverse strand, counting down.
ATCCTTGTTCTGTCCCAGTCCATTATATGATTTTCTCTTGTGCAGTGATCTGCTGCAGCTGATTTTATATTGTAGTTTCTGCTTCCTGTTTTGCTGCTCTTGTGTGTCTTCTCGTCTCCTTCTCACACTCCTTTCTATGTTCTATTGTTCCTGTGTTGAGTTGGCGTCCAGTTTCTACTATGTATGTTTTATTGCATAGTTTGCATGGGATTTCATATATGACTCCACCCTTATGTCCTGTTGATATCTTGTCTTTTGGGTGTACTAGTCTTTTCCTAACAGTTGTGTATGGTTTTTTTGGTGTGTTTATGTTATATTTTTTCATTGTTGGTGTTATTTTTTCTGTTATGCCTTCGATTTATGGAAGGGTTATCACTGGTTTTGGTTTTGGTTTTTCTGGATTTTTGGTTCTTTTTTCAGTTGTTCTTGTCATTCTGTTGTTATTTGTTGTTTTCCTTGGTTTATTGCCCATATCCGGTATCCGCAAGTTTTTAATGTGTTTTGTATATGTTTGTCTTCTTGTTTTTGGTCTCGTTCTTCTGTTATGATGTTTGCTCGATGGTATAATGTTCTGATCACTGACATTTTATGTATGGTAGGGAGTTCTGATGTCCATAATAAATATTGGTCTGTGTGTGTTGGTTTTCTGTATGTATTTATACTTAGGGTCCCGTCTTTTTTTTTACACATTTACACATTGGATCAGGCATGGGACTGTGTCATCGGAGAGGAGGGCGCGGGCAGCAGAGGGCGACACCGTCCTCTGCTGCCCGTGGTAAAATGGAGAAGGAAAGTAGCTCTGAGGAAGATCACAGTTTGTGATCGAAACCTCAGCAAGAAAATGGTAAAAACAACTGTTGACTGCGTTAAAGAAAGAACTAAGTGATAATAGTTAGAAAAACACACAGAATGAACGCTCAAAGAACACTAAAAACAACCGGAATCCAATGAAGAGAAGCCAGCACCAAGGAAATGTGGTCCGACCTGCGGGTGCCAGTCAGCAGGCATGCAGCAGCATTCTGAACTAACTGTAAGTGTGGGAGACAAATCTGACTCACCCCAAAATAAAGACCATTGCAATAATCCAATCACAAGGTGATAAATGCTTGAATTAGTCTCTCAAGGTCCTCCTTCACTAAAACAGACTTAATTTTTGCCAGTTGCCTTAACTGGAAAAAACATGACTTTACCACAACATTTATCTGGTTGTCAGATTTGAGCTCAGAGTCAACCTTAACACCCAAATTTGTGACAGTGGCTCTAGCAAAAGGTGACAATGATTCCAAAGGTACAGACAACACCGATGATTAACTACTAGGTTCAAACAATATTATCTGTCTTGTTCTTGCTGAGAACATCTAAGGTCATCCATCCTTTTACCTCCTCAAGACACTACAGACTGCACGCAACCCCCTTAAATGGAGCATATATCTGTCAATCATCAGCATAAAAAAGAAACGACAAGCCATTTTTATGCAAAATAGCCCCAAGAGGAATTAAAGATTAAAGATTAAAGCCATCAGTTTGTCACACACACTGGTGTGTGGTGAAAATTGTCCTCCGCATTTGACCCATCCCCGTGGGGAGCGGTGAGCTGCAGACATGTCTGCGCTCGGGAACTTATTTGGTGGTTTAACCCCACAATCCAACCCCTTAGTGCTGAGTGTCAAGCGAGGAGGCATTGGGTCCCTTTTTTTTTTCAAAGTCTTTGGTATGACCCGACCGGGATTCGAACCCCGATCTCCCAGTCCCGGGGTGGACACTCATACCACTAGGTCACCGGAGCTGGTCACTAGGCCACCGGAGCTGGTCAGTACAAGTACATAGAAAATAGAAGAGGGCCAAGAATTGAGCCCCGAGGAACGCCACAGTTAAGGAGCGCCGACTGAGAACAAAAGTGATTAGTGCTTCCAGACATAGTCCTATTGGACAAATATGATCTGATCCAGCTCAAGGCAGAGCCTCTTATGCCAACATAATTTTCCAAACGCAACAGTAAAATATTATAGTCATATTATAGTGTTATAATATTATAATATTTTAGTTTCAGAAACCCAATTTTTCTATTTGTATTAGTTGTTTTTAGTGGTTTGAAGGTTACAGCCTTTGTGTATTTACCTGTTCTTTTGTTATTATTTTTCTTCTTCCTTTTCTCTAAAGCCCTTTTTATAAGACACACCATGCCAGAAAATCAGCGTAATATTACCGCAACGTGTTTCTTATGAACGTGCCATGGTGGCATCACGTTGCGGGAATTTTGCGGCATACGTGCCGCCACGCTTGATAGTAATATTGCGGTAATATTGCGGTAATATTGCGGTAATATTGCGGCTTCGCCGGTCTTATAAACACACATTAAGCCTTGGCGCAAAAGATGGTGGTGTCATGACCATGTGATGAATTAATGCCAAGCTCCGGCCGGGAACTATATTAAAAATGAAAGTAAACACGCTCTTAAGTTTCACGTTTGTAAACAGAACCGGCTGAGATGATTAACTGGACCGATGCGGTGCTCCGGGAGCTTCTCTCCGTTAGATCTGCAGCTCAGATCATCTGACAGCTCACAGGGACTGTGGAGGACACACACCTGTAGCTGGTTGTTAAAATAAAAACTTAAGGAGCGCGGCTTCGATCGCAATAAAAAGCAAGTTATGTCCAAAATACACGGAAGTCCGCGACAGTGCAGACCGCCCCCATACCTCCTTTTTGCCGCCATTGCGTAATCTTTTATAAAACGGACATGATTGCGCAACATTACCGCCACGGTCTGAGCTCTTATAAACGACCTAACGCTCCCTGATGCCGCATCGGCGTTGCGGCAAATTGGCGGCATTGTTTTATAAAAGAGGCTCTAAGTGTATGTGCTGCTGTAACGAGTGAATTTCCCCACTGTGGGATTCATAAATTCTATTCTATTCAATTGTATCAAAGGCTGCTGTCAAATCCAAACGCATAAGAAACACAGTTTCACCAGAATCTGTAGCCAGTAAGATGTCATTAAAAACCTTCACCAGTGCAGTTTCAGTACTGTGACTGTACTAAATGAACACTTTTTCTACAGTAAGCAAATGAACTTAGCTGGTATACAGAGAGAACACATAGTTACTGTTACTTCATGCATTACTATTAAAATAGGAAACTCAATATTCAAACTATTAGCTTTTGACCTGCAAATGAAAGGATGCAATCAGCCCACAACTAATCTAAAGTGTCTCTCAGATATTCACCGTGAAAACACTGACTGATTAGCCAATATTTAATTTGTAGGACAATAAAACGTGGGCAAAAACCATTACCCAAGACAAGTGATGGCGCTGTATGAGCCTCCTGGAGCCACGTCTTCTCGGTGATGTGATTGGTGTTGGACGTGGAGAGGAGCAAGGGGAAATCCCCCTTAGAACGGCCAACCAGATGCAACGAGGTTCAGCGTCCATACAGTCTACTCCAACAGAACAGTGAAACTGCCACTCATGGCCTGATGGAGCTGGAGCAACATCCGACACCCTCAACATAGCACTTCCACATTCATAGGAGCACGTATGTGTTGGACTTGACACACCTCAGTTTCTACCACTCTAGGATCTAGCTAAGTGTGACAAGAGGTCGTTGACAGACAATCATCACCTTCTGACCTCTGGATGCAGACCACCAAGTCATCAGCATTTGAATCAGTATCCCATCGTTGGTCTTGTGCTTAAGCGCTATAATCTGAGTTCATCTGGACCCCTCAGTAGATCATAGTGAGTAGAAAGCTCAGTTGATTAAACGATGATGCACTTGTAAAAGTGAGGAAGAGCACCCAACATTTAACAAGATGAGACCCTTTATTACTCTTTTGCCTGGGCTGGATTTGGTCCTGGTCATTTTTAATGTTCCAAGCAGGAAATAAAAACGTCCAGCTGCAGTCCTCACTTAGCCAGAGTCACTGGAGTAGAATATCTATCCCATCCTTGCACTGACAACGTTAAAGCATTATGGACGGCTGTTAGTTCCTTGACTTCTTGAGAACAAAGCTTTTTGGTTTTCCAGGAAAAGACAGACCACACTGGTTTCACTGAAGGACTTTCTTGACGCTGTACTTGGTCCTTGTAGCCATTCCATTGATTTCAATTTTTGGAATAGTTGATTTCCGTAACGTTAGTTCTCTCGCAGTGATGATCAGAGACCCAGGGTGTCCCTCTCCATGCTGACACTACAGAGCAGCACTGGTTGGAGCAGGCTATCTTTACTGCTGTCTAAGTATAGTCATCCCTCCTCTCAGCCCTGCCATGCCTCTTTCTCTCTCTTTTTATTCTCTCTCTCCCTCCCTGGGGTCTATTTGCTGACATCCCCACACCCTTTCTCTTTTCCTCTCTCAGCCACGTTCCTCTCATCCTTTAGATACACGGTCCAGCCCATCAGCAGAGCATGCGTGTGTGTGCTGGGTCTCCCTGTCATCTTCTCTTACACTCACAGCCTGGTGACTGAAGCTGATGTTGGTGCTCAGGGTACACTCACACACGACTCTTAACTGTAGTTTGAAAAAGTCCAGGGCCCTCATTCATCAACCATACTCACACACAGACCTGAGCATAGAAACGATCTTCCACATGGTGTGGTGTTTTCCATCTGGTATTGGTGTGTAGAAACGTTCCTAAACATCAGAACAGCTCTGACCATGCGTACCAACAGCATCTAGTGGTAGAACAGGGGAACCACAGCATTGAAGGTCTCAGACATCCACTAATGATTTTAGCCAATCAGTAATGATGTCTGTGGAGAAACAGCTCCATCACACACCTGCTGGCAGAACCTAGAAAGACACCTGAGACCCACGGCTGATCTGGTGTTAGTGGAGGATGTGGCAAAGCCTGCTCTCTGGAGGGAAGGGAACAGGTCTGATCTGATTGGTGAGAGGCTCCTGAGCAGATAGCTTCCTGAAGGAGATCCTCCTGGAGCTATGCTGGGATTTGGGACCTTTGTGGAGCCACAGACAAACCTCACCAGTCTGATTCCAATCCAGATTCAGTTATTGACACCTTTAGGATGTCTTGCTACTGGGACCTTCCAACGTGAGACAGCAACAGATCGATCATCACAGCCATCACTGAGCAGCATCATAACATTATGAACACTGTGGAGTTTTAAGGGTGAACAATCAGGCAGTTTGTTTGCTTCCTTGATATATTCACAACAGCTCAGTGTCACCAACAACCTGGGAGATCCCTCACCAGAACCCCCCAGAACCTCCTCCTCTCCCCAAACATCCACGCGTTGCCAAGGTAACCAAGCTGACTGACAGCTCTGGATTCAGACAACAAACATTTCCAAACAAGAACAAAACTACCTCCAAACAGAACCTAAGTGTAAACCGTAAATGACAACCCATTCCTCTACGATGGTCAGATTCAGTTTTATGTTGAACCATTTCATCTTTATCTCTGACAGGGACCTCTCCTCTGTCCCGACCACGTTTACCACCTCTGCTGCTTTCTCCCAGCAGCGTTCCTCCTGAGCCGAGAGAACTTCAATGTCAGCAGCCGGTGCCTCCATCTCCCTGAAGGTTGTTGTTTTTTCAGGCAGAACACAGGGATTTCCCTCATGAGCTTTAGAGGACGTGACCAAATATGGTAATTGAGGGGGCATTTCTTTATGCAAATATTGAACGGACACGAGCACCTGGGTAACAACAGGTGGGATTTATCATCAGTCAATAGTGAAGGAACATGCGTACGAGAAGCCACCGCACGTTTCATAGATCAGGATTTAGATTCAGAAGTTTCGTTCTTAGAATGAATGCAGGAGTTTCTACCAACGGTTGATAAATGAGGGTCAATTAAATACACACACACACACGCACACACACACACACACACACAACATACAGTGGTTATGGAAAGTATTCAGACCTCAACTTTTCATTCTGTTATATTGCAGCCGTTTGCTAAAATCAATTAAACTCATTTTTGTCCTCATTAATGTTCACACAGCACCCCATATTGACAGAAAAATACTGAATTCTAGAAATGTATGCAGATTTATTAAAAAAGAAACTGAAATATCACACGGTCCCTTTGCTGTGACACTCAGATATTTAACTCAGGTGTTTCCATTTCTTCTGATCATCTTGAGATGGTCCTACACCTTCATTGGAGTCCAGCTGTGTTTGATTCTACTGATTGGACTTTTAGGAAACCCACACACCTGTCTATAGAAGACCTTACAGTTCACAATGCATGTCAGAGCAAATGAGAATCATGAGGTCAAAGGAACTGCCTGAAGAGCTCAGAGACAGAACTGTGGCAAGACACAGATCTGGCTAAGGTTACAAAAACATATCTGCTGCACTGAAGGTTCCTAAGAGCAGGGTGGCCTCCAGAATCCTTAAATGGAAGATGTTTGGAACGACCAGAACCCTTCCTAGAGCAGGCCGTCCGGCCAGACTGAGCTACCAGGGGAGAAGAGCCTTGGTGAGAGAGTTAAAGAAGAACCCAAAGATCACTGTGGCTGAGCTCCAGAGATGCAGTCAGGAGATGGAGAAAGTTGTAGAAAGTCAACCATCAGTGCAGCCCTCCACCAGTCAGGGCTTTATGGCAGAGTGGCCCGTCGGAAGCCTCTCCTCAGTGCAAGACACATGAAAGCCCGCATGGAGTTTGCTAAAAGACACCTGAAGGACCTGAGATGGTGAGAAATAAGATTCTCTGGTCTGATGAGACCAAGATGGAACTTTTTGGCCTTAATTCTAAGTGGTATGTGTGGAGAAAACCAGGCACTGCTCATCACTTGTCCAATACAGTCCCCACAGTGAAGCATGGCGGTGGCAGCATCTTGCTGGGGGGGGGGGTGTTGCTGCAGGGACAGGACGACTGGTTGCAATCGAGGGAAAGATGAATGCAGCCAAGTACAGGGATATCCTGGACAAGAACCTTCTCCAGAGTGCTCAGGACCTCAGACTGGGCCGAAGGTTTACCTCCCAACATGACAATGACCCTAAGCACACAGCTAAAATAACCAAGAAGTGGCTTCACAAAAACTGTTCTTGAATGGCCCAGCCAGAGCCTTGACTTAAACCCAACTGAGCATCTATGGAGAGACCTAATCATGGCTGTCCACCAACGTTCACCATCCAACCTGACAGAACTGGAGAGGATCTGCAAGGAAACTTGTAGCATCTTTATCAAGAAGACTAATGGCTGTATTAGCTCTAAAGGTGATTCTACTAAATACTGGACAAAGGGTCTGAATACTTAGGACCATGTGATGTTTCAGTTCGTTTTTAATAAATCTGCATACATTTTCTAAAATTCTGTGTTTTTCTGTCAATATGGGGTACTGTGTGTACATTAATGAGGAAAAAATGAATTGAATTATTTTAGCAAACGGCTGCATAATAACAAAGAGTAAAAAATTGATGGGGGTCTGAAAACTTTCTGTACCCACTGTATATACCAAGTAGTTTTTCTATGGCAGCAATTTCTTAGATATACTGTGATTCTTAACAAAATAAACTTTATTGCCTTCATCTGAGTGAATCTGTAATTAGTTCAACAGGTGAACTAGTAGTAGCACATTCTATGTTAAAGTAAAATGTTATTATCAGGAGAGGGAGAATGTTAGGATTCTAATTAGAAACATATGAAACAATCAGATCACTGATGTATGAGGGAGCTTGATTATTAAGTTTTATATGTGAGAAGGAGGATCTGAAAATCTATTCGGAATTTAACAGGCAGTCAATGTAGGGAAGCTAAAACAGGAGAGATGTGATTTTAAAGGAGTCATCACCTGAAATCTTCACTTTTCCACTTAAAAAAATGTCTATAATGGCTTCCTAATAATTTTTCACTGGCTGCGAAGCCGATATTTAACATTGAAGCGTTTGTTTAATCTTGACTTCTTTAACCAGCTCACATGCACCCCACGAGCACGCGCACTCCAAAACGAGAACTTGAGTTCTGGCCGTATATGCCAACACAAAGGTCGAATATAGACAAATATGAACCAGCAGCGAACAAACAAGCACAACAAAGCTCATTTCATAACGTGAAACGCATAAATTATGTCTTACAGTTGACGACTCGTGTTATAATCCGTTATGGGAGACAAAACTCCACTCGGTTTGTGTATTCCATCTTCACAACAGCATAAGAGCCGATGCCTGGCTGTTAACTTGCTTTGTCCCAACTCAACAACAAGCGAGGGCGCCATTACGCGCGAGGCGAGAGCTCGTACATACACTGTTGGATCCCGTAGGTCACTGCCAGGTCGGGTTCAGTTATAACTTTTGTTGTTTTGGAGCGAGACGCTGAAGCTGCTTCCTGCTTCCTTCCACCAAATCACTGCGCTCCTCATTCCCGCGCACGTCCGAGACAGCCGAAATATCGCGTGTGATCTCGCGAGAAAATATGCCCTTCACAATAAAGGATTAAAAAATCACATTTTTTATTTATTTTTCCTATACAATTTATTTTAATAGTCTAAAAGACTATAATAGGACGTAGATATCCACGGTATTATAGGTGATGACCCTTTTTAAAGGTTGAATATGGAACAATTTCATAAATTGCTATATGTTTAAACTAGAGATGCACCGATCAGGATTTTGAGGGCCGATCACCGATCACCGATCACCAAAAGCAGTATCTGCCGATCCCGATATTACCGATCACAGCGTCAAATCCATAAATTCTTCAATATTGTGTTCTCATGCACGCAACATTGCCATTGTATTATTTGTATAAAAAGTAGGAGATGAGAAAGTATCATTGTTCCACTGTTTTATTGCAGGCTGAGGCCATGTGCAATATTTAACACTCTACAGACTCAGCTTAAGTGTAGCTTAAATAGTGCAAGAAAGCAAAAGAAAAAAAACTCGAATTTGTGTGTTGTGAGATTTTTTTTAATTAAATTATTATTATTATTATTATCATCATCACCAGCAGCACCATCATAACAGTTGCCGTAATGATATAAGAGTAATGTTATGTGTTAGTTTTATTTTGAAGGGCAGTTCAGCTGCTAGAAAAGGTTGCTGTTTCCGGTTCCAGGTCAGCGGCTGTTATGCTATGCTAAGAAAAGCCGCCCAGTTCTGAACTGTTCTGTGGATAAATTGAGAAGTTGTAAGCCGTGGGTTACGGCCGACAGTAGCCTGAATAAAAGACCCCTAAACGAGTGGCCTTAGAGAGTCAGAGTCGTTACGTTAATAGCTTTATTTATTTATTTCCCGTAGCGGATGCTAGCGAGCGGAACTCGGCGGCGTCCACCACAGAGAAAGGTTGCTCGTCTAACATGATGACTTTAATTACTTTTCAGGTTAGTTGCCCATTTTTCGGACGGTCACGCTCATACAGACGAGTGGTTAGTGCAGCTGTGTCTGACTGCTGCCGCTCCGACTCCGAGTGTCTTTATTTCTACAGGGAGACAGGAAATCTCACCTCACTCCCCCAGAGTTTGCTCTTTCAAAGTCCTATTAAATTCGCTGTGTTGACACATTTTAAAGAGCTTCCCCCGCTCGTTTACATCACTCTCACAGATGGAGTAAAAGTTAGTTTTACATATTTGCCGCTGTGCGCATGCGGGCGAGGGAGGCGTGATGCTGCAGCTACACACAGGTTCTCTGTCAGCCGCAAAATATGAGTGACAGGTGATCGGCTGGTATGATCGGAGTTGCCGATTACGTGTTTTTCCACCAATATCGGCCGATTACGAGCAGTTGCCGATCAATCGGTGCATCCCTAGTTTAAACAGTAATCCCTCCACAGGGCATTTAGAGGTGTGCAGAACGAAGGTACAGGATTTCCTTTAAAAGCTAGATTTTTAAAATATATTTTTATCATTAAATAAAAATCAAATATTTATTTTGACACTGGGTTTATGTTTACATCTACCACCCACTAGAGGGCGCCGGTGCAGGTTTCCAAATACGGTAAACAATCTTCTCATCACAGCGAGGCTGGCATTGTGGAAAATGGCGGACTCGGCAAGTCAAGCAGCTGCTTCTGAGCCCAGAATATGTCGTTATCCTTCTCAGAAGAGGAGCGGCCAAAAAAGATCTAAAACCAGAGTGAGTTTAGGTCATCACTGGACACTGTGCTGGCTGCTCACTTCACGTATCGGCAGAGAACCTGGCATCCTGACGGCTGGAAACTTTGTTCTGTTGTTGCAGCTACAACCTCCACACACTAGATGTTGCTTTGGTGTTTTGGTCCATATTCCACCTTTAATTCTCATCAGAACTCTAGCTGCAGCATTTTGGACCAGCTGAAGACTTTTGACTACATTCTGTGGACCTCCTGATAGTAATGAATTACTGCAGTAATCCAATCTTGAGGTAATAAATGCATGAACCACTTTTTCAGTATCACTCCTGGAAAGGATGCTTCTAATCGTAGCAATATTCCGAAGGTGGAAAAAATGAAATCCTACAAACCTGTTTAACGTGGGATTTGAATTACATGTCCTGGTCAAAGATTACACCGAGGTTCTTTACTTTGTTCTCTGAGGCTAATGCCGTTCAGATCAGGTGATTGACTAAACAGTTTCCTTTTTTGAGGTTCTGGTCCAAACGCAGTCTTGTCTGGATTTAAAGAGGACCTAGAATGTAAACCAACATTTTCCTTGTTGTTGAATAAGACAGCTTGGGTGGTCAACAGTAGCATGCGAAAAAGTCAAAGCCATGTGTGACCTACCTTTTATGTAAATTAGAAAGTTGAAAAAGGCGGGAGAAAATCTTCTGATTTGAGAAAGCCTTCCTTAACCCTTCCTCCTCAAACCTGCATGTCTCCAGTGTCTGAGGCCTTCTGGGGAAACCAACCAATCAGCAAGCAGCTCATTATCATATTCATGTCCTGACCAAGTGGGAGGGGCAAACAGCTCTTTTCACAGCAAGGCTGGTTTAGGGTGTTTAGAATGGCCTGCATCAGGGCTCCTGGGACAGATGAAAGCCTAAAGAACATTTCTGATGCTTTTTGAGGCTCAGAGCTGTTTTAGATGGTTGATTAACTGCATTCTAGGTCCTCTTTAAGAGCAGAAATTTTCTGGTGAATAATAAAGACAAAGATGGTAAAAAAAAATGAAGAAAAAAAAGACACTGTCTGGCTCTGAATACAGTAATTAGCACCCGTTTGTTTTTGGTACAGTATACAATTAATTTTACACGTAGGTTTGTAGGATTCTGTTTCTTCACACGTTTTTAGAGTAATAACAATGTTCTAGAAAACCTTCTGTAGTTTCCCTTTCGAACGTCATACACCAGCTGCTCACGTATGTGTCCTCACTAGCTACTAGCTGTCATTGTGAAATGACCAAGTGTCAACCGTGTATCAAGTCAGCCCCTCAGACGTTGGCTCAGAGGCATATCAGCAACTTTGACTCATCATTTTAGAACAAGAATAGCAAGAGGAACTGAGACAAAACATCAGCAGACTGACTTGTACTTCTTGTACATTGTTAGAATGTCTGATTTTATAACATCCAACTCTGTTTTATTTTTGTCTGAATTCAGGAACATGAGACATGCTTACAGACCGATTACATGGATTAATAAAACTTCATGGATAAATATAACAGAGTTTCATTAGCATAAAAATGAATATTTATCCAGTGATGTCTTATAATTTGATCCAATGGAAGCACATATAAATAAAAAGTACAGGACCAAGCACTAAACCCTGAGGAACTCCATGAGAAAGTGGTGCGAGAGGAAGATTCATTCAGTGCAGTATCAACATCTAAGTCGATCCAGGTCCATCTTATGATAACAAGCTGGGAGTTTTTATCCTAGTTGACATGCTCATTAGAAAACTGACCTCTCAAATGAAGTTCCTTCTACTCCGGTACAGTAGATGGCGAAATTTTACCGGTTAGCTTGTAGCAACACAAATAGTAAACAAACGCTGGCGGGAGTGAAGCAAGCGGAATAGAAACAGGATATGCACAACACTGCAGCACAGATTATTTGGTATGTAATGTACTGTTTGATGGCGTTATGCGTGTTACTTTGTGAAGAAGGTATTATCAGAAGACCACTACTGCGGTCTACTCACTTCCGGAACTTGAGCGTCCAATGGGTTTAGTTCAGCGTGTTGTACGCTCTGCTGAGAAGGTCATATTCGGACCAGAACCTCTCGCCACAAGAACAGTTTCTTCCCATCTGCTGTTGGACTCATGAATGTCAATCCTAGGGCTGCCCACTCCAGTCACTTGGTCCCAGTCACATGACCCGGTGTTGTGTTTGTATCTGAACTGATCCACTCTGATTAGTACCTGCACTGTGTATATAGTAGCTGCTTCTTTAACTATTGACACTTCCTGTATTTGCTTATCTCTTATTTTGTATCTTACTTTTTGCACCGCAGCAATTTACTAATGTTGTGATTTCTGACACATATGGCAATAAAACCCTTCTGATTCTGATTTAACGTACAACATGATACTTTCCATGTTTAGCCCACAGATGAACATCATGTAAAAGAATGTCTAAAAACTAAGACTTTAACTGTGAAGGAGTAAAACCATCAAAGATATGAGAACACCAGTTCAGTCAGGTAAAGCTCAATCTTGTGTGACACGTTTAAACACAGAATGATGGGATATTGTGAAATCTAGCTGAGCTATGAATTTCTCACTGTTATTGTGCATTTTCTCTACATTGTACAGATAACATATCACACTGCACAATTTATCTTTCAACACACAGTTTGGCTTGCTGAATGTCCAAGAGCCTTAAAATGACTAGATCAGAATCAGAAAGATTTTATTATCGCTGTTTTAGAATGCATTGAAATTGGGAGGCACTCAAATGGTTGATTTTGCATAAAAGATCAAGGAAACAAAAGATTTAGGAACTAAATAAAAAGATAAGGTAGATATATACACACAAATAATCTTAATGAATGCTATGATGCACAAACAGCTTTGTTGTAGCAGCAGTATAATGTAATTGAAGTAATACTGGAGTTATTGCACTCATGACTGTTCAAGAGAGAGAGAGGTTGAATTGCCCATTTACACCCTTGTTTGTCCCGACTGAATTACTACACAAATACTCCAGCTTGTGGATGAGACCTCTACAAACAGCCCCAGGTATGCTGTCAGACCATCAGTCTTCCTCTCACTGACACCTGAGAACAGCACAGAAGAAAGGCAATGAAGAGATGCTGAAACACGCTGATGGCTGCAGAGTCGTGTCCCAGAATCCTCAGCCACGCTCTGACTTCTAACTATTCCTCTTCTGTGCTTCTGCCTCATTCACTTCTGTAGTTGACATTTGTTTTCATATTTATTTGTTGCCACGCTGCTAAACAGCATCAATGAGGATTCATTGGTGTAGCCGAGGCAGTGGGACTGATCTGTGTGATAGCAGGGGGAAGTAAAGACAGTGCAAAAATAACATGATGTGATTCATGAGTCAGAGAATATGCATCTGCTTCTTTATGCCTGGAGTGTGAGGACAACTGGCCGTGTGTTGATGACGATAATGATGAAACGCTTCTCTCTGCCTACTTGTCTCACTGTGTTCGTTTCGAGCTGAAGAGATTCACCACAGCAGTTTGATTCTGTTTTGTCACCAATAAACGTTTGTTTCATTGACCTTCTTCCACCTCTTGATAAGTGCAGACGCTTTTCTCTTTTCTCCTCCCAATCTTATCATCGCAAGGCTCTTTGCCCTGTCTTCCAGAGCGCTCTTCATTTATCTAAACCATGGATCTGGTGAGCTGGTCTCTGAATGCAATTGATTTTTTCCCACATTAAGAACAGAGAAGGAAGCTCCCTCATGTCCGGATGGAACACACATGGTTGGGTACATTATGAATTCTTGGAGCCAGTGGAAGATAATTGTTTGTCTCTCCTTTACTTGGAAGACTCAGAAAATGTTTATAATGTTTCTGATAACCGGGTAGGGCTGGGCGGTAAACTAAACATGTATCCGTCCGTCCGTCCGTTTTCTTCCGCTTATCCAGAGTCGGGTCGCGGGGGCAGCAGCTTAAGGAGGGAAGCCCAGACCTCCCTCTCTCCAGCCACTTGGGCCAGCTCCTCCGGGGGAATCCCACGACGTTCACTGGCCAGCCGAGAGACATAATCTCTCCAGCGTGTTCTGGGTCTTCCTTTGGGTCTCCTCCCGGTTGGACGTGCCCGGAAAACCTCACCAGGGAGGCGTCCAGGAGGCATCCTAATCAGATGCCCGAGCCACCTCAACTGGCTCCTCTCGATGTGGAGGAGCAGCGGGTCTACTCTGGGCCCCTCCCGGATGACCGAGCTTCTCGCCCTATCTCTAAGGGAGAGTTCAGCCACCCTGCGAAGAAAACTCATTTCGGCCGCTTGTATCCGAGATCTCGTTCTTTCGGTCACTACCCAAAGCTCGTGACCATAGGTGAGGGTAGGAACGTAGATCGACCGGTAAATTGACAGCTTCGCCTTTCGGCTCAGCTCTCTCTTCACCACAACAGACCGGTACAACGCCCCCATCACTGCAGACGCAGCACCAATCCGCCTATCCACCAAGGGGCCTGGTACCCTATACTCCCAGAGTACCCCCACAGGCCCCCCCGAGGGACGCGGTTGAACGCCTTCTCCAGATCCACAAAACACATGTAGATTGGTTGGGCGAACTCCCACTCACCCTCCAGGACCCCCCCAAGGGTATAGAGCTGGTCCAGTGTTCCACGGCCAGGACGAAAACCAAATTGCTCCTCCTGAATCCGAGGTTCGAATATCCGACAGACCCTCCTCTCCAGAACCCCTGAATAGACCTTACCAGGGAGGCTCAGGAGTGTGATCCCCTGTAGTTGGAAGACACCCTGCCAATCCAGTGGAACTGCCCCCGATGTCCACGCGATATTGCAGAGCCACGTCAACCAACACAACATCCAGAGCCTTAAGGAAATCATGGCGGATCTCATCCACCCCCGGAGCCTTGCCACCGAGGAGTTTTTTGACCACCTCAGTGACCTCGGCTCCAGAGATTGGAGAGCCCAACCCAAAATCCCCAGACTCTGCTTCCATCCTGGAAAACGTACCGGTGGGATTGAGGAGGTCTTTGAAGTACTCGGCCCACCGATTCACAACAACCCGAGTTGAGGTCAGCAGCACACCCTCCCCACTGTAAACAGTGTTGATAGTGCACTGCTTTCCCCTCCTGAGACGCCAGATGGTGGACCAGAATCTCCTCGAAGCCGTACAAAAGTCTTGTTCCATGGTCTCACCGAACTCCTCCCATGCCCGGGTTTTTGCCTCCGTGACCACCCGAGCCGCATTTCGCTTGGACTGCCGGTACCTATCAGCTGCCTCCGGAGTCCCACGGGCCAAAAGGACCCGATAGGACTCTTTCTTCAGCTTGACAGCATCCCTAACCGCCGGTGTCCACCAGCGGGTTCGGGGATTGCCGCCACGACAGGCACCGGCCACCCTGCGGCCACAGCTACAGACAGCCGCCTCGACAATGGAGTCACGGAACATGGCCCATTCGGACTCAATGTTCCCCGCCTCCCCTGGGACATGTTCGAAGTTCTGTCGGAGGTGGGAATTGAAGCTCCTTCTGACAGGAGACTCTGACAGACGTTCCCAGCAGACCCTCACAACACGTTTGGGTCTGCCAGGTCTGACCGGCATCTTCCCCCACCATCGAAGCCAACTCACCACCAGGTAGTGGTCAGTTGACAGCTCCGCCCCTCTCTTCACCCGAGTGTCCAAGACATGCGGCCGCAGATCAGATGAAACGACAACAGAATCAATTATCGTCCTGCAGCCTAAGGTATCCTGGTGCCAAGAGCACATATGGACACCTTTATGCTTGAACATGGGGTTCGTTATGGACAATCCATGACGAGCACAGAAGTTGAATAACAGAACACCACTTGGATTCAGATCAGGAGGGCCGTTCCTCCCAACCACACCTCTCCAGGGGCCTCATTTATCAACCGTACTTACGTACAGATCTGTGCGTATTTCGTGCGTGGGAACGATTTTACGCATTGTGTGGTATTTACCAATTTGTACTTGTGCGTGAAAACGTTCCTAAATATAAGTACAGCTCTGACCGTGCGTAGGAACAGCATCTAGTGGCAGAACGAGGGAACCGCAATTCTGACGGTCTCAGTGATCCACGCGTGTTCCTCATCCACTAATTATTTTACCCAATAAATAATTATTTTGGTGGATTATTATTATTGGAGCTAAAACACCCGTGACCCACGGGAATCTGACATTGTAGAATGGCTGATTTCGTGTTATTTTGTAATCACAATGTTTACTCTTCCCATTTTATGATGTTTTAAATCATTTTGAATTTATTTATCTATTATGTTTTAATTTAATTTAATTATTTTGTTCTTGGGAAGCGCCCCGTGGTTTTTCTTGAGATTCGCTATATAAAAGATCGCTTCTTCTTATTCTTATTATTATTGGAGGATTTAGCAGAGCAGAGAGCACTCCAGAGGGAACGGCTCTTCCGTGAGCGCAGCGCACTGATCCGATTCCAGTCCAGATTGTATTTTACAAATAAAACAACCTCCAGAACCTCCTCTGCTCCCTGATCATTCACGCGTTGTCAAGTGTCCAGTGCTTCGATCTCGCTGTCAATAAAGTTTTTCTTTTTTGTCCGGGAAGAACCCAGGGAATCCCCTCCCGAGCTGAGGACGTAGTGTGACCAAATATGGTTAATTGAGGGCGTTTCTGTATGTAAATGACGTTAAACTGGCACGAGCTCCTGCAAGCGCACAGGTGGGATTTATCATCAGACGATTGCGGAGGAACATGCGTACGAGAGGCCACCGCATGTTTCATAAATCAGGACGTTGACTGTTCGTGCACACATTCTAAATTTCATCCGTAGGAGGGAATATAGGAACGTTTCTACGAACGTTTGATAAATGAGGCCCCAGGTCTCACTGTCATTGCCCACGTGAGCATTGAAGTCTCCCAGCAGAACAAGGGAGCCACCCGAGGGAGCCACTCGAGGGAGCCACCTGGAGGAGTGCTTTCCAGTCCCCCCCCCCCGAATAAGCACAAACCACAGTCAGGACTCGTCCCCCCCACCCGAAGGGAGGCTACCCTCTCGCTCGCCGGGGTAAACCCCAATGTACAGGCACCAAGATGGGGGGCAAGAAGTATGCTCACCCCTGCTCGGCGCCTCTCAGTGGGAGCAACTCCAGAGTGGTAGAGAGTCCAACCCCTCTCAAGGACACTGGTTCCAGAGCCAGAGCCATGCAGTGAGGTGAGTCCAACTATATCTAGTTGGAACCTCTCAACCTCACACACCAACTCCTGCTCTTTCCCCACCAGAGAGGTGACATTCCACGTACCAAGAGCTAGCTTCTGTAACCGAGGATCAGACCACCAAGGTCCCCGCCTTCGGCTACCACCCTTTGCACATCACACCCGACCCCTTTCGCCCCTCCCATGGGTGGTGGGCCCATGGGAAGGGGGACCCACGTCTCCTCTTTGGGCTATGCCCGGCCGGGCTCCATGGGTGAAAGCCCGGCCACCAGGCGCTCGCCAGCGTGCCCCAACTCCAGGCCTGGCTCCAGAGGGGGGCCCCCGTGACCCGCGTCCGAGCGAGGGAACACTGATTCCATTTATTGTAATCATCATAAGGGGTCTTTGGGCTGCACTTTGTCTGATCCCTAACCTAGGACCTGTTTGCCATGGGTGACCCTACCATAATTTTCCCATGTTTATTTAACACAAAGTGATCAGATAAAGGTAATAAAGTTTAGCTTACTAAATAGAATATCAACTAAGAAATCACAGTGTAGCAATAGGAACACTACTTGGTATATATGGTGTGTGTGTGTGTGTGTGTGTGTGTGTGTGTGTGTGTGTGTGTGTGTGTGTGTGTGTGTGTGTGTGTGTGTGTGTGTGTGAGTGTGTGCTCTGTCTTCTCAACCCCCAGTGAGTCATGGTGGATGGCTGTGCATACTGAGCCAGGATCCTCTGGAGGTTTCTTCCTGTTAAAGGTAGTTTTCCTCTCCACTGTCGCTACATGCTTGCTTAGAATGAGGATTGCTGAACACACTAGCCTCTTTTATAAGACACACCGTGCCGGCAAATCAGCGCAATATTACCGCAACGTGTTTCTTATGAACGCGCCATGGCGGTATCACGTTGCGGGAATTTTGCGGCATTCGTGCCGCCACGCTTGATAGTAATATTGCGATAATATTGCGGCTTTGCCGGTCTTATAAACGCACATTAAGCCTTGGCGCAACAGAGGGAGGTGTCATGACCATGTGATGAATTAATGCTGTGCTCCGGACGGGAACTATATTAAAAATGAAAGTAAACACGCGTTTAAGTTTCACTTTTGTAAACAGAACCAGCTGAGATGATAAACTGGACCGATACAGAGCTCCGGGAGCTTCTCTCCGTTAGATCTGCAGCTCAGATCATCTGACAGCTCACAGGGATGGTGGAGCACAGACACCTGTAGCTGGTTGTTTAAATAAAACCTTAAGGAGCACGGCTTCGATTGCAATAAAAAGCAAGTTATGTCCAAAATACACGGAAGTCCGCGACAGTGCAGAGACCGTCCCCATACCTCCTTTTTGCCGCCATCGCGTAATCTTTTATAAAACAGACATGATTGCGCAACATTACCGCCACGGTCATGAGCTCTTATAAACAACCTAACGCTCCCTGATGCCGCATCGGCGTTGCGGCAAATTGGCGGCATTGTTTCATAAAAGAGGCTAGAGACACTAGTCAGTGTCTTGATGCAATCTGATAGGTTCCTTATATAGGAAACACTGATTGGCTTAATGAACTGAACTGTATTGGAATGTTTACTTTGTGAAGAGCCTTGAGACGACTCTTGTTGTGATTTGGCGCTATATAAATAAACTGAACTGAATTGAAATTCAATTCGGTAATAAAAAAAAAAAAATTTTCATCATCTTCATCACCATCATCATCACCTTCATCAACGTGATCATCATCATCATCACCTTCATCAACGTGATCACCATCATCATCATTATTATCCTCACCATCACCGTCGACACCACCTTCATCAACATCATCAGATGATGATTAGAATTTTGGGTGGAATATCCGTTTAACTTACTGATCTGTAACTGGCAACAGCCATGAAACTCACGGAACGGGAGAGAGAAAAGCCACTTACACACTAGCACCGGGTCGGCTCCGATCGGTCGGCCTCAGTCGGCCCCGGCCCCGCCAGGTTGTTTACACACGTCTTCCAGGACACCCTTTGGAATGTGGACGTGATAGGCGGTCTCAGAAATGCGCGCGAAAAATTGGCGCGAATATATCAGTGATGTGGGCGGGTCAAAGGAGTGCGGAGAAGTCTGCCCGGTGTCTGCGCTCATCACAGCAGACGGGAACAGAGAAATGGCTGGGTGGGTCAAAGGAGCGCGAAGTCCGCGGTCTCTTAAACAAAAAGTTTAAAGCTATTAAACAAAAAGCTGCGTGGCAGCACTGTGTCAGTGTGTGTGTGTGTGTGTGTGTGTGTGTGTGTGTGTGTGTGTGTGTGTGTGTGCGCGCGCTGCGCTCATCACAGCTGACGGAAACAGATAAAACAGCTTCAGTCAGAGGCTTTTGTTAAGTCCTCCGCATTCAGAGTGATAATGAAGCGCACATGCGGGAAACCCCCGCTGGCGGATTCTATCCGCTAATCGGAGGTTCCCCCTAAAGGTAGGCGTGAATTTGAGCCGACCAATGAGTCGGCAGTGGGTGTGTTGGCCCAGTTTTCGGTGCGAGTCAGACCACCTTCAGATGAGGGACGAAAACACGTACGGTTCAGCCACAAAAATCCCCGGGCCACCCGGATGTGAAAGGACCTTACCCAATCCCGCCCGGTCCGAGCCGGTGCTAGTGTGTAAGCGCCAAAAGTCACTTTTTGTTCAGAAAAATGTACTGCAGTACCCAAATGTGACCACATGATGTCATTCTTCTATGATAAAGTAAATTAGCTTTGCGTTTAAATGTGAGAAATGTGATGTTATAATCCATGGCTACACTTCTTTAATTAGTTAATTATTATTATAGGAGATTGAAACAAACAAGAACACGTTAAGACTTAAAGGTGGAATATGGAACATTTTAATAAAAAGCTATATTTAAAAAAAATAACAATCCCTCCACCAGGCGTTTAGAGGTGTGCACAATGAATGTACAATTTTTCCTTTAAAAGCCATATTTTAAAATACTAATAATCAAAATTTGATTTTGACGGGCACGACACTGAGTTTATGTTTACATCTACCAGCCACTAGAGGGCACCGCTGTGGTAAAAAGTCCGCTCGGCAAGGCGAGGATGAGACTGTGTAAAATGGCGGATTTGACAAGTCAAGCAGCTGATTCTGAGTCCAGAAGATGTTCTAACGGTAAATACTGTTGTAACTTAGAAATGCTGGCTGCGAATAAACGGAAAAGGAACTAACGCCGCCAACAGCGGCTAGCTCTGAGGAAGACTGCAATAGCGGTCGAAACGTCAGCAAGAAAAAGGTAAAAACAACTGTTTTCTGTGTTAAAAGATAAAAAGAACCAAGTGATGTAGTCCTTACCCTGTACAGCACTGGACATGGTGCTGGCTGGCCAGCAGTGAACCAACACTCCGATGGCTGGAAAATTGGTTCTGTTGTTGCAATACCACCTCTAAACACTAGGAGTCGCTATAGTGTCCGTGTTCCATATTCAACCTTTAAGAATAACTGAAGCATCATTCCAGTGCATTAGCCTAATTATTTATTAATAATACAACTACTAGATTTATTAGATGAATGAAAGTCCACAAACTTTCCCACTTCACTTATATTAACTTACTTATTACGTTAACTTCTAAATGTTCAGCAGCTGAGAATAAATGGATGCACTAGCTTCAGAAACACGAGGAGTGAAGGAGTGGGAGGAAGAACAATGCAGAGGAGAAGGTAAGTAAAGGAGCTGTCAGTTAGACTCAGAGAAAGAAGGAGATGGTGGAAAGATTCCACTAGACAGCATGGACAGGATGAAGCAAACACTGGAGGACAAACTAAAACCAGGAGCTTCAAGGATGCACCTAAACAACTTTCTAGTCCTCAACCTTTCTGATAACTGTGTAAAACTCTGTTCCAGCAAACCCCCACTTTAGTTCATCTTTGACTGATCAGGAGATGTCACTGCAGCTGGATAAAGTTTCCAGTGAAAGTGAAGGGTTTAGTGATAAGGAGAAAAAATCTTATCACAATATTATTTTTCATATCAGTCAATATTGATATACAGTACCTAGCAAAAGTATTCACACCCCATGGACTTTTACACATTTTGACCCCTTTGACACAAACTTAATGTTTTTAATGAGACCAACACAAAGTAGTACATAACTGAGCAGTGGAATGAGAATGATTCAAGATTTTAAACAATTAGACATCTGAAAAAATATGGTGTCCATTTTCTATTCAGCCCTCCTGCCTCAATACTTAGAGTATTGTCACCTTTCTCTGCTGTTGGGGTAGTCTCTACCAGCGTTTCATGTCTAGGTCAGACAAGCACCTCCACTGCTGGTTTTCACATGAAGACTCACCTTTGGTGTTCCCTCAGCACGCCTTTTAGCTATATTTTTAGATAATTGAGCTATCGTTCATCCTTTTTTATCCTTTTTTTTCACTACAGCGCAGATCCTTCTTTAATGTTTTCTTTTTCTTTATCACTGAGATTGCTGTTTTTCCTGCCAAAGCTTTTCTACTACCATAACAAAGTATTCAGATGGAATTATGTTATTGACCAAATACTTATATAAACTTATACCATAATTTGCTAATAAACACTGGTTTCAAAAGCTTCAAGTTGTGTTACTTTAGTCTAAGCATGGGTCTAGTGGTCAAGCAAGGGGCAAAAACTGTAATAATGTACATATAAAACCAGTTTATTTAAAGTCTCACTCCGATCATCTTTTTAGCTGTTTTAAATAGTTCTCACTGGTCTTTAAACACCTGGGCCGTTTTCTAGTACTTAGTTTCTACAAAGTGGAAGCAGCTCATTGAAAATTCACCTCTGGGTTGTGGGCAGAGCCGTTGGTGCTGAAACATTATTTTGACACTATGGTCTATTTTTTACCCAGAATAAACAAACACATTTTCTGATGATGATCTCAGTGGTCTGGATTGTTGCTTAGAAGACCTCAGTACTGTCCGCTGGTGCAACGGGAGGACTGCTGCAAGCTGGCCGTTTCTCCTAAATACTGTTCACGGGGGCGAGGGGATTGCCTTGTCAGCGTGAGTGTGTGAAGAGGGTCAGGTGCACGTGTCTCACGTAGGGCTGGGTAAAAAAAATCGATTTAATCGATTCTGGGTCGATTTCATATAAAATTAGCAAAATCGATTCATAAAGCCTACGATCGATTTTTCCCCTTGAACCAAAGTGGCCCTCCAGCTCGTTTTGCTGCAAAGACTTCAAATCCCATGATGCTTTGCGGCAGTACCGCGTCACTCGAAGCGCCCCCTCCTTTCTGTTTACAGTCGTTAGCATCGGTGCTAACACCCACTTTCTGTCACGGAGCTGGCATGGAAACAAAATTACACTCAAATGAACTGTATTAACTAGGGATGCACCGATACCGATACCAGAAAAAAGTTAACCAATACCAGGTACCGATACCAGTTGCCTGAAAGTGGCTTCACTGGGACTTGTCATTTCTGTTGTAGTTTTCTATATTGACAAATAGGGGGATCTGTTTCAAACATTGTGAATGAAAGCAGAAACAGGTTCACTCCTGAAAGTGCAGAGATGACTATTTTCATCAAAAAGAACCTGCTGCTCATGTTTCCTAAAAAAGCTTAGTTCAGAATCCACACTATTGCGTGCTGACTAGGGATGGGTACCTTTGACATTTGAATCGATACGGTACCAATTCCCGGTACCTATGAATCGATACCGGTACTTCACGGTACCTATTTTCGATACTTTTGAGTGTTTAATAATTATTTTAATCTAATTTTTATTTAAAAATTTATTTTTTCTCAATATATAACCATATTTGATAAACATCACAATAAATAACATACAACTGTTTGTATTTTGTCATCGTAGTGTTGTACAAAATTCTTCAATATGAAAACCTTTAACCACAACTGTTTCTAAATGATGCAGAAACTAAAACCCAGCTCCATGTGCTCCTATTCCTCTCCTTTCCCCTCTGGACAAATTGTGTGATGGTGCGTCCTTGTAGTATTAGAAACTGCTGTGAACTAAATTTACTGTGTATCTTCATTCATTTTGACGTTCTTTTTCAAACAGTTGATTTTTCCTACTCGGAAATCGGAATTTCCGAGGAGGAAGTGAACGCACCATTAGCTGATGGCAATGTTAATGATAGCTAAAATATCAAGCTAACACTATCTTAAACATAAACGTTTATTTTGCTGCTGGAGCAGATTAAGATGATGATGCCTCACTTAGATAGTTGTCGCTGGTTTCATCATCACCCAATCACCCACTGCATTTAGTGAAGTGAAGCCAAACTTTATAGCGCGTTTGCTTTCTCCTAGTCGGAATTTCCAAGTTCCGAGGAGAAAGCGAACGCACCGTTAGCGGAACAGGAGCTAAAATATCAAGATAATGTTATGTTAAACAGTTTATTTACCTGCTGGAGAAGATTAAGACAATGATGCCTCACTTATACCATTGTTGCTGGTTTCTTCATCACCCAGATAGCCATCCCATTTAGTAAAGTGGACCCAAACTTTAGAGCTATTCCTCTTTGCCATGCTGCTTGCTCTGTTTACAGCTTGCCTGCAGCGACTACCGACTTTCCACTCAATCACCGGTGAAACACTTCTCGAGGGGGGAACACATATCGACATAACACCGGCGCTGCTGTCTATTTTGGCAAATTGCTGTCTCGCAAGTTCTCGTTAGGTCAGGTACCGAAACAAGGCACCGTTTCTTGTCACGTGAATCAGTACTCGGTCGGTTCGATGGAATTCGGTCGGTGCCTTAAAAAGTACCGGTTCCGGTACCCATCCCTAGTGCTGACTATAGTTTTTTTTTATTTAAATGTGGACAATGCGATAGGTTCATAAATGTTATGTTCATGAAAGCTGGAGACAGTGCCAATTAGTTCATTTTGTTTGTAGAAAACTGTGCAATGATTTCACAGAAAATATTTGGTTTTGTGATCTCTATTAATATATTTATTTTTTATCTAACTCAACGTCTTTTCCTGTTGAAAGCAGAGAAGAAAAAAAACCTGTATACCAATTCATTGCATTTTTGTGTGGTAGAAGTATTGGTATTGGTTTGTGTGGTAGAAGTATTGGTATCGGTAATCGGTATCGGCGAGTACTCAGATCCAAGCATCGGTATTGTATCGGTTTGGAAAAAAGTGGTATCGCTGCATCCCATGCTGTACAGAGTTGTTTTAGGCTGAGCAATAGCCGTCAAGTTCTGGTCTACTGAAGGTGCAGACTGTGACACCAGATGACATCTTTTATCAATGTCTTCTAGATGTTCGGTGTGGGGTGTGCCTGTGCCTGCTCTGTCTTCTCAACCCCCAGTGAGCCGTAGCGGATGGCTGCTCATACTGAGCCAGGATCCTCTGGAGGTTTCTTCCTGTTAAAAGGGAGTTTTCCTTCCCACTGTCGCTAAATGCTTGCTTAGTATGAGGATTGTACCAACACAATGACACTAGTCAGTGTCTTGATGCAATCTGCTGGGTCCCTTATATAGGAAACTTTTTTACTGATTGGCTTATGAACTGAACTGTATTGAAATGTTTACTTTGTGAAGTGCCTTGAGATGACTCTTGTCGTGATTTGGCGCTATATAAATAAACTGAATTGAATTGAATTGTACTGACGTCTCCAGGACCTCCAGATATGGGCTAATTCTGGTCAAAACGAGGTTGTTGTGGACGTCAAGTAATCAACGTTGCATGGACATGCAGATCATGTTATATATATGCTATATTGCGCCCGTAAGTCCAAGGTCAATTCTGGACTTCTATAGGACATGTAAACTAGATCCACTATTTGGACATTTAACGATGACCCCACTAGGACATTTGTACCTTGGGCTGGGTAACTTTTTTGGATGTCATGGGCATGTCTAACACAGGTGCAGGAAGTTATATAAAAATATTGTTGCTGGGCTATTAAACATATTTTATACTGTCAATAATATGAACTATAAATAAAACATGATTGATCATTTCAATAAACTGAATTATTTTAGAGTATCTATCTATCTATCTATCTATCTATCTATCTATCTATCTATCTATCTATCTATCTATCTATCATAACGTACCATAAGGCCATGTATTAAAGTCCCAAGTCATCATCACACACTGGTGAAATTACATTTCTGCATTTGACCCATCCTCGTGGTGGGGAGCGGTGAGCTGCAGCGGTGAGCTACAGCTATGGCCGCGCTCTGGAACTATTTGGTGGTTTAACCCACCCCAATCCAACCCCTTAGTGCTGAGTGTCAAGAGAGGAGGCATTGGGTCCCATTTTTTCAAAGTCTTTGGTATAACTCGACCGGGAATCGAACCCCAATCTCCCAGTCCCGGGGCAGACACTCATACCACTAGGCCACCGGAGCTGGTATTTCATCAAAATGACAGAAGTTAACTCTTAACTTACAGGCCAGACGTCTGAGGACTCTTTGGTAAATGCCCATCTACACTTGTCAGATTCTGATTTGCCAAAATTTATAAACAACTAACGTTAAAAGTGGTGGCATTTCCTCTACAGTTGAGTTCCTGCAAAAGCTACAGCTTACACTAAATTATCTTCCTATGGGTAGCCAAGCCAGACTTTCCAGTGGAATACATTTGGCGGCATAAAGAACCATTTCTTTTGAGTCAAGCAGCACTTATCTGCTCAATCTGCATCCAACTCATCAGCCATGAAACGGTCCGCCTGCAGCCCGGGAGGTTATCTCTGACCAGCTGATGCGGAGTCAAGGACTACGGCCTGACATCCAGAAGTAAAACTCCTCACCAATGAAGAAACTTCCTGCCAGCAGGATCGCAGAGAAGCCTCCATACACACGGGTATCATAACTCTGCACTGGCATCAGATGGTTTATTTATTTTTATTTTTTATTTAACCTTTATTTATCCAGATTAGTTGATTGAGAATAGTTATTATTATTAGTTTTTAATTTGTTAAACCTAAGTAAACAAACAACTCATTTTGATAACCCAGACATCACATCTCCTAAGATCCTTAATTAGGCTTTTTAATAACATCTAATATCATGTTTCATCATTGTTGATATTACCTTGAACCATCATTTATAATCATTTGTCCTGCATCATCATTAGTAATAGAAATACAGTAATTAATAGAATTTTATAAACTATATTTTTGCCTCTGTCTCAGATTATTATAAAGTGTTGTTTCCCTGGTGTACCCAAAGGACCTATTTTCATCATCAATCAAATATTAAAGGTTCAATAATAGTGATAATTCATATTTATATGGAATATCACCTCTTGTTGAATACCTTTATATGTTATTGAGGATTCATTNATTCCAGTCCAGATTGTATTTTACAAATAAAACAACCTCCAGAACCTCCTCTGCTCCCTGATCATTCACGCGTTGTCAAGTGTCCAGTGCTTCGATCTCGCTGTCAATAAAGTTTTTCTTTTTTGTCCGGGAAGAACCCAGGGAATCCCCTCCCGATCTGAGGACGTAGTGTGACCAAATATGGTTAATTGAGGGCGTTTCTGTATGTAAATGACGTTAAATGTGCACGAGCTCCTGCAAGCGCACAGGTGGGATTTATCATCAGACGATTGCGGAGGAACATGCGTACGAGAGGCCACCGCATGTTTCATAAATCAGGACGTTGACTGTTCGTGCACACATTCTAAATTTCATCCGTAGGAGGGAATATAGGAACGTTTCTACGAACGTTTGATAAATGAGGCCCCAGGTCTCACTGTCATTGCCCACGTGAGCATTGAAGTCTCCCAGCAGAACAAGGGAGCCACCCGAGGGAGCCACTCGAGGGAGCCACCTGGAGGAGTGCTTTCCAGTCCCCCCCCCCCGAATAAGCACAAACCACAGTCAGGACTCGTCCCCCCCACCCGAAGGGAGGCTACCCTCTCGCTCGCCGGGGTAAACCCCAATGTACAGGCACCAAGATGGGGGGCAAGAAGTATGCTCACCCCTGCTCGGCGCCTCTCAG
>SSNS01000454.1:29946-74778 GCA_006937985.1 Aphyosemion australe | reverse complement strand
AACAGTAACCACCTACATCACGTTACAGGCTTAACCTTGCACAGTGGGAAAGTTACATTTCATTTTTGCACAAATAAAAAAGAACTGATGCATGATACATGTAAATCAGTTTCTTCAAACATTAACTGATATGAAATAATGTCTCTATGTTATTTTAACTGATGTGATACATTTAGTGAGAAATCATAATCACGGAGCTGGAGAGCTCCATCATTAACAGACTGCTGCATCCTAGGAGCACAGTTGAACATTTTCATCCTTCCACCCAGCAGCTGTTAGTATTTACAACCACCACTTCTCCCAACAAAACCAGTAAATCATCTCTTCTGCATCCCTTTGCTCCTGCTGCTTTCATCATTTGCATGGTTTCTGTTATTCTACCTTCACACCAGTATTGTATTTTTTAATTTTTAAAATGTGTACAGTATATATCCATCATTTTGATTTTTGCAACTTTGATTATTTTCAATGTTTTGAATATTTCTGGGTTTTAGTTTCCTGTATTTTGACTCTTTATTCTTTACTTCCCTTTTTGCTCCTATAATAAATATAAGTGCTGCTGTGACACAAACATATCCCCACTGAGGGACAATAGAGAGATTTTCTGTTCTAAAATCTTTTGATTTTGTCCTCCAGAGACCCAGACCTGAAGCCAGCAGTGTTCTGACCCAGATGAATCTGAACGTCATGGTGACGACAAAAACACAAACGACGGTGCATTGACAGGCCTGTGCTAACGAGTGATGAGTTGGGATGAGACTTAAAAAGGGCACTCGTTATACATCTCATCACAGCCATGAAGAGAACTAATTGACCTATTTTTAGTCAACTGAAAAACATTGAATACTAAAAATAAATTCATTCTCATTCACTCCACTGACTTTCTTCCCTTTGAGTGCCAGTGGTTGTCACGTGGTTCCCAGAATAAAAGCCTTCATGGTGACTGATCTGTTAGTGGAGGGACCAACGTCAGGAGGTTAAAACACATACGCACACACACACACACTCGTGCACGCATACACAAACACACAAACACACACACTTGTGCACGCATACACAAACACACACACACACTCGTGCACGCATACAAAAACACACACACACTCGTGCACACATACACAAACACACACACACACACTCGTGCACGCATACATAAACACACACACACATGCACAAACACACACATGAAAACCTGAGGTGATTATATTTGGTGCTGTCAAGAGAATAAAAAGATTATAAAAAAAGAGATAAAAAATTTATAGTAATTAATAGGGATGCTCCGATCCGATCACGTGATCGGAAATCGGGCCCAATCACGTGACTTTTAAAAGATCGGAATCGGGTGTTAATCAATCTTGAGTTTCAAATTGAATAACAATGGCTTAATTTTGTACCAAGTTTCACTTCCTCAATAACAACATGACAACACCATACGGCAGCCGTAACGTCACACGTTTTAAAGTGGACCGCGGAATTCAGATAGCAGTTAGATAGCAGGTTAATGCTTGTCTCGCTTCAGGAGAGCAAAAAATGTCAGCGGTTTGGAATCATTTTAAACTGGAGAGCGAAGGCTGTCCAACAGCCACTTGCAACGTGTGCAAACTGAGTGTTTCACGTGGTGGAAAAGACAGAGCTGCTTTTAACACCACCACTAATCCGCCACCTTAAGAACAAACATCCAGCTCAATATTCCGAGTTCACCGCGGCAACGCAGATCAAAACATGGAGCCAGCCGACACCGGAAGCTATGCTGAAAAACTTCCTAAGGATAGCGAAAAGGCCAAGAACATCACAGCCAAGATAGCTGAATTTATTGCACTAGATGACCAGCCGCTGTCTGTGGTTTCAAACGTAGGATTTCGCCGTCTCATGGAGCACCTGGAGTCACGCGAGTTACCTTCTCGAAGCTACTTTACAGACACGGCTCTTCCCAGCATTCACAACAAGCTACGTGACCACCTGTTAGTCATGTTATCAAAGGTGTCTGCTTTTGGGTTTACCACAGACATATGGAGTTCGTCTGTTTGTCCAATGTCACTGATCAGCTTCACTGCACAATGGATCGACTCGAGTTTTAATTTACAACGTGCTACGTTAAATGCGCAACATTTTCGTGGATCTCACACAGCAGAGCATGTGAAACAGGCTATCGAAGAGATGCTGAACAGTTGGGGAATTGAAAAGGAACGTGTCCATGTAATTGTGCGTGACAATGCGCGAAATATGAAGAGAGCCATGGAGGACTTGGCAGTACCGAGCTTGGGCTGTGTTGCGCACACGCTTCAACTTGTTGTGCACCAGGGTCTGCTCTCTCAGCGCAGCGTCACAGACACAATGGCTAATGCCAGGAAGATAATAGGCCATTTCAAACATTCTCCTTTGGCCTATTCATGTCTGGAAGATATCCAGATTTCTCTGAAGATGACCGTGAAGCGCCTGCAGCAGGATGTGCATGTTAGATGGAACAGCAGCCTCTATATGCTACAGAGCATTCTGGAGCAAAAGCAAGCGCTCAGCATCTATACAGCTGACCACAACCTCCCTGCTACACTAACAGCTAGTCAGTGGACCCTGATGGAGAATACAGCTGAAGTGTTAGTTCCCTTGGAAGAACTGACTAGGGAAGTAGGCAAGGAGACTGCAACTGCAGCAGATGTGATCCCTGCCATTTCAGGTTGGTTTTGTTTTATTTTCTACATTTTAATTAAAGAACACACAATGTTTTTATTTTATATTCTAAATAAACTGTTTATCCATCTATTCGTTCTCTAAACAGCTCTCAGACGTGTCCTGTCTCGAGAGCAAACGACTGACCAGGGTGTTCGAACCATGAAAATAACTCTCCTAGAGGCAGTGGAGACTCGCTTTGCTGAGGTAGAAAAGGAACCACTCTACAGCATCGCCACTTTAGTGGATCCAAGATACAAAGACAGGCAAGTAGAATTAATGTACCATTTTGATTCTAAGATAATACATTTTCAAAATTGTAAGTCAGCCAATGTCTAATTATGTTTTTAAAATTTAGATTTAGCTCTGTTAATGATTAGAGAATTCTTATTCTATTACGTAAATGTATAACATTTCCTCAGCTGAACTGTTGTGTTATACAGTGTCTTGCCTAACAGTTTTTAAAAAATTGTTACATTTATCTTTTTGTAGATATTTCACAAAGTCAGACCACCTGAGGTTTGCTAAAGATTCCCTCATCCAGGAGGTGATGAAGATGGAGGAGAACAGGGCTGCCAGTAAAGAACCAGAGGCAGCAGAGCCTGTGAGC
Organism: Aphyosemion australe; assembly: GCA_006937985.1. NCBI lineage: Eukaryota > Metazoa > Chordata > Actinopteri > Cyprinodontiformes > Nothobranchiidae > Aphyosemion > Aphyosemion australe. The sequence continues at coordinate 71,501 of SSNS01000454.1, read as the reverse complement.
AAGGCACCTCGTCAAGGAGCAGTTTTTATTTTACAAACCTTTTCTACTTTTCTATAAAAACAAATTTGTTTACATTGTTATATTGTTGCACCACTGATAAGCTACAAATATATAATTTTGTTTACTTGATTTGAAGTGCTGCTGCACTAACAAAATGTTTCTACTTTCTTATGGTATCATGTTGGATGCCGTCATATAAATAATAATAATAATAATAAAAAAACCCTAAAAGGTCAATTTGGGTGCAGTCTCCCTTTTTTCTTGCTATTTTATTGTATTATTGAAGTATCGGATCGGGACTCGGTATCGGCAGATACTCAAAATCAAATGACTCGGAATCGGATCGGGAGCAAAAAAATGTGATCAGAACATCCCTAGTAATTAATTAAGATGTTATGAGTTAATTAATCAATCTCTTTTTTAATCTCACCTAAAAATTGAGCCTCTGACCCTGGTGCAAGCACATTTTGGAGACGGCGAAGCTGGCAGCACAGACAATGAGATGGTGACATGGTGAATTTAAGCTACATTTACAAACTTGTAAACCTTCACAAGCACACACACACACACACACAAAAGTTGTCCACTAGATGGGGCTGTGGCAGCATAACTGCTTCACAGCACATTTTATTGATAGTATTATTCCCCCAGATCTATTCATTGCAATTCATTTAAATTTCTAACTTCAAACTTAGTACTACAAACATTTAGTTGTTAAGATTGAGTGATTGAAACACCAAGCACAACTGAACAAGTAGAAAAGTAAAATAACAAAAATGATGTTGCAGCGATTGCTCAGCATTGCTCTACCTCTCTGGAATATCTTTTTATCAACTGTAAACAGTTTTACTCTCCGTGGGAGTTTGCTTCATTCATTCTAGCCGCTGTTTACATCCTGCCAGATGTGGACGCGCACAAGGCTCAGTGAGCCCTCGCCTATCAGATGTTGTGTATGGAGCGGACATACCCGGACTCTCTCATCATTGTTCTGGGAGACTTTAACAAAGCCAATCTGAGCCAGGAACTTCCCAAAGACATACAGTAGGTGTGTTTCCATTTGCCGGAACTTCAGGGTAAAATCTGGGACGGAGAAAAGACCGGGAGATTTGATGTCCCAGTCCTCTCAGCTGTTGTGTCTCCATACAAATTCATCCCTTTCAGGACTTTGCACAGACGTCAGCATATTGTGACTGCTTCTGCAGTGAGTCATGTCACTAATCAGCGCCAGAAAGCATCCACAGTAACATTAATAACATTAAAAGCATTTGTTCTGTCAAAGTTTATCATATTTTAATCCATTCAGAGAACGAGAGCAGCTGTGAGATGTAAAATGTGGCGTTCAATGACCAGAAGAAGCTCAGGTTTTTTACGGCGCTCTGTGAGATGACAAAGCCTCGTGAATAGAGCTTTCTACAGTAGCTAAAAATAGATTGCCGCAAAGCACTCTGGGAAATACGGTCATACAAACAATCTACATTTTAGTATGGATTCCTATGGGTCTGAGTCGCTCCAATCTAGCTAAAGTTATTTTTTCGTCTCCTAAAGATTTTCAAACAGCAAGGAACTTAACGCTGCTGCTGGGGGAGGTGCTAATCGGACTCTGGACGCCCAGATCGGATGTTGGAGAGGACTTTTTATCCCTTTTCCAAAGCCGGTAAAGTCAATAGTTTAACGCTGCAGACCCGGAGACGCCAGTTTCAGGCCGACACCACGTGAAACAGCTGGAAAGCTACACGGGCTAAGCTAAAGACAGAAGAAGCAAAGCGGTGGCAGTTTTTAAGTTGGACGAGCGGATTTTAACTGTGTGGAGCAGATCAAGAAAAGCACGTATATTTGTTACTTACATCTTCCTGGAGGGGAAAGTCCTACATCCGAGAATGACCAGCCGCCGGTCGTAACGACGCTTTCAGTCGTGGGGTTATCCAGGAGGAGCAGCGGAGGAGAATTAATGCAGGACGCAGCGTTGTTAACGGAGAGTGGAGGCAGCGTTGTTAACGGAGAGTTAGAGGCAGCGTTGTTAACGGAGAGTGGAGGCAGCTTTGTTAACGGAGAGTGGAGGCAGCGGTGTTAACGGAGAGTTAGAGGCAGCGTTGTTAACGGAGAGTTAGAGGCAGCGTTGTTAACGGAGAGTTAGAGGCAGCGTTGTTAACGGAGAGTTAGAGGCAGCGTTGTTAACGGAGAGTTAGAGGCAGCGTTGTTAACGGAGAGTTAGAGGCAGCGTTGTTAACGGAGGAGAGTTAACAATGAGGCAGCGGTCCAGCTGAACGTCTGGGCCAAACAGCATGTCCACCCAAACGTCCACGAAAAAGGCTTTTGACCAGAGGTGAGTGGAATATAAAAAGTAGGGACACAAATGATAACCTGACAGTTAAAAAACTACCTTGAAATAATGTTACTTGAGCACTGTGAGTAATGAACTTATTTTTATATTACTCAAGAAGGAGCCGTGATGGGAATAATGGCGTTTAAAACAACAGCGCTGCTAGCGAGGGTTAGTTTTTACTTTCACTTTCATTTGAGCTAGCGCTTCAGTTCTGGTGATCGATAATTAGCAGGGTCGTCATCAAGAAAAGCTCTCTGGTATGTTTTTTTTTTGTCAAAACAACTTCCTCCATTTTATGCCTTCATATCGATGTCAAAACGCTCTGAAACTGTATATTTTCTATTGTTAATGCGGCTTATCAGTATGACCCTTCCCAGCAGCCTTTGCGTGGTGACGTCAACTGTAGAATACCCTATTAAGTCGTTTGTAGGGGAATTCCGCAGTGTTTTCCAGTGTCTGGAGTCTAATTTTAAGCGCGATCGGTGCTTATGTCCATTCGCTTCCATTCTGCTTCATCAACAACTCTTCTAATTTTACTACTGCCAGTTGTTTTGATGAAGAAGAAGAAGAAGAAGAAGAAGAAGAAACAATCTTTTATATAGCGCCTCTCAAGATAAAAATCACGAGGCGCAGCACAAGAACAAAAAGTAAAATAAAAATAAAAAAATGATTAAAAATATCAAAAAAGGGAAAAGTAAAAATTGTGATTAAAAAAGGATGTGAAAAAAGGAAAATGAATAAGAAAAGGGTAATCAGTGGATCATGGGAAAGGCAGAAATGGTAGACAGAGCAGAATAAGAATAAGAATAATAAGAATACCTTTATTTGTCCCTAAGCAGGGAAATTGCAGAATTGCAACAGCACAAGTACAGTAAAGTAAGGTGAAGTAAAGTTGGTGAAGTAAAGTCAAATATGAAGAATGAAGAGAAGATAGCAGAGAAGAATCAACCAAAGGTCACTCAAAAGCCACCTGAACAGGTGAGTTTTTAAAGGAGACCACTGAGTCTACTGATCTCAGGCTCAAGGGAGAGAGTTCCAGAGTCTGGGGGCCACAGCAGCAAATGATCTGAGTATCCTACAAGCCCTTGGAGCACCACCCAAGATTGTTGCCCTGTTTAAACTTCTCTACATCTACGCACAGAGCTGCATTCACATCAACGGCAGACACTCTGACTGGTTTTCCATCTCCAGTGGTGTCCGTCAGGGCTGCGTGGCCGCCCCGACCTCTTCAATTGCCTCATCAACCATTTGATGTACAAGGTCTGCGAATGGATCTCCGGAGTGACCTTAGGCAGCTACCACCTGACTGACCTGAAGTATGCCAACGACACAGTCTTGCTCAGTACATCTCACAGTGAACTGAATGATGCTCTGGTTATCTACAGGGAAGAGGCAGAGAAGCTTGGCCTCCAAGCTGGCCCAAAACCAAGTTCATGTATGTTGGAGATGGGCCAGATCTACCCCCAATATATATACAAGTGTGGGTCATTTATCGTTCATGTAAAGACAGTTCTCCCTGGCCCTGCCTCCCACGAGGGTCACAACGATTACAATTTTTGGTGGTACAATTACAGTTTGAGAAATAATCACGGTTTCATGATTACTACGATTATTTTACATAAATTGATATCAAATGTATTACCATATATAAATTACACAAACACATTCTATATTTGAACTCCAGAATATGTTTATTGAGGCTTTTCAAAGATGCTGCTTACGAAAATGACAAAAGTGACAACTGGTCAGGCTGCTTTTACTTGCAGAAGATATCAAACATGGCTTAGACTAACAATTTGGTGTTAAACATCTAAGATGTGGGCATGACGTTTATTAGAGTCAATACAGAAGAATGGAGGCACCTGATGAAATGAGATGCCACATTTCTACTAGTGCAGTTGTTGTTGTGAATATCCTTATATATATATATATATATATATATATATATATATATATATATATATATATATATATATATATATATATATATATATATATGGACATACTGACATACTGACCACTTTCCACACTCTTGCTACTTTCTTCTACCACCACTCTCTAATTCAGTGGTTCTCAATTAGTGGGGCGCGCCCCCCTAGAAGAGCTGGGGGGGACGCAGCGGACACACCCGACCCCGACCCCCCACCCTCCACCCACCACCACCCCACTCGGAGCTTCCCCGACGGAGAATACAAGGGCATTCCAACCTCCACAAAAAAGTCCAAACATGAATTTTATTTAATGGAAAGGAAGTGCATGTGTTAGATGGACATGAAATTTAGATTTTTCTTACTTTTTGTTTCACTTTATATTGGTTGTTTGATAGAGTGACGTATTAACGGCCCGTATTAAACACGGTTATGTTAAAAAGAAGCCTCATCTTTGTTTCTCTGCGGTGCCCACCATTGTGGTAATTAAATAAATTGTTTTTTTAATATAACTTCCTTTCTTTCATATGAGAAATTGAAAAAATCCTCCTGCATTTGGACGCACGGAGGAGGACGCATTTTCCCTTCATTTTCATTTTAAAAATAATAATAATAAACATTCAATAAAACCGTTAAATATCTATTCATTTTAATTAATATTTAGTCCACACAAGCTGACCAGAGTGCCCCAGTAACATAGAAACAATGCAATTAAACAATTTCACTTAAATTATCAACATTTCACCTGCTGCAGCCTGAACGCACATTCTTTCTGCTCCGGCGTAAACCTGATGGTCACCTGCTTGTGCGTAATCAAGTGTCTATGGAGCTGCTGAAGAGACTAACGAGGTTCTGGACTTTTGCCTCAGACAGACTCATGGCTGTTTAAATGTTGTTTTGATGATTCAGAGCTCCGCTGACACGCTGGATCCGAAGATCCAAAGCGGGTGCTGGAGTAACGAGTTCTACTTCAGCCAGAGTTTTAAAGTCAGGAAACATTTCTCCAAATGAAATAACCAGAAGTCTACCAGACTCTCTGAAAGAAGGGTTTCCACTTTCCAGATCTGGAAGCTCTTGACATTTGCGCTTTTGTGCACAAGTCTGTCAGACGCGCTCTGAGCTCCGCTTTGCGCGCCGCTTGTGCGCACTGCCAGATGCGGAGAATAACACAGACGCTCCGATGTGAATCTTTCCATGATGTTACCTCCACGATGGATTCTGTGGTAACAGGTAAAATATCTGCGCACCTGCATGAATCATTAACACACTTAGGCCTACTCACGGACAAATAAACAAACAAATCACCTCTTGTAAAAACAACCGTTGAACGGCTCAGCCAATCATAGATGGTTGAATAATTTATCTAATCGCCCAACCCTGCCACACTCTCACCCCTGCTCTGGGATCAAGATCATTCCCACGCACTTTCCCCTACCGCCCGACATTCGCCGACCAACTATCAGTGCATTTATATGGCAAGGGCGCGTTGATTGGTGGAAGGAAGCAGGAAGCAGCTTCAGCATCATGCTCCAAAACAACAAAATTTATAACTGAACCCGACCTGGCAGTGACCTACGGGAACTAACCGTGTATTTACGAGCCTGAGCCTCGCCTTGTGCGTAATGGCGTCCTCGTTTGTTGTTGAGTTGGGACAAAGCAAGCTAACAGCCAGGCATCGGCTCTTATGCTGTTGTGAAGATGGAATACACAAACCGATCGGAGTTTTGTTTCCCATAACACGGATTATCACATGCGTCGTCAACAGTAAGACATAATTTATGCGTTTCACGTTATGAAATGAGCTTTGTTGTGCTGGTTTGTTCGCTGCTGGTTCATATTTGTTTATATTCGACCTTTGTGTCGGCATATAGGCCAGAGCTCAAGTTCTCGTTTTGGAGTGCGCGTGCTCGTGGGGTGCGTGTGAGCTGGTTGAAGAAGGCAAGATTAAACAAACGCATCAATGTTGAATATCGGCTTCTCAGCCAGTGAAAAATCATTAGGAAGCCATTATAGACATTTTTTCAAGTGGAAAAGTGAAAATTTCAAGTGATGACTCCTTTAAAAGCTTACCAGTTGGGTGTAGAGGTATGGTATGAATTAGGTTTTTGTTTAGGTTTGGGTTAGGAATACAGCAGCATTGGTTATGGTTAGGATTAGGGTATGGGATAGGCATAATACAGTCAATAAAATGAAAGAAAATGGATGGAAGTCAATGGATGGTCCTCACTATGATAGAAAGACAGACGTGTGTGTGTGTGTGTGTGTGTGTGTGTGTGTGTGTGTGTGTGTGTGTGTGTGCGTGTGCGTGTGCCTGCTCTGTCTTCTCAATCCCCAGTGAGTCATGCCAGATGGCTACTCATACTGAACCAGGTTCTGTTTCTTCCTGTTAAAAGGGAATTTTCCTCTCCATTGTCGCTACATGCTTGCTTAGTATGAGGATTGCTGTAAATCTGCTGGGTTCCTTATATAGGAAACTAACTAACTGGCTTAATGAACTGAACTCAACTGGAATGTTTACTTTGTGAAGTGACTTTAGACAACTCTTGTGATTTGTTGTAGAAATAAACTGAACTGAATGCTAACTTTAAGTGTGGTGTAGATCTGACTGGCTTTTCTAATCTGAGCATTTCACTGTTTATTTTCTATTGTTGGAAATAGGAACAGGAAATAGGGGTTGAAGACTATTTTCACGTTCAGCCTGCATGTTAAACTTGGAGTGACCGATCAAAAATCCATCCTTCCCTAAGTCCTCTATTATTCACTATATTTTTGGAACCTCTAGCTGTACAAATTAGGAAACACCAAAAGATTCAGGGGTTGAGTGCGGGAGGAAGGGAGCATAAGCTATTTTTATACGCCGATGACATTCTTCTAATTAGTAGGAACCCAGTCAATTCAATACCACCATTGTTGGAGGTGATCAAAAATTTTGCCAACATATCTGGCTATAAAATTAATTGGAATAAATCAGAGGCGATGCCCATCTCCACATCATGTGACATACAAACCTTAGCCACTTTTAGATTCAAAAGTGTACAAAAAGGGTTGAAGTATTTGGGCATACTACTCAATCCGGACATAGGTGAAATCATGACGGAAAATGTGGAAAACTTACTAAATAAAATAGAGATAAAGTTGAATAATTGGAGTAAGTTACAATTGACACTGTGGGGGAAGATCAACATAATTAAAATGATGATTTCGTCACTGTTAAACTATTATATTGGTATGATACCCATTGGTATTCCACCACAAGTGCTAAAAAAATATAATAACCTGATAAGACAATTTCTGTGGGATGGGGGTAAACCGCGAATTAATATGAATAGGCTATATCAACCAAAAGATTCTGGAGGTCTATCTTTGCCGAATTTGGAACACTACAGCATATCTTTTGAAATGTCTAAACTATCCTGTCATTGGGTGAATACGAAAGCAGATCTAGACTGGGTCATGATAGAGCGAGAAATATCTTCACCGTTTACCCCCATTGAAATATTTTCACAAAAAATGGATAAAAAGGAGACTGTGGGGGCAAACCCAATCATGGAATTCTCCAGAAGGGTTTGGCATGAAGTACATGCTAAATGCTCTATTTCCCCGTACGTGCAACGTTACTCTACACTGTGGAACAACCCCAAAATTAAGATCGGTAAACAAACAATTTATTGGACCAAATGGCAGGAAGCGGGTATAAGAACGGTTAATGAAATGTACAGGGATGGTATTTTTATTCAATTTGAGGATCTTGAGAGGGAATATAACCTGGAGGGTCGTTTACAATTTTGGAAATATCTACAGATCAGAGATAGTTTGAAAGCCATAGCTCCAAATTTTATATCCTCGAACCCAATACAAAAGTTTTTGAAGTTAACACCCCCTAAAAACAAAGCCTCGAAATGGTATGGGATTTGTCCTTGGATTAAGGATAAAACTCTGAAGAGTCTGAAAAGGATTTGGGAGTTAGATTTGGGTTACACATTAGAGGACGGGGATTGGGATTCTATTGTAGCTAATAATGGGAATTATATTAGGGAGGCGAAAGGCAAATGTACTCAATACAAAATACTTAACAGGTACTACTATACACCCTCAAGACTCCATAAAATGGGTATTGGTAGGGATGACATATGTTGGAAATGTGGGAAGGAAAAGGGGACATTTTTGCATGCACTCTGGAGCTGTCAGGAGGTACTCCCTGGGTGGAAAGAGGTTGTGAGATTTTTGGAGACTTGGTCAGGACACCACCTACCCTGCACTCCGAGGTTATGCCTGTTGGGGGACAGAAGTCTAGTCCCGCAGATGGACAAAGAATCTTTCAGAGTTATTAATACAGGATTCGTAACGTATGCCCGATTGCTGTTGAGATATTGGAGGGATCCACAAATTCCCTCAACAAATATGTGGAAAGAAAGAATGATAGGAAATGCAACTTGTGAAAATATGCTGGGAAGACTGCAAAGCAGCAACAAAGCTTTAACGGATAAATGGAATAGCGTTTGCCAATTGATCTGTTTGCATTCATAATGTTAAAGACATTTTAGTACATATGGGTGATGGAACTAATGTGACTTCTTTTATAATTGTATACAGATGGCTGTTGATATATTTAACTTTATGAGATATGATGCATTATGCAATCCTCATGTTTTTTTTGTTTTTTTGTTTTTAGTTCAGTTTTGATATTCATTAATGTCTGTACAAAACACTTTAAATGCATAAAACTTAAATTAAAAAAAAAAAAAAAATCCATCCTTCCATCCATTCTCCTCCACTTATCCAGGGTCGGGTCGCGGGGGCAGCAGCTTAAGCAGAGAGGCCCAGACTTCCCTCTCCCCAGCCACTTGGGCCAACCCTTCCAGGTGAATCCCAAGGCGTTCCCTGGCCAGCCGAGAAACATAGTCCCTCCAGCGTGTCCTCGGTCTTCCTTTAGGCCTCCTCCCAGTTGGACATGCTTGGAAAACCTCACCAGGGAGGCGACCAGGAGGCATCCTAATCAGGTGCCCGAGCCACCTCTACTGGCTCCTCTCTTCCCATATTTCCCATCTTATTTTACTTCTCTGCTGATACCGTTTCATTCTCAATACAATATTCGCAGAGCTGTTCAGATTTCATTTGTCGTACCCCGTTTTAAAACGGAATCAGGGAAGCTGGCTTTTTCTGTTAGAGCTCCGATGAAATGGAACAATTTACCAGCTGCTCTGAAGCCAATTACATCTTTTTGTATGTTTAAAACGTCTGTATGTGAATATGTTACACCCATTTGTTTTTGATTTTTTTAACAGCAACTTTATCTTTATCAGTATATTTTTCTGTGTTCTACTGATATTCAGTAATGTTTTTGATCTTTTCTTTTACTTACATATACTTAGGATGCGCCATGGTAAAACTTTTTTTTGTTTTGGTTTTGTTTAGGTTTGTCTGTTCTAATGTTTGCTTTAGAATTGTTTCCTCCTGTTAACTGTCTTATCTTATTATCTTGCTTTCATTGCTTGGATTGTCAGAGGACCCGCTCGAAAACTAAATGCTACATCTCAAGCGGTTAATCCTCTTAAAAAATAAGTTTATAAATAAAATTAATTAATTAATTGATTGATTGATTGATTGATTGATTGATTAATTAATTAATTTCTAAGGGAGAGCCCAGCCACCCTGCGGAGAAAACTCATTTCAGCCGCTTGTATCCATGATCTCGCGATATTTCAAAAATAACTAGTAAAAAATGGTTTCTCAGTGAACTTGCTCCTGAAAGATTACAAAACATAAACATAACTCACTAAATCAGATCAGTGTTTTATCATCTCCATCAATTAGCAAGACTCAGAGGTCTCATGTCAAAACAAGACCTAGAGAAACTAATGCATGCGTTCATCTCCAGCAGACTAGATTATTGCAATAGTCTCCTGACTAGTCTTCCAAAAACAGCTGTAAAACAACTGCAGCTTATTCAGAATGCTGCTGCTAGGGTCCTAACGAGAACTAAGAGAACTGAGCACATCACCCCCGTTCTAAAAACTCTGCACTGGTTACCAGTAAACTACAGAATCAATTTTAAAGTGCTTCTACTTGTCTATAAATCACTCAATGGTATGGGGCCTAAGTACATGTTGGATCTCCTTCCAGTATATACACCTAGCAGAGCTCTCAGATCCCTAGACAGCAGTCAGCTGGTAGAACCTTGGGTCAGAACCAGACAGGGAGAAGCTGCTTTTAGTCACTATGCTGCTCATAGATGGAATCAGCTTCCTTATGACCTCAAACAGGCCCCAACTCTAGAAACTTTTAAATTCAAATTAAAAACTTTCATGTATTCATTAGCCTATGATTGAATGTTTCTTATGCTGCACCTTCTGCACTGTAACTGCTAAACATTTGACTATGCCTTCTATCTAATTGTCTGAATTATTTATTAATGATTAATGTTTCTGTTGTTTCTGCTCTGTAAAGCACATTGAATTGCCTCCGTGTTTGAAATGTGCTATACAAATAAAGCTGCCTTGCCTTGCCTAAATATGTCTGTAAGTAATTAATTGCAATTATCACGATAAGTTGATACCCTTAATTAATTAATGAATATTCCTAATGACATTAGCTTGGTCTCAGCTTCTGTGATTGTATTAAAGTCCCTGTAACTGTTAATCATAGGGCACAGAAAAGGAAGATCTAGGCAGAAGAGAGAAGACAAGAAGACCCTTTCCAGCAAAAATTGGACTTAGTGACTTTGTGAGTGCTCCTGGCTTTAAGCTAAAGGGACAGGTCGACTATGTCTCTAAATACCTATGAACCTCCTCTCCTTAAGATTATGAGCAAAACCGACATGCTGCAGATTGTTATTCTTTCAGAAAGTAATTTCAGGTGTAAAACTTTAATACAAAGAAGGCAGAAATGACTCTCATGCTTGTTATAATGGATGTGTGTTAATGGGAGTTTTTGAGTGTAGTAGATGGGTGTCTGAAGCCATGACCCATTGGGATTAGCCAGCTGAGCAGCAGTCAGACTCGTCTGGGACATTCTGTCAACACGGTCCAATAAAGACTCATCAGTGTTGTTCTGGTAGCTGATCTGGGAACAGCCTGGTCCATTTCACAGTCAACAGATACCACAGTTAACAAAGAAGGTACTGACCAGAGAGCAGCTTGACAAATGTGTCAGGCCATTGTTCCTCATTACACTGAATCCTTGTGTTTGTTACAAACCACACACCAGGGGGGAGGGAGGGAGTGATAAATGACCCGCACTTGTATAGCGCCTTTCAGAGCCAGAGGACTCCAAAGTGCTTTACAATACAGTGTAACTATCATTTATCCATTCACACAAACATTCACGTGATGAAAGTTCATCGGAGTTGAACTCTGACTCTGATGACTCTCAGTTCACTTTTTTTGCACCCATGAAAGAATTTCCAGGACCAGTTTGCTCCAGCCCTCTTCCTTTCATTCACAGTTTGATGTCCTACGGGCTGTTGGAGCACCTGTGTTCCTAACTGACGCACAACGTGTTTGCTGATTATTGCCACGAGAATATCATTTGTAACTTTCACTAATGCGGTTTCAGTGCTGTGAAACTCTCTAAAACCTGACTGAAAATCCTCCAACAGATCAATAATGTTTAGATGCTCACATACGTGATTAGCCACAATTTTCTAAATGACTTTAGATGAGAATGGAAGTTGGTCTATAATTCATAGGTCATTTGTATCAAGAGGAGGTTTCTTAAGTAGAGGTTTACAGATGTGAAAAGTCTTGTCTCAGACACATCCCAGAATCTGAGTTGCGCTCCGCTCAATTTACTTAAGTTACTCCCCGTAACACCAGGAGACCCATCTGAATCCTACTGGCTCACCAGCAGGGGAAGACAAGGTGTGAGTCCAGACAGTCACACAAACAGAAGCAATACCTCCTGTTTCTATTGGTGATCACAAATCAAAGCAGATCACCATGACATTAATTTCCTTCATTCATTTATTTATAAAGCACCTTCCACAACCTTAGCAGAAGCCCAAGGTGCTGAACACAACCAGTAGGTAACAATAATAAAAACAGTAACAATGTTAAAACCAATAAAAAGAGCAAAAGAACAATAAAATTAAGGCAACACCCAATGCTGAAAAGACCCTAGCATAATAATGGGTCTTCAGGCGGGACTTAAAAACCAGGAGAGAAGGCGCCTGCCTAACAGTCAAAGGCAACTCATCCCAAAGTGTTGGAGCCAAAACTGCAAATGCACAATCCCCCTTTGATCTGCACCTAGAGCGAGGGACCACCAACAACTCCCTCTCAGCCAAGCGGAGAGAGCGGGACGGGACATGCCTGTGCAGCCGTGCTGAGAGATAAGATGGAGCAAGTAAGAGAATTTTATCATAGTTTTGCTCTATACTGCACCAGAAGCCAGTGTAGTGCTGCCAGCACCAGAGTGATATGTTCCTGGCGTCTAGTGCCTGTCAAAAACCTGGCAGCTGAGTTCTGAAAAAGCTGGGGGCATGCAACCACGTCCTGACTCAGATCGACATACAAGGCATTACAGTAGTCGAGTCTAGACAGGACAAAAGCATGAATGACAGACTGTAGGTGCTCTCTAGACAGCAGGGGCTTGATCCTGGTGAGGCGTCACAGATGAAGAAAGCTGGACCGCACAACCGTGTTAATTTGTGCGTCATATTTTAGGGCCGAGTTTTCAGTTTTCACATCAAGATTGGTGACAATTTCCTTTTCGTATTGTGCCAAAGAGCCAAGGTCCACCAAAGAGGCTGAAACCCTCTAATCTGCCAGGGCTGAGAATTATGACTTCAGTTTTTGTATTGTTCAGATGTAAAAAGTTAGCATTCAGGAGCTGACATCTTTTAGGCAGTCCAGAAGTGCAGAAATTGTTCTACCATTCCCCTGCCTAAGAGGGAGTAATACCTGACAGTCATCAGCGTACAGATGGAATCTCACACCATGCTGGTGAATGAGAAACCCCATAGATAGGAAATAAACTGCAAAGAGAAGGCGGTCCAGGACATAGCCCTGTGGCACACCCCTACGTATCTAGGTCCACCCAAGGTGATGATGCCTCACCCATCCTCACACAAATCTTCTGCCCTGAAGGTAGGAGCGAATCCATTTGGGGGCTTGCCCAGAAACCCCCACCCAGTTCTGCAATTGATCCAGAAGGATGTCATGATCGACCGTATCAAAGGCTGCAGACAGATCCAGCAGCAACAAAACAGCATCACCCATGTCACTTGCCAAATAGGTATCATTGAGGACCATGAGGAGAGCAGTCTCAGTACTGTGACCAGCCCTGAACCCTGACTGGACAGACTCCAAAATCTCATGTGTGTTTAAAAAAGCAACCAATTGAGAATACATGATCCTTGCCAGCAGCTTAGATAAAAAAAACGGAGCTTCGAGATGGGCCTATAATTATCCAGCATTGTAATATCTAATCCAGATTTGTTTAACAATGGATAAAAAACAGCTTTCTTCAAGGAAGCTGGAACCACACTGGAACTGAGTCTCCCATTTATTATAGTCAAAAGAAAAGGGACCAGGACCGGGAATGCTTCCTTGAATATTCTAGAAGGAAGAACATCACAGGGAGATCCTGGCTTCAGCTGGAGGACCAACATTTCCAACTCAGATATGGACAAAACTCAAAAGCTCCCAACGTGGCCCGAGGCAGTACTGGGACCACAAAAACGGTATGGGAGTCAATCAATAAAGCAATCAATGTTTATTTATATAGCACTTTAAAATAACAACTTGTTGACCAAACTGCTTAAAAGAGATAAAAACACATCATAAAAAAGAATAAAGGAACATTTACGCTAGCACGGACCGAGCAGGAGATAGCAGTGGCCAAAATAGTTGAGTAGCCGATAAAAGGAACATACAAAAATATAGAATAAAAGGAAATAGCAATAGATATACAAATACAGGGACCTTGTAAAACAAAGTAAAAATAGATTTAAAAAACAAACAAACATAAAAATATACAGGGACAGTGTCACTCTAAAAGCCAGGGAGTAAAAGTACATTTTTAAAAGTGACTTAAAAGTAGTCAGATCCGAGGCAGTTCTGATATTGACTAGTAGACTGTTCCATAGTGTAGGAGCATGAACTACAAAAACCCGGTTGCCCCAGCGTTTATATTTAGATCTAAGAACTTCTAATAGGTTCTGGGCAGTTGACCTGAGGGCTCTTGCTGGCTGGTAGAGATGGATTTGGTCAGTCAACGATGTCAGCCCTAAAAGTTGAGACTTTATCGACAAAGAAATGAAGAAAGTCTTTATCATTTTAACAGTTGAGGGGAAGAGTACCAGAATCAGAATTAGAAAGCTCCAGAAGGAAGTTCATAACCTTAAACCGAGTGCTTGAATCATGAGAGTTTGAATCCACAATGTGAACCCTGGGTCAGAACCAAATAGGGTGAAGCTGCTTTTAGCTACTATGCTGCACACAGATGGAATCAGCTTCCTCATGACCTCAGAAACCTTTAAATCAAAATTGAAAACTTTCATGTGTTCATCAGCATATGAATGAATGTTTCTTATGCTGCACCTTCTGCACTGTAACTGCTCACCCTTTATCTTTGCCTTTTTATCATATTTCTTACATCTAATTTTATTTGCGTAATTTTAAATTAGATTTTTTTTATTTGCTGTTTTATGTTATGATGATTTTAATGTTTTCTGTTCTTGCTGATCTTGCAGCTAGAAAGAACATTGAATTGCTTCTGTGTATGAAATGTGCTATAGAAATAAATCTGCCTTGGTTTGCCTGCCTCCTACCTTAAATCTGATTTCTGATTACAGTGTTTTCCTCTGTATTGCACAGATACCCGCCAGTAGTGAAGAAGAGTCACACCTGAGCAGCCCATCTGTTTAGAGATGAACAACTCAAACAGGGAGCCTAAGGCTCCTCCCCTTCCGGTCGGCTCATGGCTGCCTGAACGGGACTATAAAAGTTATTTTCTGGTCCGCTTTGCCTCACGCCCTGTATCACACATATGATGTACTTCAATTTAAATGATAAATGATGTGTGTTTCAACTGTGTGTCGTGTAGTTTGAGATTTACTAGCTTGTAAAAATTGGTAATTAACTAGAAATCAAACGTGTCTTGTATGACGCCACAGCAGAATCTCTTCTCCTCCAGCGTAGCTGCTACTGACCCATATGACCAGATTTATTAGGGGTGTGTCATAGTAGGTTCCTCACGATTCGATTTGATTCAGGGTCCTTCGGTTTGATTATTAAATAATTATCACGATTTTTGATGCATTTTTTTCACCATTTAGGATTAGGGTTTTTTCTCATGTCATAGCTTTTTCAAACTTTTAAATGAATTCAGCATTAATTCAAGTTACCAAATACCTTTTTGTGCACTATCCTATTCATGTAAGACTGAACACAAACCCAACATACTTTTGCATGATATCTAAAGATAAACATGAAAAATGAAAATGAAAGTAAACACAGGCAGTCAGTTTGGCTTTTGTGAACATACCCACTGCTGACTGACTATCATTAGAGGGAGCCTCCGATTGGTGGATAGAATCAGCCAGCGGGGGCTTCCCGCATGCGCACTTCATTCATTCATCATTCTGGATGCTGAGGAGTTGACGAGCCTCTGGCTGAAGCCGTTTTCTCTGCTGTGAGCACACACACACACACAGTGTTGCTAGGCTGCCACACAAAGCAAAGCACGATGCAATATCAGTCTCCGAAAGCAACACTGCTTAGAACGCCTTTGTTTAATAAGGAAGACACCGCGGACTTCTGCGCACTGTTTTGCCACGCCCACATGTTCGGCGATGTACTCATGACATCACCGATATCTTCACGCCAAATCTTTGCACAAATTTTGGAGACTGCCCATGAGCTCAATCACGTCTGTATTCCTTTTTTTTCCCCCATGCAGTAATGTACATTACTGCGTGAACATTATTGTGTGTATTATGTATACCCCTGTTTTATGTTCTGTGTAAAGTCGCGGGCGGACCACCCGTAATTTAGCTGCTCTTAGGAGAGAAGAAAGAAACTACAATAAAGTCTTATTCTATTCTAAACTCCTGTGGACTGGTGTAAAGTGAATGCACCCCGATGTCCCAGATTGGCTCAGCTTGCTGGACAGTACTTGTGTATTCCTGGTACATCTGTGCCATCAGAGCGTTTTCAGCTGCTGGTCTTACCGTCCACAGATTGCACACACGTCTCACTCCTGACTATGTAGATATGTTAAGGGTAATTTGTTTAGTAAAAAAATCGGTGTAATTATTTAGCTCTGTAAAGAAACTTCTACTCTTCTTACAAGGCTCTTAATAAAAATCCTTTCTTATTCGTTATTTTTCTTCTCCCCCTAAAACAGGAATGCCAGAGCTATTTTTCCAGAGATCGACCCACAAGGCCTTCATTCATACTAGAGACCACTGAAGAGGTTTTGAATAAATGAGAGCTTTAACACTAGTTTTTATGTTTTTACAACAGCAATTCTGTTTTTGTTCCCCTCTTCAATTCAATTCAGTTTATTTATATAGCGCCAGATCCCAACAAGAGTCATCTCAAGGCTCGTCACAAAGTAAACATGGATTTTAACTTATATTGAACCAATATTACTAAAGTCACAACACACACACACACATACAAACACACACACACACACACACACTCCCCTGTAGGGACTACAGAGCATCAAATGAGCCTGTGTTGGCCTCATGTCTGACCTCTCAACCCTGACCCACACAGCATCTTCCCACACCATTCCACTCTCACACAGACACACAAGTACAGCAGGCACAGATTAACAAAGCTCCATTGTAACCCCCCCCACCCCACCCACCCCTCCATCCCCAATGGATTGCAGGGCTCAGATGCTTCATCCTAAATGCCAAAAGAGGGACTAGTAAACCCCGCCCCATGGACAGTATTTCGCAGCAGTCCTCCCCTTGCACCAGTGGATAGTACTAAGATGGAACAGTTTTAACCCCCTTTCTGTTGTAGGTCCACACATTTCTGGAGCGGTACGGCTAGGGCAGAGCAACAACACAGTCTGCTGATTGGGGGACAGAAAATACGTCACTACTTGCAACAAGAAAAGTTCCGTTGTTTGTATTTTCATTAGTTGTACATTAATGTGACAAAATACCAGCAAGTAGCAGCAAGTTTTGAGCATCTTCAGAGTTCCATACATTCCTCATCGTCATTGTGAAAGTCCACACTCAGGAGCAGCTAGACGGATCAATAAGAACGTTTTTTTCTCTGGCCACCAAAGGATCTGAGCAGACGTCAGAATGGCCAAGCTAAAGAATAAAGCCAATATAGAAACATTAAGGACAGAAACAGCTGGAGTGGAAAAGTTTTTTTTTTTTTGAGGTATGTGAATTGAGAGAAATACACGGAGGTGCTACGACGCGCTGGATGCTATTTATAGCCAAACACCGGTAAACCAAAGCAGCGAGACAGGCCTGGACTCAGCTACCGCACAGTGGCGTCACATGTGGTGCCTGTGGTAAGCATTTAGTTTTTGTCTTTAGCTCTGCAGACCATTCAGTGCAGCACAAAATTACTGAATAGATGCACAACTTATTAATGAAATCTTGCATGAAGGTTCGTTTAAGCCCACCTGCCGACATGAGAGCCAAAAATGAAATAGAAACGCTCGCCTGAAAATTGCAGAACCATCAATCAATCAATCAATCAATCAAATTTTATTTGTATAGCGCCTTCCACTGCCTTTACAGAAGCCCAAGGCGCTGAACAAAACATTAAAACAACAAGAGCAAAAAGACAGTAGGACAGATTAAAACTGCATAAAAAGTGACTAAAATAACAAAACAGATACGATAAAATAGAAAATAAAACAGTAAAATTATAAAAATCCATATTACATAAAAGCCAAACGATAAAAGTGAGTCTTCAAACGACTCTTAAAGACCTGCAGTGATGGGGACTGTTTGACAACAAGTGGGAGCTCATTCCACAGTGTAGGAGCCAGGACAGAAAAGGCCCTATCACCTCTTGTTCTCAGCCTTGTTCGTGGGACGACAAGCAATTCCTGGTCAGCTGAGCGAAGAGAGCGCACAGGGGCATGCATCTGAAGCAACCCAGCCAGATATGGTGGAGCACCACCATGAAGGGACCGGTAGACAAACAACAAAACCTTAAACTTAGCCCGGCAATCCACAGGGAGCCAGTGTAGGGAAGCCAGGACAGGAGTAATGTGTGTGTTTTTTTTCGAGCCAGTCAGAAATCTAGCTGCCGAGTTCTGAACCAACTGCAACCGCTTCAGTGCTGCCTGACTCAGCCCGACATACAGTGAATTGCAGTAATCAAGCCGCGATAAAACAAATGCATGCAGAACAGACTCGAGATGCGCCCTAGACAACATAGGCTTGATTTTTGCCAGACGGCGCAAATGAAAAAAACAGGTTCTTACTACCTGGTTTATATGGGTTTCAAATTTAAGATTGCAGTCAATTACAACTCCGAGACTTCTGACAGAAGATTTCAAGTAGGGTGTCAATGCATCCAAATCGGGGGCAGAGCTTACACAGCCCTTGCTAGAAGGGAGGAATGTAAGAAGCTCGGTCTTGCTCTCATTAACATGGAGAAAGTTTGCTGCTAGCCACAACTTCACCTCATCCAGACAAACCTGGAGATTCTTAATAGAACCACCCATCTCAGGAGTCAGGGGAAAATAAATCTGGCAGTCATCTGCATATAAATGAAATTTAATGCCATGATTGCGCAGGATTACGCCCAGTGGTAGCAAGTAAAGGGCGAAGAGTAGTGGCCCCAGGACTGAACCCTGAGGTACCCCCCAGCGCAGGTCCTCCCAGGGGGACACAGAATTGGCCACCATCACACAAAACCTCCTTCCCTGGAGGTATGACTTTAGCCATTCAAGAGCTGACCCCGTAATCCCTACCCAGCGTTCCAGTCGATCCAGTAGAATGTTATGGTCGACTGTGTCAAAAGCGGCTGTCAAGTCCAGTAACAGCAGCACCACAGCAGTACCCCGATCCAAAGACATATAAATGTCATTCATCACCATCAATAGTGCAGACTCAGTGCTATGTCCAGCCCTAAATCCAGACTGAAATGTCTCAAACATGTTAAAATCATCTAAAAATGAGATCAGCTGTTGGTAAACAACCTTCTCCAATAATTTAGAGATAAAAGGCAGTTTGGAGATAGGCCTGTAATTTGCCAGGATAGACGTGTCAGAGCCTGACTTCTTCAGTATTGGCTGGACCACTGCTGCTTTTAGAGATGATGGAACTTGACATGAGGACAGGCTACTATTTATAATGGTTAATATAAATGGGCCCAATAAGGAAAATGCCTCTTTCCAGAGACGGGGGGGCAAAACATCAAAAGGAGAGCCAGTCGGCTTTTGTTGAGAGACAAGCCTACCCAGCTCAACAAGAGATAACTGGTTAAAAGAGGCCAGTGCAGCAGAGGGTGTGGTCATTAATGCAGAATCAGGATAGGAGCCTAACATTGATGATCTGATGATTGATATCTTGTCAACAAAGAACTTGTGAAACTCATTACAATCACCAGCAACAGTAGGGGTTAGACCAGGCTCTTGATATTCTAACACAGAGTTTAAAGTGCTGAAAAGAAACTTTGGATTATGTGAGTTTGTTGAAATAACATCCGCAAAATAAGCTACCCTAGCTTTCTTCACAGCCTCCTGATATTCCATCAGGGATGTTTGAAAATTAATACGGGAAACCTGCAGGCCATCCTTTTTCCACCGTCTTTCTGCAACCCTACATTCCCGCCTGCATGCTCGAGTGGCCTCACAGAGCCAAGGCTCCCTCCTTTCTCTAGGTTTCCTGACCTTAGGTGGGGCAACTATATCTAAAATGTTCCTGCAGACTGAATCAAAATGATGAGCGAAGTCTTCAGCATTGTGAGACACTGAGTTCAACCTCTCTTTCTCTAAAGTTAAATGCTCAACAAACTCAGTAACCCTTTCTGCATTTAAAACACGGCAACTTCTAGATGGAACATCTGTCACAGCAGGAGGGCAAGGCAAAATAAAATCACACAAAACAGGTGAGTGGTCTGAAAATGTTGGAGGAACAATCTCAACATTGACAGCAGGAAGACCAGTTGAAAAAACCAGATCTAGAATGTGCCCTTTAATATGGGTTGGACTCATGACCAATTGTGTTAGGTTAAAAGAACTCAGCAGATTCAGAAAGTCTCTAGCCAGTGGATTATCAGGACAACACACGTGTACATTAAAATCACCAAGAAATAGGACATGATCATATTTCAACAAGCTGTCCACTAGTAAATCTGAGAACTCCTTTAAAAAGTCTGAGTCACACTTTGGTGGGCGATAAACCACCCCCACGAGTAATCGAGGAGAAGAGCCAAGTTCAAACAGGCACAGTTCAAATGAGGCAGGTCCCACTGAGGGAGTGATCAGTCTGCATTTAAAAGAAGATTTATAAACAACAACCAGGCCACCACCACGTCCTGATGGTCTTGGAACATTAAAACAGTCACATCCTATAGGAACTAGTTCCACCAGCGCACTGGAGTCACCTGAAGGAATCCAGCTCTCACAAATACACATAAAACTCAGTCCATGGTGGGTAAAAAAGTCATTCAAATAAAAAGTCTTATTCAGTACAGACCTTGCATTCACCAGGCCAAACCGGGTAATAAGTGGGGCAGCATTTCGAGCGACATATGCAGGTTCTGTAGAGTCTCCAGTAGGCTTTGACGCAGATCCAACACAGTTTACCGGACGTAGGTTCTCCCAGTTAACTCCTCTGCGACAAAGCTTCAGCGCTGAGGACGCGCGCCCCTGAATCGACTCTCCATCAAGGCCGCACAGTGGCACCAAACAGGAAACCGGTGGGTCCAAACAACGCCATGAAGCGGCAACGGAACAGCCAGATTCAAGACGTGCAGCCAACTCCTTCCGGGATCGAGGCAAACAGGCCCTCAGCCTCACACGAGAACCTGCACGCTTCCCCCTACGCCTGCGTCGCTTCCTCTTCAAGCCAGATCGGTCCGAGATGCGACGCAGCCCAGTTGGCAGCAGAGAACGGAGGGGAAACAGATACTGGTACTCTCCCCAGTTCTCCAAGGTCGTTTCTCCAACCTGGTCAGCAGAGTAACGAAGCTCCAACAGTCTCTCGCGGTGCGAACCATACCGGTCCGCACCGCCGACGGTGACCCAATCCGCTCCACACCAGAACCAGGGGATGGAAATCTGGCTTAAGTATCTCGGGGTCTTGTTCACGAGTGAGGGAAAGATGGAGCACGAGATCTGCGTCTGTAGTGATGCGGGCGTTGTATCGGTCTGTCATGGTGAAGAGAGAGCTGAGCCAGAAGGAGAAGCTCTCGCTTTACTGGTTGATCTACGTTCATACCCTCACCTATGGTCACGAGGTAGTGACCGAAAGAATGGCATCACGGATACAAGCGGCCGAAATGAGTTTTCTGGTTAGGACACCTCCTGGACGCCTCCCTGGTGAGGTTTTGCGGGCACGTCCAACCAGGAGGAGACCTAAAGGAAGACCCAGGACATGCTTCAGGGACAGTGGTTCTCGGCTCCCCCGGAGGAACTGGCCCAAGTGGCTGTGGAGAGGGAAGTCTGGACATCTCTGCTTAGGCTGTTGCCCCCGTGACCCGACCCTGGATAAGCGGATTAAGATGGATGGAAGTATGGAACCCACAGATCCAGCCGCCATAGGCAATAGTGGTCAAGGCGGTGTGTTCTCTAATGTCTATGCAATTAACTGGCCTTGTGAACCTTAAGTTCAGATTAAAAAATGAACTTCAATACAAATAGAACGCATCATTAATATGGGAGAAATATCAAGTCTGGAAACAGAGTACCATGCATTTATTTATTTATTTGCTTTGTTATTTGCTTTTTCATTTGGGCTTATTGTTGCACGTAAGTTCTATAACTTCTTTTGTTGGGCAACAAGTCAAAATTCATTCACAAAAATTGAAAAGTGACTTAATTATAAGACAAATAATGTTTAAATGTTTTGTACTTTGAGGCACATCATTTGTTACCTACATCAGCATAGTTTCTTCTTCAGATTGTTTAGAAATTCCTCAAACAGCAAGTTTGTCCTCATGTAATAGTGAATGAACTGTAGGGGTAAAAGCTGCAGGTGGGTCCGGGTGGGAACAAGTGGAAAATGCTGAGGGTAGAAGTATAAATAATGTTACACATGAACTATGAGATGAACTAGTTCATATTTAAAAGGAACTTTCCCAACACTGCCAGTAGACACGTTCTGTGGCTGACTGGACCCACTGGCTGTCCTCTCAGGTTAAAGACCTTTTCCAGTTATCGTGGTGTGTGTCCTGTGACCCTGATGCTTACTGGACCATGACTCAAGAGCACACAGAGCTAGGACTCTCTCTCTCACTCACTCACACACACACCCATTCGTGTGTGTAAACACACACACATATGTATAAACACACACACGTGTGTAAACACACACGTATGTATTAATTGATTGATTGATTGAAACGTTTATTTGAACACAAGACATCATTTTAAAAAATAAACACAGTAAAAAAGAAAATATATATACAAATAAAAGAAAAAATTCTTAGCCCACACACATGTATGTATAAACACACGTGTGTTTAAAAACACACACACATATGTATAAACAAACACACATACACACACATATGTATAAACACACACGCACACACACGTATAAACACACACACACCTATATATAAATACACATTTTTTGTCTGTCTGTTTTCCCACCCAATATTCCTGCTGTGCAGCATTCCCTGGAATCCCAGAAGAGTCCTGGATGGTCCTCTGAGCCCAGAGCTATCAGGGAACGGACCTGAACGTTTCATAAAACCGAGCCAGGGACGGGAGGACAGGGCAGCTGTTCGGTTATGAGCGCCGGGATCAGGTCAGAGGGATGTGGGACACCGCTCACCCCCCACCCACCCCCCACATATAAAGTACAGCAGAGGAACAATAGAGACAAGTGTCTCGAGTCTCCAGGACAGAGACTAGAACCAGGAGCATCTCACTTACTGGTGGTGAGTCGGAGTCAGGAGGAATCCCAACCAGACAGAAGGCAACTTCATTCATTGGGTTCGCGGCGACAACTAAAGCTCCAGAAACCTCATCGTCTTCATCACGGACCGGACCGGACCGGACTTCACTCAGCCAATACCTCTGTCCCGAACCGCCCCAGTTCTGGAGACCCTACGGTAAACTGTCCCGTTACTGTCCCGAACCGTCCTCCCTCTGGTCCTGAAGTTAACCGTCCCGTTACAGGGAGCCGTTCTAGCTACAACCGAACCGGAAACACTGCTTTCAAAATAAAAGCACACAACAGCCTCCGTGAAGTAGTGGGTTTGGCGCGCACAAAGACGCACATAACACTAATAACTATACTGGCAATAATAATAATAATAATAACAATAATAATAAAATAATTATAATTATAATAACAATATTTTAAAAAGTGAGTCTTCAGACCCTGTTTATAAATCTGTTTATAAAGCTTTATAAATGAGGCCACTGATGTATTATGTTCTGTGTGGTCAGTTTAGCTGTGTGCTTCAGATCGTTTTTAATATGGCTGGGTGTGGTTTAAAGATTGCTGGGAACAATTTATATTAATTATTAATATATAAGTATTTTTCGTTTAATGTTTAACTACAATATGCACAGTGTGACAGCAGATGTTAATTCAATAAATAAAAGCTAAAAACTGGGGATCAAACCAGCAAACCACTGATTTCAGGATGAACACAGAACCTCTGCACCGCAGTAGCATATTTGAGTTTACTCAGAAAAATACCTGGAAAATATTACATAGAGCGAGTAACACCTAAATCAACTTTTTTTGCTGATAACCTGTATAGATGAGTGTGTAATAGTGCTGTAGACATGTGGAATCATTATTTTGGCAGCTCTTTAAGATATTAAATTATATTCGTCTAAATACAAATTCAGGCTAAACATCTGTTCTGATGATGCTCCATCTCAGTGCAGCTTTTGATACTGTGGACCTCAACATCCTTCTGGATAGGCTCATAAACTTGGTGGGACTATCAGGCACAGTCCATAGTTGGTTCAGATCTTATCTCAAAGACAGGAGTTATGTTGTTTCTATTGGTGATCATAAATCAAAGCAGATCACCATGACACGTGGGATCCCCCAAGGCTCAGATCTTGGACCACTGCTCTTCAATCTCTACATGCTCCCCCCTGGGGACCCTGGGTCAGGTCATACACAATAACAACATTACCTATTATAGTTATGCAGATGACACCCAGATCTACCTAGCTCTATCACCTAGTGACTGTGGTCCCCTAGACTCACTCTGTCAGTGTCTGGAGCAAATTAGTTTTGATGTCATAGTTGATTCAGACCTGAGCTTCACTGGTCACATTAAGGCTATAACTAGATCAGCGTTTTATCATTTTCATCAAACAGCAAGACTCAGAGGTCTCATGTCCAGACCAGACCTAGAGAAACTCATTCATGTGTTCATCTCCAGCAGGCTGGACTACTGCAGTGGTCTTCTGTCTGGTCTTCCCAAAAATGCTGTGAAACAACTGCAGCATTGTGGGGCCATGCCTGCCCATGGAGTAAGCTGTGCCCATCCAGGAACAAAAGCAAAAAGGTTTTCTGTTTTAGTTTTTTTTTTTGTCTGAGTGGCCAGCTTCTGTTTTCCTTGATTTGTTAATCCTACAATCCAACTGGAGAACAAATGTAACAATATTAGCCGATCACAGATAGACGGGGCAGGTCACTGTCTGAGTCTTGTTTCCGTCCGGTCACCATAGAAGAAGAACGTTATGAACGCTGAACATCGCCACGCTGCGATTCAACATGAATATAGAAAAATATTTCCTCAAATCCAAAAGGACGTGATGGTGCAGACGGGAGGCGGTGCAAGCAGCACCAAACAACTTTAAATAATATATTAAAATCTCATGTCTTAACTTTGTAGAATGTATTACTTAGTGTATTTTAAAAAGTTTTCACTTTGAAATATCATGGAAATAGGAAGAATATATTTGATATGTGTTGCACAATATTTTGTAACATATATCTGGATGTTTGTTTTGTTTCCTTGTGTGTTGTCTATGCTGACCTGTACTTTAAGCTGTACCCTTTACAGTAACAATAAGGGTTTGTCCCCTCTAGGTTTGCAGCTCATCACCAGTGCATGCACCTCTCTTGAGAATATCTCTGAGACAGAATTCCAGGCAATCCTAGTGCACTGTAAGGGTGTCACAACAAGACCATCAAAGAGAAGGGGGCTCTGCCAGGAAGCAAGCTATTCCCAAAAACCAGGCTTTATTTTGAAAATCCCAGTTTAACTACCCCAAAATCGGTTTTACCAACGTTGCTAGCCTGAAGCCCCTCCCATTCACCTGAAGCCCCTCCCATTCACTATGGTAACACATGCTGGAGAACAAACCTGCTCTGTGGCAGGTTAGCAGCTAGGTTTACTGAAGCTTGGTGAATATGATTGGACGAGGCACGGTACATCCCCTTTTTCGTGTTGGTGGCTGGCAACAACAAAGTGGTGAATTAGCGCCACCGCTGGCCCACAGCGGTAGCAGCAGCTGCAGCTTTGTTTTTAA
Source organism: Aphyosemion australe (assembly GCA_006937985.1). Lineage (NCBI taxonomy): Eukaryota > Metazoa > Chordata > Actinopteri > Cyprinodontiformes > Nothobranchiidae > Aphyosemion > Aphyosemion australe. The sequence goes on along the minus strand of SSNS01000454.1, from coordinate 45,635 downwards.
TAGCTACATGATTAATAAATGTGGAGTTTAAACTTTTAAAATGTCAGCATTAGTAATAAGTATAATAATATATCAGATTCTGTTTGGGATGGACCCATAGAATCAACATGCTGTCCTCTTTATGAAGATGTTAAAATAGCCTTAAAGTACCTTACAGCTGGTACCATAATACATATGTAAAAGGAAATGCTTTATTGAGTGTTCTTATTGTCAGTAGTGTTTTTCTATATAATATATTTTTTTTGCGAATGTTTCTATGTGTGTAGTGTTCAGCACTTTGGGTATCCCTTGGATTGTTAAGTGCTATACAAATAAAGCTGATGTTGATGATGATGATGTGACTAGAAATGTTAACGGCTTGTACTCTGGTCACACGTGGCAAACACGGTAATATTTGATTTAAATGACATACGTGATGTTTTCTCCTTGGTGTGTAATATGAGAGCTAAATGTGTAGCTCATGCAGAGAATGCCAAGAGTGTGCAAAGCAGTAATCAGAGCAAAGGGTGGCTACTTTGAAGAAACAAGAATATAAAAGATGTTTTCAGTTATTTCACCTTTTTTTGTTAAGTACATAACTCCACATGTGTTCATTCATAGTTTGGATGCCTTCAGTGAGAATCTACCAATGGAAATGGTCATGAAAATAAAGGACACACATTAAATGAGAAGGTGTGTCCAAACATTTGGCCTATATATATATATATATATATATATATATATATATATATATATATATATATATATATATATATATATATATATATATATACTACCTTTTCCCCTTTGATGCAAAGTGGAGGCGGCATCAGGGAGCCTTTGGTCATTTATAAGTGGTCAGCCTTTTTTTCACAAAAGATTACATGATGGGGGGTATGAAGTTGTAGGGCCGTCTCTGTGCTGTTACAGACTTCATTCTAGCTTCAACGTAACTTGGTTTTAATGTCAATTGAAGCCACGATCCTTAAGCTTTTTCACAAACGGCTCCAAAATGTGTTTGTCCTTCACAATTCCACGTGAACTGTGTGGTGATCTGTGTGTCAGATCTACATCCAGAAGCTCACTGATCTCTGCATCCATACAGTTTGCTTTCTCAGCTGATTGGGTTTATAAAATCAAAAATGACTGGCTGTGTTTACTTTAATTTTTATTATTCATGTTTTTCAATGTAGATTTCAAGCAAAGTATGTTGGGTATGTGTTCAGTTTTACATGAACAGGATTGGGAAGTCAAAGGTATTTGGTAACTTGAATTAACGTGTGGTGATTTAATTTTAAAGCTTAAAAAAGCTATGACCTAAATGATGAAAAGACATAAAAAATCATGGTAATTCTAATCGTTTAATAATCGAATCATAGGAGCCCAAATCAAAATCGAATTGTGGGGTTCCCAAGATGGCACATCCTACGTAATTAATTTATGAGATGCTTCAGCTAGGTTTTTTGCTTGGCAATACATTTCTCTATGAAGTAATTACCCTAATTTACACTTAATTTTTCAAGAGACAAATACAGCTATTTTCAATTAAAAGTATCAATATGATTATTTTCTAGATGACTGAGTATCTATACCAACATGCTGCAGCACATAGCAGCAACTACTCAGTCTAAAGGAAAACTGAAAAACACATGTAAGGTAGAAGGATAGAGTAGAAAAACGTGGTGTAAAAGTAGCCATTACATTCCAAATGGCAGGAAAAAGGGAGTATAAAAAATGCAAAGAATAAAGTCCAAGTAATAAAGATTAAACAACAACAAAACAAAATGCAGTGTGTATAGTATGCAAAACGAAAAATGTTTTGGAAATAGCAATTCAGAAGCTGGCTCACTATTTTATGCAGTAAGAGCATAAAATGTTTTTGGATACAAATTTAAATCTGCTTTCTTTTTCATTTGTAGACAAACTCAAAGTAGGAGGAATACAGAGGCCGTGGAGCTCTGAGGAAAAGGAAGCAATCCACAAACATCTTAAAAAGTTTGTAAAAGAACGCAGAGTCCCAGGGAGAATGGACTGTCTTGCATGCATCGAAAAGGAGAAAACACTGTACCAAAGATCATGAAGGATGTCAAAAATGTCATGTATAACACGATTGTGACACTTAAGAGGAAGGAGGCATCCAGACTCTTCACTTTTGAACATTCAAGCAGAATTCATTTAGTTCAGAAGCCTTCTTTTTGTTTTTATTGTGACACCAAGAAGCCTGTTGATGTTGTGGAGAAGAAAGAAAACATTCAGTTACAGACATACAATTTTAGAAGGATGTTCTTGAAGTTGAGGGGAAAAAAACATTTAGTTTCTGAAATAAAATTGTTTCTTCAGTAGACGTGGTGTTTTTCTTTTTACTTTTATTAACATTTTAAAGATGCATACATTACTTCCAAATGATAAATATTTATCAAACAACATAGCAAATATGAATAAGCCTACATAAATTACCTTGTCCTGATGATATTTAATTACATGAAATTAATTTATATATCTTATTCAACATTTTGGAATTACAGCTTTATAAATGGTATGGGCAGTGAAACAAGCTGTTACAAAGTGAAATGAACAAAGGCAGAAAATACTTTGTGTTGTATTCTTTCACATGGCAGAGCTGAGAGTGTCCACTGTCTCTGTAAGAGGATGATGTATGTTGAAGATGGAGTTGTTTGATCAGTGGTCTCTTGTTTATTTATATTTGGTTATCTTGGTTTGGTATCTTTGGTTTTATTTTTACTTTAAAACTATACATTTGCACTTTAATTATTAGATTTTACATTAATAAAATTTAATTTTAATAATTAACACTTTCAATGGCATAATTGAAGAAGACACAGCAAGTTAAAGCCGACAAAAAAAAACAGCCAAAGCCAGTCTTTCTGGTTTTTACAGGCGATAACTTGAATAAGGACACCATCTAGTGTCCAAATCAAGTATACATGCTTTTGTAAATGTTGCAGAAATGGTGGTCCTCACTTCATTGGAACATTTACCCAGTCCTCACTTCGATGCTAGACCGGAATGTGTGTAATGGTTTGTGTGTACTTGTCTATCAAAGTGAAGACCTTTAGTTACAAAGTGAGGACATTTGCCAATGCTCACTTTGGTATAATCTTACAGAGTTCTACTGGTTAGTTTTAGAGGTATGATGTGAATTAAGTTTTAGTTAAGGTTAGGGTTAGGAATAGATCAGCATTGGTTATACACTGCTCACAAAAATTAAAGGAACACTTTAAAGAAACACATTAGATCCATCAGATCTCAATATGAAGTTGGATATCTATACAAATAACGAGAGGGCAATGTCTTAGGAACAAAAGGATGCAAAGTCTTTTAATGGAAATGAAAGTTTTCAGCCTACAGAGGGCTCAATTGTGTAGACACCCTAAAATCAGAGTGAAATGAAGATGTGGCAGGCTAGTCCATTATTTCAAAAACTTAATTTCTGCAACTCAAAATGCTTTTCAGTATCTTGTGTGGCCCCCACGAGCTTGTGTGCATGCTTGACAACGTCGGGGCATGCTCCTAATGAGACAATGGATGGTGTCTTGTGGCATTTCCTCCCAGATCCGTGTGAAGGCATCCCTGAGCTCTTGTACAGTCTGAGGAGCAACCTGACGCCGCCTAATGGACCCAAACATAATGTCCCACAGATGTTCTATTGGGTTTAAGTCAGGGGATCGTGAAGGCCATTCAATTGTTTCAATTCCTTCATCCTCCAGGTACTGCCTGCATACTCTTGCCACATGAGGCCGGGCATTGTCGTGCATTAGGAGAAAACCAGGACCTACTGCATCAGCGTAGGGTCTGACAAAGGGTTCAAGGATTTCATCTGGATACCTTATGGCAGTCAGAGCACCATTTCCTAGGCAGTAGAGGTCTGTGCGTCCCTCCATGGATATGCCTCCCCAGACCATCACTGACCCACCACCAAACCTGTCATGTTGAACGACGTTGCAGGCAGCATAACGTTCTCCTTGTCTTCTCCAGACTCTTTCACGTCTATCACAGGTGCTCAGGGTGAACCTGCTCTCGTCTGTAAAAAGTACAGGGCACCAGTGGCGGACTTGCCAATTCTGGTGTTCTTCAGCAAATGCCAGTCGAGCTCTACGGTGCTGGGCAGTGAGCACAGGGCCCACTACAGGACGTCAGGCCCTCAGGCCATCTTCATGAAGTCTGTTCCTGATTGTTTGGGCAGAGACATTCACACCAGTGGCCCTCTGGAGGTCATTCTGTAGGGTACGAGCAGTGCTCAGCCTGTTCCGCCTTGCACAAAGGAGCAGGTATCGGTCCTGCTGATGGGTTGTGGACCTTCTACGGCCCTGTCCAGCTCTCCGAGAATAACCGCCAGTCTCCTGAAATCTCCTTCATGTTCTGGAGATTGTGCTGGGAGACACATTAAACTTTCTTGCTGCAGCACGTGTGGATGTGCCATCCTGGAGAAGTTGGACAACCTGTGCAACTTCTGTAGGGTTAAGGAATTGCCTCATAATGCCAGTAGAGATAATTACTCAAGCCAAAACTAGCACGAGTGGAAAACCAGCCAAAAAAGATCAAGAGGAAGAAACTTGAAATTACCTCCACATGTTAAACCAATCCTGTTTTGAGGGTTTTGTAATTGTTGCCACTTTAGTGCACCTGTCGTTAAGTACATGAACACCAATACAGCTGAAAGTGATTAACAATGCCCTCAGCTGCTTAATCAACCAGAAAATTATCAGACAGGTTTAATTGATTTCATGCCAGGCCCAATAAAAAAAGTGTTTCTTTAATTTTTGTGAGCAGTGTAGTTAGGGTTAGGGTAGGCATAATACAGTCACAAAAATTAACAAAAATGAATAATTCTCACCAACAGAACAACAAAATACTCATCTACAGTTTTTTGCCAAAGCCTTAGTGACCATTGTATTACTGCTTGTGGTCGTAATGGTACAAACATTAAACAACCTCCCCTAATTATCAGAAAGCGAATGCTAAAAAACTTCAATGAGCAGGCCTTTTTACATGACTTGGCGAAAGAACAATGGCATAGAATTAGCCTCATACCCACTGTCGAGGATGCTTGGTCACATTTCAAAAACTCTTTTATCTCGATTTTAGACAGACATGCTCCTTTAAAAAAAGTCAGAGTTAAATATCGTTTCAGTCCCTGGATCAACACTGAACTTTCAGAACTGATTCGTCTAAAACAGGGTTTCTCAACCCTGGTCCTCAGCACCCCCCTGTCCTACATGTTTTCCATGTCTCTGCTTCAGCACTTGGTTGCAGAAGCCTGTTAATCACTCACTCATTTGTGTCAGGTGTGTGGCAGCAGGGAAAACACTGGTGTTTGAAAGGGCAACATGGAAAACATGCAGGGCAGGGGGGTGCTGAGGACCAGGGTTGAGAAACCCTGGTCTAAAACATCAATCTTGGCAAAGAGCAAAGACATCCAAGAACATCAGGGACTGGCAATCCTTCAGATCTATAAGGAACAAATGTACCCAGTCAATCAGAAATGCAAAATCTGAATATTATAAGAACCAGTTTCTGATGAGTAGTTCTGACCCCAAAAAGTTCTGGCAGACTGTCAAGACTATGGAAAACACCAGTAAGTCCTCACACCTGCCAAATGCAATCAAATCTGAGGGTATTGTTGTCTCAGATAAAACTAAAATGGTAAATTCCTTCAATAATCACTTTATCAAGTCTGGTCATGCCCTTGCTACAGCTTCACCCACCTCTGGGGTCTCTGACCTCCACTCAGCTATATGCAATGATTCCCTCCCCGCAACCAATTCCTGTTTCTCCATTCAGTTGTTTCAGGTAGATGAGTTACTTGACGAGTTACTCAGGTTAGATCCTCATAAATCAGCCGGACTAGATACTCTTCACCCTTTCTTTCTGAAAATTGCAGCACATGTTATTGCTGCACCTATTACCCATCTATTTAATCTGTCCATACAAACTGGTGCATTTCCGCTGGACTGGAAATTTGCATCTGTTACTCCACTTTTTAAAGGGGGAGATCATTCAGACCTAAGCTGTTATAGGCCTATCTCTATCTTGCCTTGCCTCTCTAAAGTCATTGAAAAGTTAGTCAACAAACAGCTAACTCACTATGGAATCCAACAGTATTCTTACCCCCATGCAGTCCGGCTTCAGAACTGGCCATGGATGTGTCTGCAACACTTAAAGTGCTAAATGACATCTGTGCCATTGACAATAAGGAATATTGTGTAGCTGTGTTTGTTGACTTGGCTAAAGCCTTTGACTCTGTAGACCATAACATCTTACTCAGCAGGCTCAAACATATAGGACTTTCTCAGGCATCCGTGGCATGGTTTAGAAGTTATATCTTAGACCGTACACAAACAGTGAGAACAGAGGGTTACCAATCTGCTCCTCTACCTCTAACTATGGGCATTCCTCAAGGGTCAATACTGGGCCCAACCTTATTCAAAATCTATATCAATAACATTGTTCATGCTGTTGACAGTTCTCATATACATTTATATTTGGACGACACCATTTTATATGCATGCAGTTCTTCTTTGAATGCAGCTTTGTCCTCCTTGCAGCACAACTTTAATTGTCTTCAACATGCCTTCTCCAACCATCACCTTCATTTAAACACAAGTAAAACAAAGTTCATGATCTTCAACCCTAACTTGCCACTCTAGTATTGTTTCCCTGGATGGTACAGAACTACAACTTGTCAGTTCCTATAAGTATCTGGGTATCTGGCTTGACAGCACACTTTCATTTGACATTCACATTAACTCATTACTCTCTAAAGTCAAGTCAAGGATTGGGTTTCTATACTGCAACAGGTCATCCTTTACTCATTCTGCAAAGCAAACCTTGGTCAAAATGACAATCCTTCCCATCTAAGATTACGGTGACATCATCTATAGGACTGCTTCCAAAAAACGTATTCATAAACTCGATGTCATTTATCACTCAGCAATCCGTTTAGTCACTGGTGCCCCTTTCACTACTCATCATTGTGATCTGTACTCACTCGTTAACTGGCCATCACTCCATTCCCGCAGGTTGTTACATTGGTATCAATTTATATACAAAACAATCATCGGTAGAACACCGTCATATCATCGCTCATTACTCATCACTTCCAACAACCAGAGCAATTTACGTTCCAGTAACCTAATCTCTATGGTTATTCCCAAAGCTCACACCTCCTTTGGCCACTCCTCATTCCAGTTTGCTGCTCCCAATGACTGGAATGAACTGCAAAAATCGCTAAAGCTCACTACCTATGTTCCATTATCTACCTTCAATAATTCATTGCATTCAATAGTTTCTGATCAATGTGCATGCTGCTGAGTACTTAAAGATTGTTTAAGTCTGTTTTGATGGCTTGTACATATTATATATGAGAACAGTCCTTTGTCTTTATGTCTAGCTGCTTTATCTTATCTTTATCTTGTATTTTTTATTTTATCTGTTTTTTTATCTTATCTGTTGGTGTAAAGCCAGATCGTCATTGTAAATGAGAATGAGTTCTCAATCGACTCATCTGGTTAAATAAAGGTTAAATAAATAAAATAAATAAAAATAAACAAAAATGAATGGAAGTCAATGAATGGTCCTCATTAAGATAGAAAGACAAGAATGTGTGTGTTTATGTGTGTTTTGGGATGTGTGCGTGTGTTTTGGGGGGGTGCGTGTGTGTGTGAGTGCGCGTGCATGTGCGTGTGTTTTGGGGTGTGTGTGTGTGTGTGTGCGTGCGTGTGTGTGTGTGTGTGCCAAAGATTGTATATATAAGAGGTGTGTGTCTGCGTGTGTGTGTGTAGTGATAAATGCTGTTTTTTATTGCCAGTAAAAGTCAGGGCTCTGAGATCCTTAGGAAGCAGTCAGCTGGTAAAACTGGGTCAGAACCAAACAGGCTGAAGCTGCTTTTAGCTACTATGCTGCACACAGATGGAATCAGCTTCCTCATGACCTCAGATGTGCCCCAGCTCTAGTAACTTTCATGTGTTCATCAGCCTGATGCTGCACCTTCTGCACTGTAACTGCTCAGCCTTTATCTTTGCCTTTAATCTGATTCTTAAATTTGAAATTAATCTGTGAATAATTCGGTCTAAATTAATTTGTGAATTTTAATTGTTCTGATTTTGATGTTCTTGCTATTGTTGTTGCTGGAAAGCACAATGAATTGCCTCAGTGTATGAAATGTGCTATAGAAATAAAGCTGCCTTGCTAATCTTTCGATCGTTCAGCTCACCTGCCCATCTATTCATCCATCCAGCCACGTTTGCCAGTCAGAAGGTTGGGTGTTCAATCTCCTCATGACTAAATGTTCTTGGGAAAAACACTGAACTCAGTGTAAGATGTACTAAAGGCCTTAGAGTGTTTTCCATTAGAAAATGTGAACTATGGTTTATTGTTTTTTAAAAAATAACATCGGAAAAAAGTCTCAGCATACGCTCTTTTTTTCACAATGAATCTATTTTCAGCTTATTTGACTAAACTGGGGCCTGTGTGAGCCAGGCCTGTCTCAGGGAGGGACAGAGGTCCAAACCCTGTCCATGAACAGCAGCCAGACTGACTGGAGTCCAGCTCAGATCCCAGGCTTATGTAGCCACTCAGTCTAATCAATACCACAAGGCCACGGACTCAGACGGCTGCTCATGGTTTATGCTCATATTGATTAGCAAAATGTGCTGAATCAGAGAGAAGACACGCCCTGGATCACATTATGGATAGTACTGTATGCTGGTCTGGGAAGGTGGTTTATGAGCTCAGCTTTGCTTTCCTGTCCTTTTAGTGGAGGATCCGAGGCAGTGTTCTGAATGGAATTCAGTTTTCATTAGGCCTGTCACGATAGGTCGGTTCAGTTTGTTATTTATAAGAATCCATTTGTAAAACATTTATCTGCATGAAAAACATCAACAGTTGTAGACGTGTGGGGAGGAAGCAGTGAGGTGATGTCGGTCTGAGTGAAAACAGGAGAGTGTTTAGTGAACTTAGACACCCAGTGAGTCATTAAAGGAGACGTTCTGCTCCATCTAGTGGCCTCTTCACGTCTCTCTCTCTAAAATGTTTTCAGTGATTTAGCAAACCTCAGCTGGTCTGTTTCCTAATCGTCTCACCACTACGTTCAAACCACGTTATTATTACAGACTGTTTTAAATGAACTCATTATCAGCTTCTGGGTTTTATTTATTGATTTGAGACTTTCATTTTTCAGAGCAGAATGGTTTTACAACATAGAAGACTAAAGAGCAAGGATAAAAACCATCTTCTGAAGAAGCCTTTTAGAGTCAGATGAGACAGGGATGCAGCTGTTTGTCCACAAACACAAGATGTCTGAGACCAACGGAGGTTCTCAGTCCCAAGGGCACTGGGCCAACAGCATGGAGGTGGTGGTATCATGATGTGGTTCTGGAATGAGGAGGATGACTACCTGCAGGGTTCTTCATCTTCACAAAGACCTCAATGTAATTAAAAGTCCATGGATTATTGCTATGACCTGGTTTAGGCCATAGCAAAGTTAAAATCTCCTTTATTAAATCTAAACGGCATTACCTTGTATAAAATAGTAGTCACTATGATGAGGTGGAACAGGTGAGAAGCCTGTTTCACACAGAACGCGGTACGGAGGCGGTCTGGCTTCCTTCCAGCTTCCAGAGGGACTACCATTCACATCGACTGCAGTTCCAGATATCTGCTCCCACAAGAGCACCAAATGATTAGAAATGTGATGTTAATACGTTTAAAAAACATCAGACACTGTGAACTGATACTCTGTCATTAATAAATACACAAAAACCAGCAGAAATAATGACAGGTTTTATTTTGAAATATACCAGATGCACCCAGCACGTCTCACTTCCTGTCTGGCTCATTAACTTCATGGTGATCGGCATGCAGCGTCTGGAAACAATAGACTTCATGTGGAAATTTTCTAGAGCTTCAAATCTGAACCGAACCACAGCTGGTATGAATGCTCTAATTCAACTCAGTGATTTTAAATCTATGTGGAAGCCTTACTGAAACCAGATCAGGTGTGAACAGGCTTTACATCAGTAGCAGATGGTGAGCATGAGTGAGAGACAGTCAATATGACTTAAGGGGAACAGATAAAAAAAAAAAAACAAGATAAGGACAAACATAAAACAGAGGTGTGTTTCTGTTAGAGGAGTCAACTTGGGGAATAGTTATGAAAGTGATTTAAAAAGGTGTAGTTCACTCTCTGTGTTTAAAAACGTGTTTAAAACTAGAATATTAGAAAACAATATAAAACAGGGATGAAAGAGTAATAATAATAATAATATTGGGGGACTTCCGGTTTGGATGAGCATGTGAAGACAGCGCAGTCACAGCCTCTCGCAACAATAACTGGTAAAACGTATAATACTTGCTAAAAAAAACACCCAGCCAATTCACAACCAAGCTCCAAATAACTTTAACGAATGCCAAGGAAGATAAAAGTGCCTACAACGACAGAAATGGAGCCGAACGGATCCGAGTCCTCGACACAGAATAGCATAGCTAGCATGCTAGAAGAGCACAGAGCTAGCATCGCAGCTGACTTCAAGTCATCATTTGCCACCCTGGAAACAAGACTCAAAGAGATACAGAGAACGATCTCAGAACACGGTCAGCGAGTGAACACTTTGGAATCCCACGCAGAAGCGCAAGACCAAAGACTTCAGGCTCTTGAGGAGCGATGCCTTGCATTAGCAAATAGCAACACCAAGCTAACAGCGAGGGTTATCGATCTCGAAAGCCGCAGCCGCAGAAATAACATCAGGATAGTCGGCCTTCAGGAGTCAGTGGAGGGACCTAGACCCACAACATTCTTCGCAGAGTTGCTGGCTGAAGTACTCGGCAGCGAGACCCTTCAATCGCCCCCAGAGTTGGACCGAACCCACAGAGCGCTCACCGCTAAACCACAACCAGGTGCCCGGCCTAGACCTGTGATTTTCTGCATACATCACTATCAGATTAAGGAGCTGATTATCTGCGAGGCCCGCAAACGGAGGGTTAAGCTTCAGTACCGAGGGTCGCCAATCCAGATCTTCAAGGATTACACGCCTGAAGTCGCGGAGGAACGAGCTAAGTACTGAACTGTGATGGCCGACCTATACAACTTGGCTCTTAGGCCAATGCTGCTCTTCCCAGCGCGTCTTCAGATTACCCTGGAGAATGGCGCAAAGAAAACATTCTCATCACCGGAAGAAGCTAACTCGTTTGTGGTGAAACATTGACAGGCTCCTGCATCAAATTAGCTAAGTTTGTGTGTTATTTTCTTGGTGGCTGGTATAGCCAAGCTGATTTAACTTCACCATGGAGACTGGCTTCGTTTTGGCTGTCCGTTAATTGAAGAGGATAGCCTGGAAAATTCCACTAATCTGTTTAATGGACACTAAAATATGTTCACTATGTTGTTGAGCTTAAAAGACTTGGAAGACAAAGTAGCAGAACCGGGTTGAAGCCTAGTGTTTATTATTTAGTTAAATAGGACAGTTAATATAATCCAAGGGGTTCAAATGAAGGCAACTGGACTTCTTTGGTTTCTTGAAGACGTTTCGCTTCTCATCCGAGGAGCTTTGTCAATTCTGACTGGAATATGGGAGGGTCGATCTTATAAACTGTAGCTGTCTGTTGTTGCTCAACAAGCAGCATCTGCCTGTGAATGCCCCTCCTCCCTACCTCTTGATGAGTCGTTAGCATCGTTAGCCTCTATTGTTTGTGAGTCGTTGTGTTGATTAGATGCAGGAGGGTGTGAACTGGACTGAAACTGTTTTGGAACTTGGTTCAAAGCTGCATTGTAGGTGCTGGAAATGTGAAACCTGAGTTCCCCCCCCCCCCCCCCCCCCTTGGATTACCATGACCTGGATGACTGAGAACCTTCACCAGCAGACAGTTAATATAGTTTGGATGTTGTATCAGCTGGTTCAGAAGCTAGTCTAATTTAAATCAATGCTGATTATTATGGTCTGTGGTATGGTATTTCATCTTGTCATGCATTAAAGTAAAATAAGGGGTTACCATTTTGAAATTCAAATAGAATTTCAGTACCTAACGTTCACTGTAGGCATTAGGAAAATGTGTTTGGACGTTGCAAATACAGACTCAGGGGTGTAAAGATTTGTTCAAAAAGTTGCAAAGCTGAGACGAGCAAAGAAGAGAAGAGGAAACGCAGGAAGGGAAGTATGTTAGTTTGGGTTTTCTTCAAGAAACTCATTTATCCAACTTAGACCACAGGAAATTAAAAAGACCCTGGATCGACCAAATTCATCATTCTGATTTCGGTATGAAAACAAGGGGTACAGCCATTCTAATCAGGAAAAACGTTCACTTTGTTTCAGATAAAATAACTGCGGATCAAACCGGTCGTTACATCATTAGCCACGTTTACATGGGCACAAGTAATCGGATTGAACGCCCTATCGGATCAAAAATGCGTCATGTAAACATGTCAATCGGAATATTCTGATCCGATTCGGCCTGATCCGAATGAAATTTCATTCCGATTGAGAGAGGTGGTTTTGTCCGATCGTCAATCCGATTGGCGTCCATGTAAACAGCCATTCGGATCGTTGGGGTAAAATAATGCCCACTGCGCATGTGTGCAACTTCAGCGTGCCCTCTTTTCGCCTCTGCGCATGCTCAGGACAGATCGAAAACATGGCGGGCGGTGAACAGAAGTGGTCTGTTGCCGACGCTATTTTTTACTGGAAATACTACGGGAGCTCAATATTGCTGAACGTCTCGATGGCCGAACGGTTAAAAATGCCGAGTTATAGACTCAAGTGCAACTAAAGTGCATCTAAAGATGCAGGAAGCGGGAATTCACCGAAGCTGGAGAATAATCAAATAAAATGCAAGGGGAAAGACGTATGGACAAGATGGCGTTTGTTTACAATTTCTCTTCCGGGAAAGACAAGTCTGCGCATGCGCAAGCTATGGTGCGGGCATCGCGGCGTGATCGGATCATTCCAGTTAGTGTCCATGTAAACAGAGGTTTGGGAATTCTGATCAACCAAGATTTTAATCGGATTGGGGAAATTTGGCGCATGTAAACGTAGCTAGTGTCTCCTGCCTGCAGTGTTGTTGCAACAGGCGCTGTGACTTGACGTGATGACGTCACGACNCAGGCCGCTGCTGGTAAAAGGAGAGGCACGTTGCCCAAACTCGGCAAACCTCCATTCTGCAGCGATGACCTCGTGGATCTTCGTCCCGAAGCCTCAGCTAGCCTCGGTTAGCTTACCTAGCTCGAGTTACGGTACCCAGTCAGCCCCACGAACACATATTTCAACCCATCTTTGACCAAGCAGTGTTATGTTAAACACAAAGCATCTTCCCCCATTCAACCAGCGAAATAAAGTACAGAAATATAATTTTACTTACTGATAAAAATGAAGCAGAGACTTCTTGGATGGTCTCTTGGTGCAAATAATTCCACAGCTTTCCCTCTTTGTCCAAATAATTCCATGATTAACATCCAAACACGAACACGCAGAAAACACAACTAAAGTTCAGAGTTGAAATGGCCAAACATCTATTAACGTGAGGCTGAGGCCTTCCTTGGAGCTAGCTGCTTATGCTAGCTCTGAAGCTAGCTCCAACGCTTGCTCTGACGCTCATGCTTCCTGTCAATCAAATCTAATTATTCATAATTTCAAGCATTTTATTACACCTAAACGAAAGAGTTACAAAAAAATCCACCCCCCTCAGAGTTGTCAGGACTATAAACTAGACCTATTAAACACAAAATGGAAAATTGAACCAGGCTGTAAAGATCTTTTTTTCAGCTGTGAAATTGGCATTTTTAACATGGGGGTCTATGAGGATTTGCTCACTTCTGGACCCACCCCCCAGTGGATGAGGGGAGAACTGCAATTTTTGCCACTTCCGTGTTTGCCTCATCTGTGACCCAGACGGGTTCCCCCTTGGTTTTAACCTGTTGTGATGTAAAAGTCAAATAGGCCTGAAGAAAATGAAGTAAAAATACAGAAAAATTGTACTTAAGTACAGTAACAAAGTACTTGTACTCCATCACTTTCCCTCTCTGAGCAGCACAGATGGAGTGAAGGGAGTTTTAGTTCTCTTTTGTGGAACCTGATCTCTTTACTTTTCACTTGCTCTTCTAGTTCAGGTTAGATTGGTTTAATCCATGAATCTTCACATCATCATGCTGAGATGGTAGTTTTGATGTTTTTATGTTGTCATAAGAGTTCAGCTGAATTTTCCTCCTCTGAATCCACACAGGTGATTTAAATGTTACCTGATGAGACATCAGTCTTTCCTGTGATGCTTGGTGACGTCATCTAACAGTTAAATCTCCTGTCTGGTTCTCAGGTGGCGCGCACCTGTAATCCAAGCTACTGGGAGGCTGAGGCTGGAGGATGGTTTGAGCTCAGGAGGTCTGGGCTGCTGTGGACTATGCTGATCGGGTGTCTGCACTAAGTTTGGTATAGATATGGTGCTCCTGGGGGGACCACCAGGTCCACCAAGGAGGGGTGCACCGGCCCAGGTTGGAGACGGAGCAGGTCAAAGCCCCCGTACCGCTCAGCAGTGAGATCGCACCTGAGAATAGTTGCTGTAGTAAAACAGCGAGACTCAGTCTTTTATACTCACCACTGAACTATTGTCACCACACAAACACTATGTAGCATCTTTTTCCTCCTGTTGATCCTGTAGGGATCAAAGGAACAGCGCTAGGCTGGTTTAAATCTTATCTATCCAAAAGATTTCAGTTTGTTCATGTACATGAGAAATTTTCTTTATACTATAGAGCTACTTGTGGAGTACCACAGGGTTCAGTGCTTGGACCAATTCTTTTCACTATATATATGCTTCCAATTGGTAAAATCATTAAACAGCATAGAATAAATTTCCACTGTTATGCTGATGATAGTTGTATTTATCCATAAACCCTGATGAACCTAATCAGTTAGGTAGACTACAGGCTTGTCTTGAAGACATAAAAATCTGGATGACTCTAAACTTTCTGCTGTTAAATCCAGACAAGACTGAAGTTATCATCTTTGGACCAGAACCTCATAAAAGGAAACTGCTTAGTCCTGATCTAAACGGTATTAAATTAGCCTCCGAGAACAAAGTAAAGAACCTCGATGTAATCTTTGACCAGGACATGTCATTCAAATCCCACGTTAAACAGGTTTGTAGGATTTCCTTTTTCCACCTTCGGAATATTGCTAAGATTAGAAGCATCCTTTCCAGGAGTGATGCTGAAAAACTGGTTCATGCATTTATTACCTCAAGGTTGGATTACTGCAATTCATTACTATCAGGAGGTCCACAGAATGTAGTCAAAAGTCTTCAGCTGGTCCAAAATGCTGCAGCTAGAGTTCTGATGAGAATTAAAAAGAGAGACCACATCTCTCCTGTTTTAGCTTCCCTACATTGGCTGCCTGTTAAATTCAGAATAGATTTTAAGATCCTCCTTCTCACATATAAAGCTCTTAATAAACAAGCTCCATCATACATCAGTGATCTGATTGTTCCATATGTTCCTAACAGAGCACTTCGCTCTCAGACTGCAGGTTTACTGGTGGTTCCTAGAATATCTAAAAGTAGGATGGGAGGCAGATCTTTTAGCTATCAGGCTCCTCTACTGTGGAACCAGCTCCCAGCATTAGTGCGTGAGGCAGACACCTTGTCTACTTTTAAGACTAGGCTCAAAACTTTTCTATTTGATAGGGCTTATGGTTAAATTCTGATGTTAG
>SSNS01000454.1:0-29920 GCA_006937985.1 Aphyosemion australe | reverse complement strand
AGGTACGCTCTATGGGAAACAGGTAATGCTAGTTTCAGTTTACGCCCCTAACTGGGATGACCCAAAATTTGTGAGTTCGTGGTTTACTGCTATTCCAAATCTAGATTCTCACCTTTTAATAATGGGAGGAGACATGAACTGTGTCATTGACCCATCATTGGATAAGTCTAGCACACGATCATCCACACCTATGAAGATGTCCCAAGCTTTTTCCACGCTTATGAATCAGTACGGCTTTGTTGACCCCTGGGCATCTCACGCATCCCTCTGCAAAAAAATACTCGTTTTATTCTCATCCACACCGTTCTTTTTCACGGATAGACTATTTCTTGATAGATAAAAGCTTGGTCCCGGAGATTGGTTCCACCCAATATCTACCCATAACTGTGTCAGATCATGCCACAGTAGTTTTGGACCTTCACTTTAAAATGAAACCAAAGGGATTTAGATACTGGAGGCTAAATCCTCTTCTATTGGCGGAGACCAATTTCTGTAGGCAGGTTTCTGAGTCGTTAACATTTTTCTGTGAAACCAACAAAAATAAGGAAACATCACCATCCATTTTATGGGACACTTTAAAAGCCTATCCACATTATTTTTGAGTAGCCTCATGGAGAAACGCTGATGCTAGCAACATCCGGTGAGATACCGGAAGTAGCACATACTCATTTTGCATTGTGAGGTTTCGTTGCTAGTAGCAGTTTATTTGAACATTTGAAGAGGATTTAAAAAAATATTTTCCCCCGAAAAATGTAGTCACACGCCTCGGGAAGATGTTGCGCTGTTGGCGCTTGTACTAACAACCAGAGAAAAATGAATCTGTAGCTACAAGAGTGATGTATAGAACATGCACCTCCAGAGTGAGAGAGCGTGCAGCTGCGAGCGTCGGTACGATTCTCACCGCCTCTCCAGAGATGAGGAACCCAGAAAGATGTGGCTGAAAAATCTTAATTTGAAAACCACCACAAACTTTATTTGTGCGTTCCTTTCATTTTATTGTGAAAACCCCCAGAGAGGAACACTCGCATCCTACTTTGTAGTTGGATATGACAAACCTCCGGAGAAGAGACGCCGAGTAGTAAAGAGATCTGACAGCAGTCTCACAACAACAGGAATTATTTCATGTGTACAATTTTCTGAATAGTTATAATTTAACGTGCGTTTAAACTGCTGTTATTAACCTAAAAGTGCCATCCTGCTGTTTGTATTTCACCTGATGTAGAAACTAAAACCCAGGCTTGGTGATGAGGGATTTAAGGCTCTGACTCGGCTCTACGTCTGCTTATAAGTAAATAAGATTGTGTCCCACCTCTTTCAACAAAACGTCGACAACGATGTAGGTACTGATAAGCCTCAGAGCTTTTAAGATTGTTTATTGCCTCGCTGTCAGACGCAACTGAGTTCAGAAAGTAGCTAAAATGCTACTGTACGTTAGCTTTGGCCAGGCTTTAAGATCGTCCCCCCACCTCTCTGCTTCAGTAGGCAGACGGAGTGTAACGGTGTCCCGTTTGAGCTGTGACAGCTGGTGTTCATGCATGTTTTCAGTCTCTAAAAGCCCAGAAAAAGAGTATTAGCATGAAGGAATTGCATCGTCTCAACATAAACAAATGCGGACCAGAAGTTGCTTGCATCTTTCGCGAAAAGCATCATGGGCCGTGAGAATAACGTGGATATAAGGGGGAAAATGATCTCTTTTACATCTCATGCTAATAAATTGCGTAGATCCCGGCGGGAGGGGCTGGAAAAGGCAATAGTAGACATAGATAATCTTCTTTCTTCTACAAATACACCGGATTTATGCAAGGAAAGAACAAAACTCCAAATGGAACTAGATCTCCTTCTTACTTCCGAGGCTGAACAACTCCGCTCCCGGGGACTGGTATATGAGCATGGGGATAAGGCAGGCCACCTATTAGCACAACAATTAAAAGCAAAAACAGCATCAAATCAAATCACACAAATAACTGATGATTCAGGGTCGATAACTTCAGACCCAGATAAAATAAATGACACATTTAAAAAATTCTTTACACACCTTTACACCTCAGAAGCCCGTATAGATAAAAATAATTTAAACAACTTCTTTGAAAAATTAGACTTACCCAAAGTTTCCCCCGAAAATAACCTAAACTTGGACGCTGCCATGACACTCTCAGATATCAAAGAAGCAATAAGGTTAATGAACAATGGTAAATCTCCAGGCCCAGATGGCTATCCGGTTGAATTCTATAAAAATTTTTCGGAACAATTGGCACCATTACTACTGGAAATGTATAATCATGCACTAGAGCAGGGTGCTCTGTCACCTACGCTTATGCAGGCCTCTATCTCCCTAATCTTTAAAAAAGGTAAGGACCCACTAGAATGCGCGTCCTATAGGCCGATTTCGCTCCTCCCGGTGGACGTAAAAATTCTCGCAAAAATACTAGCTCGGCGATTAGACTCTGTTATGCCCTCAATCATCTCAGAGGATCAGACAGGATTCATAAGGGGAAGGCATTCATATTCTAACATAAGAAGGCTTTTGGGTGTTACACTCTCTCCATCCTCTTCTAATGTCCCAGAAGCTACAATATCCCTCGACGCAGAGAGGGCATTTGATAGGGTGGAGTGGACATATCTGCTATTCTCTCTGAGACGATTTGACTTTCATTGCATGGATCAGACTACTCTATTCCTCCCCTATGGCCTCAGTCTGCACAAACAACCAGCGCTCTCCTCCGTTTCCACTCTTTCGGGGTACTAGACAGGGGTGCCCGTTATCCCCATTGCTATTCGCACAAGCGATTGAACTTGAACACTTTTAGCAGCATTAAAAAGATTGGAAGGATTTGAGGGGATTGAGAGATGGGGCATTAAACATCAAGTATCGTTATACGCAGATGATTTGCTCCTTTTTGTTGAAGACCCAGTGTTAAATATTCCACGCATCCTAACAGTATTAAACTCTTTTGGTCATCTGTCAGGATATAAGCTTAATATTTCAAAGAGTGAATACTTTCCGTTTAATCAATTGTCCATTGACATACCTTCATCGTTGATACCCTTTAAAATAGCTAATGCAGGATTTAAATATCTAGGCATTATGGTTACACGATCCTTGCGAACAATACGAGATCAAAATTTGACTTTATTAACAACAAATGTTAAGTCTGACTTACAAAGATGGAATTTTTTACCACTATATTTAGTCGGTAGGATTCAAATCATAAAAATGAATGTTTTGCCAAGATACCTTTATGTCTTTCAGTGCTTACCCATTTTCCTTCCAAAGTCATTTTTTGCAAATATTAATGGAATTATTTCAACTTTTATCTGGGCTGACAAACAACCAAGAGCAAATCGCTTACTTCTTTGCAGGGATAGATCCGATGGGGGATTAGGTCTACCTAATTTGTTAGGGTACTATTGGGCTTCCAACATAAAATATTATCCTGGTACACTTTTCCCCAGGCTGATTGGTGCCAGAGTGAGGCTGCGTCGCGTCATTACGTGCTTTAACATGCGGGGTCCTACAGCCGGTCCCGGTGGACCTCTCTTCTAACCCAGTTGTTATTGCAACCTTAAAAATCTGGACACAAATCAGACGTAACTTCGGATGGCTCAACTTTCCACTAGCAACTCCAATCTGTAACAATTATTTGTTTGTTCCAGCAAAAATGGACTCAAGATTTTCTGTCTTAGAAAATAAAGGACTTCGTATTTTGGGAGATTTATACGTCAACGGCATTTTTGCAAGTTTTGAAGAACTGATCTCTCGTTTCACCGGTACTTTCAGTTAAGGCACTCAGCCGCATTCCCACAGATTCCTACTCCCAACAGAATGGACGTAATCCTAAAAGCCAAGTCTTTGGTAAAAGGTCATATCTCCTATTTTTATAACCTACAATCTACATCTAGTGAATCCCTTTTACAAAGGACTAAAATGAATTGGGATGCAGAACTTCAATTGAATTTCTCTGAGACCTTTTGGGAAAGAGCAGTAGGAGCCATTAATTCATCATCGAGTTGTGTCAGACTTTCTTTAATACAATTTAAAATTTTCTATAGGTTACACTACAGCAAAGAAAAATTATCAAAATTGTACCTGGACAAATATAACGACAAATGCCATAGATGCTCACAAACACCATGTAATCTCAAACATATGCTGTGGACATGCCCCAGACTGTCAGAATTTTGGCGACGCTTCTTTAAAATAATCTCAGATATATTATGCATTAATATAACTCCGATCCCACACATTGCTATTTTTGGCATATCCCCAAATACACTTCGTACTACAGGTATCCAAAACACTGTTATTGCCTTTGCCTCTCTTATTGCCCGTAAAAGAATCTTGTTGCTATGGAAACTACCCCAGCCGCCATCAATCAAAGTTTGGTTACATGACATTTTGGGCCTTCTAAAGCTGGAAAAGATCAAGTTTGCTCAGAGGGGATCATGTGATAAGTTCTTGACTCACTGGAGACCACTAAAAAATATGTGGACAATTTGCCCGCGCGGGATGTTGCTTTGGAAGGCAGTGATAACCAGATACAAATCCAGCCGCCTGCACCGAGTGTCGTTGTCTCCCACCCCCACTGAGAACTCCTTATGATATACCATTTTAAAGGCTCAGCTTGGATGACCGTGGAGTGAGCAAATTGTCATCGGCGCGCTGTAGTTTTTAGTGGAAGCAACCCTATGTGTGAATGTATGTGTATCTGAATGTAAGTGTATATGTATATGCAGGCATGAAGAGACACGTTACTGTAGGCATGAATGGGTGTAGGTGTGTCTTTTTTTTTTCCTCTTGGGAGAGGGCTGAGTTGGTGGTTGGGGGTGGGGTGGGAGGGTAACTCGTTTGGGTTGATTGTATAACTGTTGAAAAAAAGAAAAACATAACTTTGCATGTGTGATGTACGTTTTCACGTTGGACATTTGATAAATAAAGTTTAAAAAAAATAATAATAATATTGAAACTTGTTTGTTTTTGATTAGATTGCTGTCATGGTATTGAATTTAATTTACTGTATTTACTTGTCTACAGTGGAAGGTTTACTTTTTGTTGTTTTGAGTCTTATGTATGTGAACTGAATAATAAATGATTCTTCTTTGTAAAAAGGGTTGGCATAATTAGCATGTGCTTCAGCCAATACCTTGTGATTAGCCTTGTTAAACTGCAATGTTGCCTGTGGTGGATTCGTGTACTCTGTTGAGATGTTGGAGTGCTAATCAAAGAATTTAAAAAAATGAGCAAAAGATGACACTCACACAATGATCACAGTTAGCATTGTCCGGTATCACTCCAGCAACCCTAACCACGTCACTGCTGCTCTTTAGCCAGAAACAAAGAGGAGGTGGTCTCCCCACAACACACACGGTTCACCTCAGCGCAGAAACATCAATACTGATGTCATGATTGGGCAGATCCATAAACAATGTAGTACAATGCTACCAGAATCTTTGGTACTAGATATCAGCCTCATCGGCTGCAGCTTTAACAGACTCACTGATTTATTACTGTACACTAGCTTCTCTCCATTGTGCCACAGAAAAGTTAGCATTTAAAACAAGGTCTAACCTGAAGCCGACAAGTCCCTAAAGCTCAACCCTAGTCTTTGTATGGGTCAGTGGCAGGTATATTAGGCATGAACTAGGTGGGTATGTGAGGCAACCTGCGAGGAGACACCTCCACAGAGTACCCCCAAGATGGCAGACCACAAACAACCAACACCAACCATGTGCCACAACACTCCAGAAACAAACAGAACACTGATACAACCCACAGTGAGAACATCTTAGCACACAAAAACAAAAGGGGTAATCAACCTGGTTGTTCATATGGTGATAGTAGCTAGAGGCGGGACTGCATCCTTTAAACTCCTTTGGTAGTTTGGTGGCTGAGTGGCATGAACATGGTCACACTGCTTTACAAAAACCTAAACAACATCCTGTCAAATAAGCCCAATCTGCTTGGGTGGTATTTCCTGCTACACGGGTGTTTCCTGGAGCATGGCTACTTAAAAATAATAAATGAGTTGTCAGGATATAGCAGTAAATATGTGATAGTTATTATCTGTTCATGATTTACAGACAAGTGGAGCCTAACCCTAACCATTCACTGGCCAGAATGCAGCAGTAATAACAAATTTATTTGATCAACAAAAAGCAATGAAATGAGTCCAAATAATTATAGAAACAGTTGTTTAAGAGCCAACAAGTTCCATATTCTACACATTATTTCTACAATTCTGCTGCTCAGATAGAAGAAACTCACCATGGCTGACCTACAGATGCTGCTGCCAAAGTGCAAAGCATGATAGTCGGTTTGGACCAGGATGATGTTCAGGTCCTGTTAATTACTTCAGATTCAGATAGGTTAATTTGGTCAATAGTACTATGCTCATATATTATTTTACAAAAAATAAAAGATGCTTCCTTAACATAACAAGCTCACCAGTAATATGTAGAGGAAACAGGTGTTTGAATCAAATCGGTGGGTTTTTATTTATCTACAAATATGAGAAATGATTAACAAATCCAAAACGTGGGCAAGATAATACACGAGGTCAACTCAAGAAACTACGGGGGGGCAAAATGCCTGGGACAAATATTACATTGACGTGATGGATCTGTAAATATTAGTGGAGACAAATCTGTAAAAGATGATGAAAGAAAAGTAAACAGAGCCTCAGAAAGGTGAGGACATAGAGAGCAGGCTATGGCAAGCTGTTTTACATTTAATCAGCAATCAGACCTCTCTGTAATTCCTATTTTATACAGTAATAATATACATGATCCTAGTACTAATTGTATTCTTATTAGTCAAAACAGCAAATGAAGACATCAGCAGATATAGAAATGATAATGAAGGATATCCATAATAATAACTGCACTAGTAGGAATTAGGTTGGGTGGCCTTTATTTGTGTTGAAGTGGAGGTTGTAGCAGGACCCAAAATGCAGTCATATCCAGGAGGCAGCCAGGTATGGCTTAAAAGGAAAACACGTTTTATTAGAAGTTGTGGAACAAAACCATCAGGAGCAAACTCAGGGAGGCAAGCAACACAAGGAACTGACAGAAAACACTGGAAAGGGCTGGGTTTAAATAGACTGAGGAGGTGAGTGGAGACAAAGGGAACAGGTGCACTGATTACTGATGGGAATGGCCTACAGGTGTGACTGGTTAAGCTGAGGGATGGGAGGCAAAATACAAAGACAACAGGAGGAGAATAAACAACCAAATAACTATAAAGACAAACAGAACTAAGTACAACACACGACTGCTGCTGTTTTAGGCCTGTGTGGTAACTGTTTTGAAAATAACACCCACTCTAAGTTGTCCAAACCTGATTCGTCCAAATTGATAAACATGTAAGTGATAAAAACTACCAGGAACAATTCAGTTGTTCACGCCATGCCTGCAGTCCTGCAGGTTTCACTCCGTTCATGGAGTTACTCTAAGAAAAGCAAAGCTCACAAATGGAACCATCTCCTCTCTTTTGACCCCGAGGTCAATCATTTTTGCAAGTTGCTCTGATGCAAACAAATCCACCTGCCTGCGGTCACCGGAGGTAACCTAGACCAGCGGTTCGTATTGGGGCCCAAGCTACTGTCCCAATACCTTAAAAGGTCAACGGGACCTTCCACACAAGGTGTAGTAGACTTACTGCAGTCTGGTGTCAAATGGTCTTTAATAATTTGATACTTTCTTAAACCATACAGATTGATTTAACCCAGACATAATGAGATTCTCAGACTCTTAATGTAGATTCAGCTAAATCAGTGTTCCCCAACCCTGGTCCTCAGGGCACACTGTCCTGCATGTTTTCCATGTCTCTGCTTCAGCACACCTGATTTAGATTGCCTCCTCAGGAGGACTTCAAGTGCTGCAGATGCCTGTTAATCACTCATTCATTTAAGTCAGGTGTGTGGCAGCAGGGAAACACTATTGTTTGAAAGGGCAACATGGAAAACATGCAGGACAGTGCGCTCTGAGGACCAGGGTTGGGGAACGCTGAGCTAAATAACACCTTTAGCTTGCATACCATCACTTTATTAATTGTCTCAGTATCTTGCTTTAACCATCATTCATCATCTGTGTCATCATTGATTCAGAAAAATAGTATTAAATTTATTTTACAACTATCTTCTTGACTCTGTCTGAATTATTTTGAAGTGTACGGATTACTTACGGTAAAAGAACCTAGAGTAATGTTAAATTAACATTTAAAGATCATTAAGATTAATAATTCATATTTATGTGGGTTATTACGTCTCATTGATTATTTTATAAATGTGCAACCATAGCCCTAATGCTACACGTCAATCCATAGACCTAACCCTACAAAATCTGCACAGTTCTTTTATTTTTGGATAATTTTGTATTAGTTGATCAAAACTTCGCACTTTTTCGCTTAGCTAGATTTTTTGCTATGTTGCATGAAATGCAAAACCTAGTTTTAGGCACCATCCCATCAATTTTTGCAGAATCAACTTGAAACAAGGTACATATGATATATGGACAAAGCCAAGTAATTTTAAAGAAGAAAATTGCAAAAATATTGCAAATTGTGCAAATGACAAAGTGCCAAAATAATTATGCTAGCTAGCACAGGATGTAATCGATTAAATCTCCGACATTTTTCAAGATTAAATGATGAGATTCTGGATTCTCATAAAGAATGAGATGTAAGCCATGTGTATTGAATTTTGTTCAGAATCACCTATAGGGGGCACTAAAAGGTGAAAATGTTTATATCAGCGTAATGACTTGATGGATTTCCATGAAAAAGCACATTTGTTTATAATTAAATCCAGAAGTCGAGTCGGAAAAGGGTAGAATTCCTTCTCCAGGTCAGGGACGAGGTCCTGCCCCAAGTGGAGGAGTTTAAGTATCTCGGGGTCTTGTTCACGAGTGAGGGAAGGGTGGAGCGTGAGATCGACAGGCGGATTGGTGCTGCGTCTGCAGTGATGCGGGCGTTGTATCGGTCTGTCGTGGTGAAGAGAGAGCTGAGCCGAAAGGCGAAGCTCTCAATTTACCGGTCGATCTACGTTCCTACCCTCACCTATGGTCACGAGCTTTGGGTAGTGACCGAAAGAACGAGATCGCGGATACAAGCGGCCGAAATGAGTTTTCTTCGCAGGGTGGCTGGACTCTCCCTTAGAGATAGGGTGAGAAGCTCGGCCATCCGGGAGGGGCTCGGAGTAGACCCGCTGCTCCTCCACATCGAGAGGAGCCAGTTGAGGTGGCTCGGGCATCTGATTAGGATGCCTCCTGGACACCTCCCTGGTGAGGTTTTCCGGGCACGTCCAACCGGGAGGAGACCCAAAGGAAGACCCAGGACACGCTGGAGAGATTATGTCTCTCGGCTGGCCTGGGTCTGGGCTTCCCTCCTTGAGCTGCTGCCCCCGCGACCCGACTCCGGATAAGCGGGAGAAAATGGATGGATGGATGGAACTATTCTCAGGTGCGATCTCACTGCTGAGCGGTACGGGGGCTTTGACCTGCTCAGTCTCCGACCTGGGCCGGTGCACCCCTCCTTGGTGGACCTGGTGGTCCCGGGCTCCCCCAGGAGCACCATATCTATACCAAACGTAGTGCAGACACCCGATCAGCATAGTCCACAGCAGCCCAGAGCTCCTGAGCTCAAACCATCCTCCAGCCTCAGCCTCCCAGTAGCTTGGATTACAGGTGCGCGCCACCTGAGAACCAGACAGGAGATTTAACTGTTAGATGATCATAATAGTGAGTTAAAACAGAAAATGTAAGAAAATAAGAAACAGAAAAAAGTTAGAAAACAGAGTTCTATATGGAACTCTGCATTTAACTAGCAGTCACTGAAAGTGAAAGAGGAGCAGAGTGATGTGGTGTATGCAGCACAGACATTCTGACCCACCTGTAACTGATTCAGGGAGGTTTTGCTCAGAGGAGTGAAAAATGAGTTTCAATAGTCCAAGCATGAGCAAAAGAAGCTGTGGTCAACACAAATGTAGGTAAAAACATTACTGTACAGAATACATTTGATTTGATTTGATTTCCAAAGCGGAGCCAGCCACCCACAGGAAGCTCACTTCAGCAGCTTTCATCCAGGATGTCATCCTTGGTCCCAATCTCAGCTCCTTCTTCACGTGACAGACCAGAGATCTGGTGATCCTACCATCACTCAGCTACGAGACACCAAAAACACAAAGTGGAGCAGAGTTTGGTCTTCCTACCAAACTGTACTAAACTCAACTGAAAAGAAAAACGAGTAAATAAAAAATGAAATCAAATCTTGGGGATGTTGAAATAAAAAGTTAAACATGTTTTTGACAGTTTTTATTGCTTTTTTCCCTTTTTAACTGGAAGTGAATAATTTTTGCTTCATTTTTTCCCACAAGTCCATGACTGTTTAGTGGTTGTGGAGATGACTGACCGTATCCCTGTGGGATCCCTCAGGGCGTGTGGGGTGGTTGGCCCTCTGTGACGCTCCAGAGCAGGAACAGACTGGCACTGCAGGGTAACGATCCCCATCTCATTGCTGAGAGTACCATTACCAGTGCCATTTTTATTTTTTTATGTTTTTTACTTTGTTTTGTTAAACCAAAGTGCTGTACAAAACAGAGCCAAATGCTCGAACATATCAACGAAACATAATGAAAGCATGGAAATCAGGTAATACACAAAAACATAGCACAAAACCACGGATAAAAACTCCTACTAAAAACTAACAGACTAAGAGAACAAGGTAAAAGTAACAGCAGAGTAAAAAATAATGCAGCAAGTGATAAAAACCAATTAAAATGGCAGATATAAAATCATAGAAATGTATGTATGCACAAACATGAAAACGACACATAGGAGGCGTGTCGTCATCACCCTCCGCGAGCCCATCTGAGAGCCCTTGCGCCGACACCAAAAGGCGCTGCTTGCCTCCGTACCGACGCAGACGGAGAAGTATAAATTAGGCTTTAAGCTGACGTTTATGTCTTTGGCCTTTTTCTGTTGGCTGTTTTCTTTTTGCAGTGTAAGTTTGGTAAAAGCCTGTCTGAATCAGATTGTCACAGTTAAGGTTCAGTTTGTCTGAAGGTAGCTGGAATAAACTTCAGAAACATTTTGAATTCACCAAAAAGCCTCAATGTTCTAAATTCACTTTCTGGCACAGCCCCCAGGTGTGAGAACACCTGAGTTTTGCTTTTTTAAGGTTTTTACTTTGTTTTGTCTTTAAAAAGACAGTTGTTGGTTCTTCTGGAGGCTTAATCCGACGCCAAGACTGTTCTGGATCTGAAGTTTGTGTCTTTTGCCCTTTTCTGTTGGCTGTTTTCTTTTTAGGGGGCGAGAGCTTCAGTTTTGGGGTCTTTCAGCCAGGATCTTCTCCAGAACAGAGCGAACGCTACCCAGAAACAGCCTGTTTCTGGTGTAATTAAACGTTTGCTCTGTATCTTTTTGCTTCCTGAGTGAAGGATGAATAAACTTTTATATTTTATGACTTTTTCCGTGGGGGCGTGTCGTCGTCACTCTCCGCGAGCCCGTCCGAGAGGCTCTAAGCTTAATTAATACCTCTCCGTCAGCTCCCCGAGGCAGAGACACGCTCTCGAACTTCTCCGTCACCTGGGGAGTGCTGAAAAGCAATTCCCGGCCAGGACAGCAAAGGGTATGGCCCTTTTCTGTTAGCTGTTGTTTTTAGGGAGCAATAGCTTCAGTTTTGGGGTCTTTCAGCCAGGATCTTCTCCAGAACAGAGCGAACGCTACCCAGAAACAGCCTGTTTCTGGTGTAATTAAACGTTTGCTCTGTATCTTTTTGCTTCCTGAGTGAAGGATGAATAAACTTTTATATTTTATGACTTTTTCCGTGGGGGCGTGTCGTCGTCACTCTCCGCGAGCCCGTCCGAGAGGCTCTAAGCTTAATTAATACCTCTCCGTCAGCTCCCCGAGGCAGAGACACGCTCTCGAACTTCTCCGTCACCTGGGGAGTGCTGAAAAGCAATTCCCNGGTACCGGCAGTCCAAGCGGAATGCGGCTCGGGTGGTCGCAGAGGCAAAAACCCGGGCATGGGAGGAGTTCGGTGAGACCATGGAACAAGACTTCCGTACGGCTTCGAGGAGATTCTGGTCCACCATCCGGCGTCTCAGGAGGGGAAAGCAGTGCACTACCAACACTGTTTACAGTGGGGAGGGTGTGCTGCTGACCTCGACTCGGGACGTTGTGAATCGGTGGGCCGAGTACTTCGAAGACCTCCTCAATCCCACCGGCACGTCTTCCAGGATGGAAGCAGAGTCTGGGGATTTTGGGTTGGGCTCTCCAATCTCTGGAGCTGAGGTCACTGAGGTGGTCAAAAAACTCCTCGGTGGCAAGGCTCCGGGGGTGGATGAGATCCGCCCGGATTTCCTTAAGGCTCTGGATGCTGTGGGGCTGTGTTGGTTGACGCGGCTCTGCAATATCGCGTGGACATCGGGGGCAGTTCCACTGGATTGGCAGACCGGGGTGGTGGTCCCCCTATTTAAAAAGGGGGACCGCAGGGTGTGTTCCAACTACAGGGGGATCACACTCCTGAGCCTCCCTGGTAAGGTCTATTCAGGGGTTCTGGAGAGGAGGGTCCGTCGGATAGTCGAACCTCGGATTCAGGAGGAGCAATGTGGTTTTCGTCCTGGCCGTGGAACACTGGACCAGCTCTATACCCTTGGGGGGGTCCTGGAGGGTGCGTGGGAGTTCGCCCAACCAATCTACATGTGTTTTGTGGATTTGGAGAAGGCGTTCGACCGCGTCCCTCGGGGGGCCCTGTGGGGGGTACTCTGGGAGTATGGGGTACCAGGCCCCTTGATACGGGCTGTTAGGTCCCTGTACGACCAGTGTCAGAGCTTGGTCCGCATTGCCGGCAGTAAGTCGGGCTCGTTTCCGGTGAGAGTTGGACTCCGCCAAGGCTGCCCTTTGTCACCGATTCTGTTCATAACTTTTATGGACAGGATTTCTAGGTGCAGCCAAGGTGGTGAGGGGATCCGTTTTGGTGGCCTAAGGATCAGGTCTCTGCTTTTTGCAGATGATGTGGTCCTGTTGGCTTCGTCAGAACGTGATCTCCGGCTTTCGCTGGAGCAGTTCGCAGCCGGGTGTGAAGCAGCTGGGATGAGAATCAGCTCCTCTAAATCCGAGACCATGGTCTTGAGTCGGAAAAGGGTAGAATGCCTTCTCCAGGTCAGGGACGAGGTCCTGCCCCAAGTGGAGGAGTTTAAGTATCTCGGGGTCTTGTTCACGAGTGAGGGAAGGGTGGAGCGTGAGATCGATAGGCGGATTGGTGCTGCGTCTGCAGTGATGCGGGCGTTGTACCGGTCTGTCGTGGTGAAGAGAGAGCTGAGCCGAAAGGCGAAGCTCTCAATTTACCGGTCGATCTACGTTCCTACCCTCACCTATGGTCACGAGCTTTGGGTAGTGACCGAAAGAACGAGATCGCGGATACAAGCGGCCGAAATGAGTTTTCTTCGCAGGGTGGCTGGACTCTCCCTTAGAGATAGGGTGAGAAGCTCGGCCATCCGGGAGGGGCTCGGAGTAGACCCGCTGCTCCTCCACATCGAGAGGAGCCAGTTGAGGTGGCTCGGGCATCTGATTAGGATGCCTCCTGGACGCCTCCCTGGTGAGGTTTTCCGGGCACGTCCAACCGGGAGGAGACCCAAAGGAAGACCCAGAACACGCTGGAGAAATTATGTCTCTCGGCTGGCCTGGGAACGCCTTGGGATTCCCCCGGAGGAGCTGGCCCAAGTGGCTGGGGAGAGGGAGGTCTGGGCTACCCTCCCTAGGCTGCTGCCTCCGCGACCCGACTCCGGATAAGCGGGAGAAAATGGATGGATGGATGGATGGATCCAGAAGTTATGGATTTTATTTGAAGTTTTTAATATGAGTAGGAATGTTAATTATAAATGTTTACACTAAGATTGTGCAACCTATGCAACACCAAAGGTTTTAAAGTCAGAACATGGACATGACCAACATGAGACCATGTTGGCATTTAGAATTTTTTTTATACAATTGCCCACTAGGTGGCATTGGTATACCCAAATAATTTTGTTCCTGATTTTCTGCATAAGTGCAAAACTTTGACAACTTTTTTTTCCTGAATGTTTCTTTTATTGTGCTGATTTAAGTGAGAATATTAGCTGACGGGACACAGGCTGGAAAACGTGCGAGTGGGGCGGGGCCACATGAGGAATGGCGAAGGCAGGGGCGAGGCTGGGTGGGGAACTTGTGCTGGTTGGCTTGGAACCATTTGATAACTGCGTGCAGTTCTCGTTATTATTATTATTATTATTATAAATATTATTATTATAATTATTATTATTACTATTATTATAATATTATTATTACTATTATTATAATAAATATTATTATTATCATTATTATAATATTAATTATTATTATTATTACTATTATTATAATAAATATTATTATTATCATTATTATAATATTAATTATTATTATTATTACTATTATTACTATTATTATAAATATTATTATTATGTTCAGCCTGCATGAAACATATATTACATAATACATATATTACATAATACATACATAATTAAAACACAAATTTTCAGTGTAAATAAGTCAAGCTAAGGTTTGCTCCAGTGCTCTGGAACTCTGCAGCCTGTTTCAGATGCTCCGTTATTCTGAGTGACTGTTGACCACAAAAGCTACAGAGGGAATACCATGGTAGGATTCTGTGTTCCCGTTCCTTCTCAGAGGGCCAGCTACAGTAGTTTTGTGATGTGGTGCTACCTTCCTGCTGCACCCATGTAAATAAACACACCAGGACAATAATCTTTCCCAGAATGCCTTTCACATGAAAGGATAATCTGTGTATTCAAACACATCACAGAGTGGGACAGCTGGGATGTCAGAAGTCTCTGGATGAGCGAGCCCCTCCTCACCTGGGTCATGATGTTCAACAGGAAGTGCTCCCCAGCATGGCTTGTGGACCCCTCAGGTCAGCTCTCAGTGGGATGTGGAAGGTGTTGATGGTGATTACCTTCACACACCTAAGTGCCGTATCCCTGACGTGTTAGACGCCCAATCGCTCCACAACATCTCCTGAGACAGCAGTGTCCTCTGGAAAATCCCTCTTGTCTGTATTCCTGTTTTTGCTCCGTCCACTGACACGAGTAGGGAACGTTTCAGAGCAGCAGTATTCCCTTCCTTCCTACCCTGTGTGCTCTTGCTTTGGTAGTATAATCTGGGCTCACACGGCGTTTGCTCCTCCTCTAAGCCTCCAGCATTAGTGAGGGGAGGGGTCTTGGTGGACCATGTGACCTCATGGTGTAGTAGGATTCCCCAGCAGCTGTCACACTCGTTCTCCCACAGTGCATCACTATAAAGCCTCACACAGGGCTGGAAATCAGCCTGCTGCTAGCACGTCCGCTCATTTCACTCTTGTACAGAGTAGAGACAAAAATACAAGCTAGATAAAACAGGAAGTAACTGTGACCACAACCTTCAGACCAGGAGCCACACAGAAGGTAACTGCTGTACTGCTGTGTGGCCCACAGGTCAGCTGTGAACCTCTGACCCTGAATCCACACTGGAGGCATCAGCGATGCGGAACGGCAGCGGGACGGTTTACACCAGGAGAGCATCTCAGACGCATCACACCATCCACAAAATCCTCCAGACTTCAAAGGTCAATGGTTTGTTATGCCATTCATCATTAAACCAAGAAGAAGATCCCGTGTGCCGTTGACGTCTGATATAATGTTGTCCCTCTCCACTGCCAGGATTAAAGCCATGACAAACACGACCACTGCACTTATCGAAGGATGCTGCGAGTGAATAAGGTCACACGTATAGACGTACTCTACATAGATATGAAAACGCATCCCTGCAGTAGACTTTTATTTTGAAAATTACCAGACGTTTTGCACTGATACCGTGTGTGATTTCCTGTCTAGCCTGATGTTAACTACGGGAATGAACGTGTCCCAGAAACAGAAAAAACAGAACACAGTCCTGTCTTTAGGACGGCCTGGCGTGGCGTGGCCTGGCGTGGCGTGGCGTGGCCTGGCCTGGCCTGGCGTGGCGTGGCCTGGCCTGGCCTGGCGTGGCGTGGCGTGGCGAGGCGTGGCGAGGCAAGGCGAGGCAAGGCAAGGCAAGGCGCGCTGCTTCTGGGTGAAATGTTCCGCACTGTACCCGGTTCGGATCAGCCCATAGACTATGATGGATTCTATTTGAAGCAGTGATGTTCCACGTGGCTGATGCCTCCAGTGTGAATTAGGGTGAGTGCTCTTGTGACTGCTATTCAAGAATAGTGAAATGTTGTTTGGACAACCCGGGATACTTGCTTTTCTCTGCTTCAGGTCAACATTCACCTCCAACCTGGAGGCAAGTGGTCAAGAACCATGACTCCAGACTCCCTCCTCCTGGTTGCCTTACAGCTGTGGACCGCTCCAGTACCTTATGGGCGAGAGGTCTGGTGTCTGGTTTGAGAACCTCAGGGTCATCTCTCTGCTCATTTCATTTATTTAGATCTCCATTAGCTGTAAGCAAACAGCTAGTCTTCCTGCTGGAGTCTGTCAGAAATGCTGCCATACAAGATATTTACATTTCTCTACACAACAATCACAAATAAAAAATACATATACACAAAAACAGACATCCAACAGACACAGAACCTAGTTTATACATTATTGACTTTGTTTTATAATAATACAAAACTACAGAACTCTATGAGTTAATTTTTATATTAATTATAGCTACCAATATTAATCTACATTAGGATGACAAATATACACAATGTCAATGTTCAATGTTCATGAAGCTGTTCAGCAAGCAAATATCTCTTTAAAAGAATTGATGTTGATTATTTTCTTTGATAATGTAACCAGGCAATGTGTTCCATGTAAACATTGATCTATACATTACCGTCCTCTTAGCGTTATTTGATTGTACTCTAGGCAGAATAAACCTGCCCTCAACAGCATACCTGGTTTCATAGGTATGCTCATCAGAACTAAAACTGAGCACCTGATATAGTAATCTTGGTACTTTAGTTATTATAATTTTCCTGGTCAAATTCAGAAGTGATGTCTTAAATCTTTCTTGTACCTTTAACCATGATAGACAACTATGCATCCAGTTAACATTAGTTCTGTATGAGCATCGTAGTACACATCTAGCTGCTTTATTCTGAACAGTTTGCAGCATTTTTATATGAGACTGTGCAGCACATGACCAGACCTCTGAACAGTAATCTAACTGTGAAAGCACAAGTGTTTCAGTTACATTTTTCACCACATTAAAAGGCAGCATATGAGCACATCTTCTAACAACTGAAAGACCTCAGCCCATCCTGGTGACCACTCTGTTTATATGCTTTGACCACAACAGTTTACTATCAATAATCACACCCAAAAGTTCAGTCTCTGTTACTTCTTCAACCATCACATCTTTTACCCATAGTTTTAGTTCATGCTCATCCAGCAGCATCCTATTGGTTCCAAAGACTTAGTCTTGGCCACATTTAAACTGAGTCTATTACTCGTTACCCATTCAACAACTGACTTTAGTTCCTCTGTCAGGACCTGTTCAAGTTCCTCTACTGATGGTTTTGATGAATATATTGTAGAATCATCTGCATACATAGAGACCTTTGCATTCTTCAGGGTAAACAGCAAATCATTTGTGAATATTGAGTATAAAAGTGGACCCAAGCAACTTCCCTGTGGAACCCCACAAGACATAGTTTTTTCTAGAGAAAAACTTCCATTAAAATAAACAGTTTGTCTTCTTTTTTTCAGGTAGCTCTGTAACCACAGGACTGCTGCTGGAAAAAACCATAACGCTGTAGTTTTTGTAATAAAAGATCATGATCAATAACATCAAAAGCTGAACTAAAATCTAATAAGACTGCTCCAACCAAATTTTTCTTATCTATTTCACTACTCCAGTCATTTGTCATTTGAGTCAGGGCAGTTGTTGTAGAATGTCCAGCTCTATATGCATGTTGACAATCCGTATTTAAATCATTAACTAAAAAGTAATTTTGAATTTGATCATATGCAACTCTCTCCATTATTTTGCTCAGAATGGGCAGTAGGCTAATAGGTCTACAATTTGAGCCACTAAAAAGGTAGATTAGCTTTTTTGGATAATGGTATAATTTTTGCTGTTTTCCAAGAATATGGATAGGTCGCTTTTTCTAAGCTTAAATTTATTATGTGACAAACAGGAATAGAAATTAAATGTGCAACCAATTTTAATAATTTTGAGTCCATATTATCAACACCAGATGGTTTCTCTTTACATTCTAATAACAATTTTTCTACATAGCTTATGGACACTTTAGCAAATTCAAATTTACAGTGTTTACCTACCATCATTTTATTTTTTATTAAATTATTTGATTTTATGTTATTTATTTGACTTATCTCATCTCTTAACTTGTTAATTTTTTCACCAAAATAATTATTTAAATGGTTGGCAATGTTCAATGGTTTAGTGATGAATTGTCCCTCTGATTCAAGAAATGATGGCATAGATTTACCTTTCCTTCCCATCATGCCATTTAAAATACTCCACATTTTCTTGGTATCCTGTTTCTTCTCAATAATTAGATTTTTATAATACAACTTCTTTTTCTTTTTATTCAATTTAGTTACATAATTTCTTCATTTCCGATATACTTGCCAGTCTGATTTGTAGTTGGAAGTAGTTGCAACTTTTTTTGCTTCATCTCTTTGTACCATACAATGCTTAAGTTCATCATCAATCCAACTTGCTCTAATATTTGGTACTGTTTTCTTTTTTAAAGGTGCATTTTTATCTGTTGTTGCTAAGAAGACCTTATTAAAAGCATCAACTGCCTCATCCGGGTTATCTTTTTGAAGCACATTGTCCCAACAAATATTTTGCACCTCTTCAACAAAATTACTTTCATTAAAATTTTTATATGACCTTGAAACTATTATTTTGTGTCCACCTTTGGCAGCTTTGGTTTTCCTCACCATTACAACTAGATTATGATCAATACAACCTACAGGCACTGATATGGCTTTAGAGCAAAGATCTTCTGAGTTTGTAAAAATATGATCAATTAGCGTAGAAGTTTCTGAGCCATCCTTTCGTAAACATTCCCTTGTTGGTTTAGCCACACCTTGACTTAAACCACAAGCTTCTGTGATTGAACAAAGCTTATTCCTCAAAGGACATTGTTGAGATTTCCAATCAATATTTAAGTCTCCCATAAGATATATTTCATTAGCATGGTCACACACATGATCTATCATCGTGCATATACTATCCAAATAGACCAAATTTGCATTTGGTGGCCTGTAACAACAACAAATCAACAGTGGTTTCAACTGAGAGATGTGAACCTCAAGCCATAGTGCTTCAATCTCATTTATCATTATATCCATTCTTATTTTAACTGGTATATGCTCTAAAATAAAAACAGCAACTCCACCACCATGTGTATCTCGGTCCTTCCTTTATCCTATAACCTTGGATATTCAGTGCACAATCTTCAAATGTTGAATCCAGATGAGTCTCTGATACTGCAAGAATATGTATATTTCCTTCTAATAATATATTTGAGATATCAGGTAGTTTATTCCTGAGACTACATATATTTAAATGTGCCACCTTCAATCCCTTTATGGGCAAATTGCCAAAGTTAAGCATCCTAATTTATTAATATCTTACTGTATATAATGCTTACATTTTTTTAATTGTAACTGCATTGATTTACCATATAACTAGGTTCAGACAACAATAAACAAAACCACAAAACACATGGACATAATAAAAACCACAGCAAACTGGCTTTGGAGGAACACTTCTAAATTTGCTGGATCCTCAAAGTAGTTATGATTATGACCTTTGGATACTTTTATCGTCGCTGGATACATCAAGCAAGCTTGGAACTCCGCTTTTCATGCCCTCTCCATGGCAGGATAGCAGGATTTACGTCGGACCCGTGTCTCTACTCTGTAGTCAGCGGAGAAGCGGACCTCTTTTCCTCCCATCTCCAGTGATGAGTCTCTCGCAGCTTTCAGAATCCTTGCTCTATCCG
The DNA here is from genome assembly GCA_006937985.1 of Aphyosemion australe. NCBI lineage: Eukaryota > Metazoa > Chordata > Actinopteri > Cyprinodontiformes > Nothobranchiidae > Aphyosemion > Aphyosemion australe. Next base: position 9,903 of record SSNS01000454.1, on the reverse strand, counting down.
TGTATCGTAAGCACACAAAAATCAGCACTCGTGGCCTGAAATGATGCTGTTCTGTTGAGCTCTTAAGGCCATGACCTTTAGCGTGTGCTGAGGCTGTTCTCAGCTGGATGTGACGTAGGACTGGGTAATAAATGCTGCTGCCAGATGTTTGGAAGGCAAATAAAAGTTTGATCATGTGACACTGATTCTGGCAGCTCTGATTGGCTACCTGTTGACTTTAGAACTGGTTTTAAAACTCTTGTATTAGCTTTGAAAACTTTGAATGAGTTGGCTCCGCCTTACTACAGCCTCACGCCCCAACTCGGACGCTCTGCTCAGAGAACCATTTGCTGCTCTCGGCCTCAAGGTCTCGTTTCGGGGGGGGGGGGGGGGGGGGGGGGGGGGGGGGGGCTTCCTCTGTTCATCAGGGCTTCTACCTCTGAGGCTGAAGGCCTACTGTTATGATCTGGCTTCTAACTCTGTGTGTTAGCTTGTATCTCGTCCTATCTAACCTTATGCTACTTGACTCATTGTGTTCTTGTGCTTTTTTATGTTTGTTTTGATCAGTTTTGTTATGTCTGTACTGCACCTTGGTTGCATGTTTATGTCTGTAATGTGCTTTATAAATAAATGTTGAGTTGAGAATATCCATATTTTTAAAATATTTAATTGTTTAAAATATTATTTATATCAATATAAATAAACAACAAGTGAATTTGTGGGTTCAGGTGTACCCGGCTAGCTCTACCTGCTGCTTCTGTAAGCAGTCATCACATGTATTGTAGCGCGTCCAGCAGATCGCTCTACATGGCCCAGCTCGACTGGAACGTGTCCTGAGAAAAGGTCAGATTTCCCACGTCTAAAGCCACGGTTACAGCTACTGAAAATAAAGGTATTCTGTATTTAGGTAGTGGAGTCAAAGTGTCTGTAGGTGCAAGTAGATTTAGAGGTTTGCTGCATATCAGAACCAAGTTAGGCTGCCTTGTTATTCCACACAACCACAGAAGGAACACACCAATGTTCGAAGTCATAGTATCCTTGAGGAATGAGGAAAAGGACATCCTGTTATGTTTCCTTTGAGCTGTATAGGTGGAAACTCCTAGCCCACAACAACAGGAATGGACAGGCTGTTCCCCAGCAGACAAGTCCTTCTGATTATTCATGTTGGAAACAGACTCCAGTCCCCAAAGGAACGCTGTACGGAAAAGAAACACCTGCCAACAAACCGAAGGCCGTAGAACGCTGTAGAACATAAGACACGTGATCTTATGACCTCACTCAGACCCAAAACAATTACAGATGTGGTACCCTTCAGTCAATGACAGAAAAACCCACAATGGTCACAGAAATAACCTGAATCTGACAAAAGTAATGATAAATAAAAATTCTATGAAATGTAACCAATGAAAGTCAGACGTTGTTTTTCAACCATGCTTCAACAGAATTATTTAAAAAAATAAACTCATGGAACAGACCTGGACAGAAATGATGGTACCCCTAGAAAAGACCAAAGGGACATGTTAACTCAAGGTGTGTCCACTAATTAGCATCACAGGTGTCTACAATCTTGTAATCAGTCAGTGGGCCTATATATAGGACTCCAGGTAGTCACTGTGTTGTTTGGTGACATGGTGTGTACCACACTCAGCATGGACCAGACGAAGTGAAGGAAAGGTCAAGGTCAACTTTATTTGTATAGCACCTTTACTGGTGCTCACACAACCCAAAGTGCTGAACAGAACAATGCCATGAAATAAAACATGCTCAAATAAAACATATTAAAAATGATGGCGTTAAAAACAAAGTATATGATAAAACCACAAGCAAAAGTACAGGAGTAAACAATAAAAAACAGTTGAGAATAAAACAAGAACAATAACTACTACAATAAACCAGATAAAAAAAGAACAGATATACAACTCAACCATTGTTAAAGAAAGAGTTGTCTCAGGAGATTAGAAAGAAGATTCTAGACAAGCATGTTAAAGATAAAGGCTATGAGACCATCTCTAAGCAGCTAGATGATCCTGTGACTACAGCTGCACATATTCAGACATTTCAGATCCATGGGACTGTAGCCAACCTCCCTGGACGTGGCCGCAGGAGGAAAACTGATGACAAATCAAAGAGACGGATAATCTGAATGGTAACAAAAGAGCCCAGAAAAACTTCTAAAGATCCAAGGTGAACTTCAAGCTCAGGAACATCAGTGTCAGATCACACCATCCGTCGTTGTTTGAGCCAAAGTGGACTACATGGGACACGACCAAGGAGGACACCATTGTTGAAAACAAATCATAAAACAGCCAGACTGGAATATACCAAACTACATGTTGACAAGCCACAAAGCTTCTGTGAGAAGGTCCTATGGACAGATGAGACCAAGGCACATCAGCTCTATGTTCACAGATGGAAAAATGAAGCATATCAAGAAAAGAACACTGTCCCTACTGTGGAACATGGAGGAGGCTCTGTTATGTTCTGGGCTGCTTTGCTGCATCAGGCCCAGGGTGTCTTGAATCTGTGCAGGGTACGATGAAATCTCAAGACTATCAAGGGATTCTAGAGAGAAATGTGCTGGCCAGTGTCAGAAAGCTTGGTCTCAGCTGCAGGTCATGGGTCTTGCAACAGGACAATGACCCAAAACACACAGCTAAACACACCCAAGAATGGCTAAGAGGAAAACATTGGACTGTTCTAAAGTGGCCTTCTATGAGCCCTGACCTCAGTCCTATTGAGCATCTTTGGAAGGAGCTGAAACATGCCGTCTGGAAAAAGCACCCTTCACACCTGAGACAACTGGAGCAGTTTGCTCATGAGGAGTGGGCCAAAATACCTGCTGAGAGGAGCAGAAGTCTCATCGACAGTTACAGGAATCGTTTGATTGCAGTGATTGCTTCAAAAGGTTGTGCAACAAAATATTAAGTTAGGGTACCATCATTTATGTCCAGGCCTGTTCCATGAGTTTGTTTTAAATAATTCTGTTGAAGCATGGCTGAATAGCAACGTCTGACTTTCTTTGTTTAAATTTCATAGAATTTTTATGTATTATTACTTTTGTCAGATTCAAGATTTTTCTGTGATCATTGTGTGATTTTCTTTCATTGACTGAAGGGTACCAACTATGTTGTCCACATCTGTAGATAAATGGCTCCATCTGGTGTGCAACAAAAGCCAAACTTGGTCTCTACCAGGGTTATTTAACATGTTTTCTGTTTCCCTGCACCAACACGTCTGGTTTGAATCACTAGATGATAAACAGGCTTTTAAAGCACTTGAGGACCAGGTGAACAGGTGATTAAATCATTGGACCAGGACTGAATAGCCTAAAGCCTCACTTCCACTGAGTGTAGAACAGAATGTGTGCAGCTTCTGGACAGACTGTCATTTTCACTGACTGCAGATCGTGTGTGGAACGTCTCTAGAACGTTGCTCACAAGTTCACGTGATAACAACTCCATGTGTAGAGAGGAGCTGGTAAACAAAAGCCACACTCGTCCTCTCGTAAATCTGAGGTTAAAGTTTGCAGAACATGAAATCAGCGCAAAGAGATGATCAATAAAGGTTTGTTTCAGACTAAATAAGTTACTCTGCACTTAAATAAAGTCTGTCTCTGGTGGCAAACAAAATAACTTGTATTAACAGCAGTAACCAGGAAAGTCCAACATGGCTTCTTAACAACAGCAAAGGCCAAAACATCAGGCAGCCACTGGTTTGAAGCTAACAGCTTTAAATCTACCATCGGTTAATAAATGTGGAGCAACAAGTATTAACCTGTTATCTCTATTCATTTCCCTTCTGTAGGAACATTCACACCATGATGCACCTGTTTATTAAGCTTTTATATACAGACATGAATAAATCTACAGTGCAAAGGTCTGAAGTGACCTGATTATTTAAATGTTGCATCTGTTGGCTTAAACCTTCCTGTAACGTTTTAATGTGGTTTTGAACTAAATCTATTCAGACTTAGGGAATATGTTTCAAAGTTTGTATTTCTGTACTTTGGCTGCTTTAAAAGGCGTCTTTAACCCTCGGGATGAACCATTTTTATCTACACAAAATAAACAACTTAGCAAACTTGTTTGCAGCAAACTGTCACGCAAAGACATCATTGAATTTCTCTAGTTGATGATATGAAAAACACCAAAGTCTCACTGACAGAAAAAAACATTTTCTCACAGAGCCAATAAGACTTGTCAGTCTGTCTCGTCCCTCTGGAGGAATTTGGTTTCCTTTACAGAAATGTTTGAATTCAGCCACATTGGAGGTTTTTCCAGCAGCAGCCTAAGGTCAAAGGTCAGGCCATTTTCTATTCTCTGCTCCTGAAGTGATTTCTTCATTCTATAGGTCTGATAATATTCAGTCATTGGGGTTAATGACCTTTTTCACATTGTAACAGGACTTTATCCTTTAATAAAGTAAATCATCATCTTACATCTGCATTTTGTTTTGATTCAGGTCATCTCACCCTTTCTCTTCACCTTCTACACCTCGGACTTCACCTACAACACCAGCAGCTGTCACCTCCAGACGTTCTCTGATGACTCGGCCATCGTTGGCTGTGTGTGTGAGGGGGACAACCAGGAGTACAGGTCAGTCATCATGGACTTTGTGGACTGGTGTGAGCGTAACCACCTTCGCTTGAACACCAGTAAAACAAAGGAAATGGTGATTGACTTCCAGAGAAAAACTCAGCTGCTAAAATCCTTTTATCACTCTGTTGTTGGCTCTGTTATTCATTCTGCTGTGGTCTGCTGGGGTGCAGGCAGCTCTGACCGAGACAGGAAGAGACTGAACAAGCTAGTTAACAAAGCTAGCTCGGTTCTGGATTCTGTTGAGGAGACGTGTGTGAAAAGGAAGCTGTCCTCCATCTTGGAAAACCCCTCCCACCCTCTGTGGAGGCCATGGACAGCTCCTTTAGTGGCAGACTGAGACATCCCAGATGTAAACCAGAATGCTACCGTAGATCATTCATTCCCACTGCAGTAAGAGTGTAGACCTCCACAGTTTAACTGTTACTGGTATTATCCTGGTACACGCTAGCATCAGTGCTAGAGTCAGTATGTGTTCAATACCCAGATGCTCATTTGTATGTCTGTGTCTTTAATGCTGTTTGTCCTTGGAAATGCAATTCTTTATTTTCTATTTTTATTCTAATTTTTTATTCTGTTTTTTTTACTGCTGAAGGTTACGGTAATAGCCTAATGCCTTTGTGTATTTACCTGTTATTTTTTCATATTGCTCTAAGTGTATGTGCTGCCTTAACGAGTGAATTTCTCCACTGTGGGATCAATACAGCCTATTCTATTATATCTCTGACTGATCGGAACCTTTAAGTGACAAAAACAGTAAATCTGAGATACTTGATCACAGCACTGTGAGCTCAGATAAATGTGACTGTGTATTTTTCCCACTTCACCAATAGATGATCTTCATGCCGCTCGCTGGGATTTAGAGGATGAGTGATCCCTCTCTAACCTAAAGGCTCGGAAGCTCCTGGAGCTGTCCAAAGTGCTGAATCTGAAGCTCACATGTCTTTCTAACCCACCTCTCTGACATCCTGACCAATAAATTATTACCTCCCTCTACTCTCACACTTGTCCAAACCATCAGAATTTAACCATAAGCCCTATCAAATGAAAAGTTTTGAGCCTAGTCTTAAAAGTAGACAAGGTGTCTGCCTCACGGACTAAAGCTGGGAGCTGGTTCCACAGTAGAGGAGCCTGATAGCTAAAAGATCTGCCTCCCATCCTACTTTTAGATATTCTAGGAACCACCAGTAAACCTGCAGTCTGAGAGAGTCTGTTAGGAACATATGGAACAATCAGATCACTGATGGATGATGGAGCTTGATTATTAAGAGCTTTAGATGTGAGAAGGAGGATCTTAAAATCTATTCTGGATTTAACAGGCAGCCAATGTAGGGAAGCTAAAACAGGAGAGATGTGGTCTCTCTTTTTAATTCTCATCAGAACTCTAGCTGCAGCATTTTGGACCAGCTGAAGACTTTTGACTACATTCTGTGGACCTCCTGATAGTAATGAATTACTGCAGTAATCCAACCTTGAGGTAATAAATGCATGAACCAGTTTTTCAGCACCACTCCTGGAAAGGATGTTTCTAATCTTAGCAATATTCAGAAGGTGTTCGCCCTGAGACCGGGAGATTGTGGGTTCAAATCCTCAGTCGGGTCATACCAAAGACTTTAGAAATGGGACCCAATGCCTCCCGGCTTGAAACTCAGTAGGGGCTGGATTGGGGGTTAAACCACCAAATATTTCCCGAGTGCGGCCACCGCTGCAGCTCACTGCTCCCCACAGGGATGGGTCAAATGCAGAGATGTAATTTCACCAGCGTGTGATGATGACTAATGAGACTTAACCTTGGTGGACCTGGTGGTCCCGGGCTCCCCCAGGAGCACCATATCTATACCAAACTTAGTGCAGACACCCGATCAGCATAGTCCACAACAGCCCAGACCTCCTGAGCTCAAACCATCCTCCAGCCTCAGCCTCCCAGTAGCTTGGATTACAGGTGTGCGCCACCTGAGAACCAGACAGGAGATTTAACTGTTAGATGATCATAATAGTGAGTTAAAACAGAAAATGTAAGAAAATAAAAGTTAGAAAACAGAGTTCTATGTGGAACTCTGCATTTAACTAGCAGCCACTGAAAGTGAAAGAGGAGCAGAGTGATGTGGTGTGTGCAGCACAGACATTCTGACCCACCTGTAACTGATTCAGGGAGGTTTTGCTCAGAGGAGTGAAAAATGAGTGTCAACAGTCCAAGCATGAGCAAAAGAAGCTGTGGTCAACACAAATGTAGGTAAAAACATTACTGGACAGAATACATTTGATTTGATTTCCAAAGCGGAGCCAGCCGCCCACAGGAAGCTCACTTCAGCAGCTTTCATCCAGGATCTCATCCTTGGTCCCAATCTCAGCTCCTTCACGTGACAGACCAGAGATCTGGTGATCCTACCATCACTCAGCTACGAGACCAAAAACACAAAGTGGAGCAGAGTTTGGTCTTCCTATCAAACTGTACTAAACTCAACTGAAAAGAAAAACGAGTAAATAAAAAATGAAATCAAATCTTGGGGATGTTGAAATAAAAAGTTAAACATGTTTTTATTGCTTTTTTCCTCTTTTTAACTGGAAGTGAATAATTGTTGCTTCATTTTTTCCCACAAGTCCATGACTGTTTAGTGGTTGGGGAGACGACTGACCGTATCCCTGTGGGATCCCTCAGGGCGTGTGGGGGAGCTGGCCCTCTGTGACGCTCCAGAGCAGGAACAGACTGGCACTGCAGGGTAACGATCCCCGTCTCATTGCTGAGAGTACCATTACCAGTGCCGTTTTTTTTTTTTAAATGTTTTTTTTACTTTGTTTTGTCTTGAAAAAGACAGTTGTTGGTTCTTCAGGAGGCGTGATCTGACGAGTAGACTGTCTTTGCCCTTTTCTGTTTGCTGTTTTTCTTTTTGCGGTGTAACCTTGGTAAACGTTTGCCTCCTGTCTGAATCAGACTCACAGAGTTAGGGTTCAGTCTGCAGACTCACCTATTCTCTATTGCTGTTGACGGAAACTGCTTGATGTTATTGGGACTTGTTTTGTCTTGTTGCCACTGTATTGCTTCTTGTCGTTTTTTATACCATACCAGTTTATTTATAAAGCACCATTTAAAAATAGCATGGCAGCTAACCAAAGTGCTGTACAAAAAAGAGCCAACATAGCACAAAACCACGGATAAAAACTCCTACTAAAAACTAACAGACCAAGAGAACAAGTTAAAAGTAACAGCAGAGTAAAAAATAACGCAGCAAGTGATAAAAACCAATTAAAATGGCACATATAAAATCATAGAAATGTATGTATGCACAAACATGAAAACGACACATAAATGAGGAAAACTCCAATAAAATAAGTGGAGAAGCAGCGCTGAAGCGGACTTCCGGCGTCGCCATGGAAACATGGAAACGCTGAGCGTTGTAACTAAATAGAGCCAGCTACAGAGCTTATATCAAGCAGCTGACGGTCTCTATTTTAGTTAGAATATCTCTGTAGTCCTCGTAGGCATGAATATATAAGTCTTACTCCATCTGGGAGAAGAACCAGGTACCTTCTTTCCTTCCATTCTTTTTTTTTGGGGTTTTTACTTTGTTTTGTCTTGAAAAAGACAGTTGTTGGTTCTTCAGGAGGCTTAAAGGGACACTACTCAGTTTTGGCTTGTTTTTAGCACCCCCTAGACAGGGGAGTTTTCCTTTCAAACTTCTCTGTCACCTGGGGAGAGTTGCAAAGCAGTTCCCCGCCAGGACAACAGAGGGCGTAGCGCTTTTCTGGGGTATCCTGTCATGTATCCGGTCCAAAATAGTGCATTTACAGTTTAGATTTGCAGTTTCTATTGTGCTTTGTTGCATTTAAGAAACTTTTAACACAGACAAACTTGTCCCTCATTCTCCTCCACCTCTTCATGCGCTCGCCACCTCTAAACCCACGTTTCTCGTCATTTCCTCCCATGAATAAAATTTCCCTTTAATCTGAAGGGAAGACTTTTCTGGAACTAACGTTTGTGTCTTTTGCCCTTTTCTGTTGGCTGTTTTCTTTTGCAGTGCAAGCTTGGTAAAAGATTGCTGCCTGTCTGAATCAGATTGTCACAGAGTTAGGGTTCAGTTTGTCTGAAGGCAGCTGAGCTGGATTAAACTTCAGAAACAAACTGAATTCACCAAAAAGCCTCGATGTTCTAAATTTGCTTTCTGGCACAGCCCCCAGGTGTGAGTACACCTGAGTTTTCCTTTTTAAAGGTTTTTACTTTGTTTTGTCTTTAAAAAGACAGTTGTTGGTTCTTCTGGAGGCTTAGTCAGACTCCAAGACTGTTCTGGATCTGAATTTTGTGTCTTTTGCCCGTTTCTGTTGGCTGTTCTTTTTAGGGAGCGATGGCTTCAGTTTGGGGGTCTTTCAGCCAGGATCTTCTCCAGAACAGAGTGAATGCTCCCCAGAAACAGCCTGTTTCCGGTGGAGCTGAAATGTACTCTGTCTGGCAGAAAAAGAGCGTTCTTAAAGAACCTCAGCTGAGGATGCTCGATGAGCAGACCCCCAAAGCTCCCAACGGTCCTCCTCAGATGAGAATTAACACGTTTCCTGTCGTTGTTAATTCTCCCTGGCTGGCCATAGCGCCACGCCTGCCGTTCATTAATAGCGGAAAAGGCAATTCTCATTTGTGGGAATTTCTCATGCAGCTGAGACAAATCCCTTTGGATTTGAGAAGCCAATTCCATCGGGGAAATGAGACCCAAATCATTTCCTCCGGCGTGAACGACTAAAACGTCTGGGGGACCGTGTGTGGATACCTCAGAGAGGAACCACGGGAGGACACCAGCCCAGCGCATGCCGCCTTTACCAAACCATTGGACCTTAGCTTTCAGTCCAAAGTTTGTCCCAAACTGCTGTTGGGCCGCCTCTTCACCCCGTCGAATGTAACTGGACCCTATAATCCAGATTACTGGGGTGGGAGGTTGCTCAGATGCAGTGCTGGGAGGCTTGGAGGCATGCTTGGGTCGCAAAACGGTCCCATTTCGTCGACCCTTGAGTCGAATCATGGTGGGACGTTTTGGCTGGGAGGTGTCCTCAGACAGCCGTTGCTTCTTACAAGCAGCGCTGGGAAAATCAGCATTTTCATAACTGAAATGCTTTCTTTTCCCAGACAGCTGCTCTGAGCTGGCTGAGGGGGCAAAACCAACGTTGCTATCCATGCTTGATAAAGTGGTGAATAAAGATGATGTGATACTCACCAAACTCACCAGTAGTCGCTGAAGCGAGCTGTTAAACGATGCTGGTTAAACAAATCCAAAGAGTTGTTTGCGATCAACAATCCGTCCAACACCTCTTCAACGCACGTCTGAATACTGAAAGACCTCTGCCAGAT